>CAHIKZ030000372.1:340000-360000 GCA_903632075.3 Acanthosepion pharaonis | reverse complement strand
CTTTATAGGAGTTTATAAGGTCATTTTTATCAGTTAAGTTTCGGTTGTCACTATATATATATATATATATATATATATATATATATATATTATGTTATTCACAGACAATACTGTTTCGCTGTATCACAGCTCCTCAGTGCGACTAGACATCCGAATGTCTCAAACCAGGATCGAAACGCGTTTCTACCACTGAGCTATCTTCACTCGACAGATTTATTGACAGCTAAATCTAGCGTTTTGTTTTTACGAATGTAAACAAATGCCAATCAGCTAAAGTGCTCCATTCATTTTACTGAAGAGCTTTGCATTGGTGCAGGTGGCTGTTGTTTACACACATGCACACACACACACACACACACACACACACACACACACATATATATATATATATATATATATATATTGACCACCTGGTTATCCAGGCACGATGTTGCTTAATCTTGGTGGTTGTACGAGAAGCGGAAAGTAATGACCAGGCTTTCGATTCATTTTTTTAAAACTGAATATATAAGTAAAACGCAGAAAACCATGCGCGTTAAGGGAATATAACGAACCCAACCAGAATTCGAACTCGGACCTCCGATTAACAATTCCGCGCCATTATTCATTATATCATTATGTCAGAGATTATGCCATGCATCTGGTACCATATAACACGGTACAATCTATCGCATGTTTCTTGGAGAGGTGTTGGGTTCTGCCACGTAATTTCCATCGCCTCCATCTGTGCATTGTACGTTTTGTCGAATTTCCGGATCACCCACAAATTGCCATTTCGCGGTTTTTTGATTTTGGCGCGAATAACCACAATTGCGAGATTTCGAACGAATTTTGCTTTCTCACTCTTTTGCCATTTAAAGCAATTACAATTAAAGATTTTATTTGGAATCTACGGGAAGTTACGAAGGATTAAAAATAACAACAAAATCCGAAGAGAATTTGACTGGTGATTCGCTTTTTTTTTATTTATTTTTTTAGGAAGTTAAATGAAAACATTGAAAATAAAATTGCGAATATTAAAATACAAGGTAGAATCACCAGTTTAAACCATGATTAATCAGGATCTTACATGAAAAATATTTATCCCTTTGAGCCCTTTGTTACTGAACAATTTTAACTCTTCTGTCTGAGCTCCTGAGTTAAAATTCGCAAATAATGTTTCACGATAGATATAAAAATAGTTACAAGTGATTACCCACCATTCAACCGGTGGTTAGACATTTTCGTCATTTTTCTATACCACCGGTAAAGCAGTTATCAGGGCTTAAAGGATTAAGTCATATCCAGATTAGAAAAACGTATTATTTCTCAGGCTGAAAGAATTGACACTTCGAAAATAACTGTTCTCGATGCAGGCACCAAGGAGTGTCAAGGGGAGTTCTTGTACTTTGGAAGAATTAAGCGCAAGCCGTATTTCCTTTGAGATTGGTGTGATTAACTGTTTGTTTGTGCGTTACCTCGGAAAAATGTTTCAAAAGCGGACTGCATAACATTGTTGTTTTCTATTTGTTTTAATATTGTTGATAGCGTTTCAAAATTAGCACCACACGCAGTCTCCCGCTAGAAACCATCACCCCACAACCCTAAAAAACCCTTCTCGCTATTTAAATCAAGAAAAAAATAACTTTTAAGAATATCACAAAAAGAGAATTGAGAAAAAATAAAAGAAGTATAACACGTCGAATTCACAAATCTACGAGATCTTTTGAACTGGATTAGAGGTTTCTCCATTGTCTCCTGTTTAATATTGTGTTTCTGGTTCCTTCTAAATTCTCCTTCAACCCTATACTTCCAAACTCTCTATCTGAACTGTGAAATCATATTTATTATTTTTTCTCCTCAATATGAATAGATAGGTTCGCATATTGTATGGTTCACACAACTCCCCGGATTTTTGAACAGGAGTAGAGATTTATCCCTTATTCCCTATTTAGAATTGGATTTCAGATAACCTCTAAAGACTTTTCATTCTTTTTCACTCCCAGTAGCCCATTGCGTCTTAGTGGCATTATTGTCTTGTTTGTGGTGAATTGATAGAAAAAAAATAAAATAAACAAGTCTGAAGTAGATTGGTTAGCAAGAAAATATTGCGTTCGTCAAAAAGTTCGTTCACTTTATTAATTAGAAAATTTGCTTAATAAAATGACTGAAATTTTGGCCAACCCAATATTTGAAAAAACTGGGGTTGCAAATTTACACGAAATAAAAATTTGCTAAATTTTAAGGACAAAGACTAAACGCATAAAAGCAACCAAACTATTTATATTATCTACAAATCAACTATTCGATCTTGCATGGAATACTGCTGTCAAATATGGCCCGGTGCTCCCGTTGAGCTCCTCGACAAAATCCAGAGACGGATATGCAGTGTGATTGTTCCTGATCTGGCATCTTGTCTACAGTCAACATCTCACAGACGTGCTGTGGCTTCCCTCTGTCTTTTCTACAAGTATTTTCATGGCAACTGCTCCAACAAACTACTTTCACCGGTTCCTTAGGTTGGCATCTCGGTCTCTTTCACCGTCAAAACGGCTAAATGTAGCCATCTCTTCTACACCAACAGCTTCGTATCTCACTCCTCCCATCAGTGGAACACCCTTCCAATTAATTGCTTCTCTGATAGCTATAATCTTCAAATATTCAAATGTAATGTCAGTCGACATCTTCTGATACCTTGACATGGATCCCTGTCCTTCTCTTTATCCTTTTCCAAAACACTCCCCTCTTTAATCTTGACGTTTTTAATGTAACCCCTTGCATGCTAGTAGCACTCCAGCCTTGTTTGGGATGATTCGCTTAAAATAAATAAAAATAAACATCACAAAGATAAAATAAACTGAGTGAAGAAGTACATGAAAACTGATTTATCAATAAGGGCCATGTAAACCTTAGCTACTTGGTGTTTAGTACAACTGTATTTTGATTCCTGCTGGTTCTGTATTGAACCGACGCGTTCTAGAAGACCGCTATGTGGAGATGCGGCGTTGTTTCCTCAAGTCTTGTGTGCAATAAAATGATAATTTCTTTCAAAATTGATTATGTTATCAAGATTAATATAAATAATTATTCTAACTATTTTTTCAAAATTGTTTTATGATATATAGTCCACGGTTAAATTAAATTTATTCCCTAGAGCGGCAATTCAATTTTGGTGAACGTAATTCCAAACTTTACCGAACTGGTCAGAATTTTGATCTGAAAGGAACCGAACTAAGTTTGAAACTCGTGGGTGTGACCCGAGCTAACGCTTGTGGCTTGAATATTGTGAAAGTGGCTTGAATCTTATCGGAGTGGTTTGAACCACGCCAGTGTGGTTTGAACCTTGTGGTTATGGTTTGAACCTCTCTCTATATTACGTGTTTCTAAATTTGAATCTGGTGACGCTTCTAATGAAGATTTAAGATATTAAGAATTTCAAATTCGAAATTTCAAAATTAGATTTACAAAGAGTATCAGTCTGAAATCTGATATTAAGTTCAATAGATCTGGCCCCGAGGATGATCTCGGAGGGGACCGAAAGTGCTTGGTTTAACAAAAAAATATACGACGCCTTCCTTGATGTTTTTCAGCTTAACAACGAAGAAGATAGAGAACTAGAAAGGATTATTCTAAAAATAGTCAAAATATGTCGATATTGTTTAAAGAATTATGCTTGAATACACACACAAATTTATTTAACTAAAAGGGGAGGGGATATTAAAATACGAACATTAAGGTGGAATAACAAAATAAACGAGGAAATTCGTCTTAATTTAGTAAACAAGATTTTTTATGCCTACATAGGTTAAGAATTTCGGTTTTGGAGTTTAATAGCAGGTTAGGTTGATAATATAAAGCTATGGCTAATTTCTCCTCTGTACATAATTTATAAAATTTTTGGTCTGCTTTATATTTGGGACATTTTTTTTTAATATTTCCCATTTAAGGATGGGGTCTTTATCATTTTCTTTTCTAGTTTTCCATATATAGGTAGATAGCGTGGTACTATGTTTAGTTTTTTCGTTTTTAAAACTACTCGTGTGGTTATAGTATCTTTTTTTAAAATTATCCTGAGTAGCCCCTATGTATATTTTAGGGTTAGTATCCTCCATATCCTTATAAATTTTCACCTGGTAAAATTCGAGGGTTTTCGAAACAAGTATATATATATATATATATATATATATATATATATATATCATGGAATGGTATGGAATAGATGTTGTTCTTGTTTTTCTCTCAATAATAAGAGGACAACGAAATATATATTGTTGTTGCATCCGAAAATGCTATTGGAACTGAGTTAATGTTTTTGGAGCGTGCAGTAGCAACGCTGAGTTTGATTTTAATTTTTTACAGTTGTGCGTTCATGTACAAATATGGTGATAAACGAATTTTTTACTGGTAAATTTTCTGTCAAAGTGGCATGAACTATATTGTTCAATAATTACAGTAATGTCGCACTTATTATCCAAAAGTCGCACTTGGATCAGTTATTTTAATTTCGATAAACGTGCAATCAATTTACAATTCATTTATTTGGATAATAAGTGCGACAACAATACATATATTTTCGTTGTCCTCTTATTACTGAGAGAAAAAACAAGAACAACATCTATTCCATACCTGAAGATGTCTGTAGGAACAGACGAAAGCTTGTAGTAAAAATAAGAACTAATGCGGCAGAAATTTATAGAAACAAGGATCTTTTCATTCATAACGGATTCGGAGGTTTTTGTATATTATTTGAATTGTTTGCGACGATGGATTTCTCGCCAATTAAATCATTAACTTTGCATTTGTTTTTGTGTGAATAATTCATAAATTTGTAAATTGATTGCACGTGAAACCTAGGTAGGTTTAACTGGCTCTTTATGTTTATATTAGGTTTGCTCTACTTCATGTATTGAGCACTTTACGCTGTTGCTTTTTTTCTTTCTTTGGACTCTGAACAATTGTTTTCACCTCAATTTCATGTTCTTATTTCTTTTTTTTTGTTCCTATTTTTCACTGTGGCACTGGTTTGTTCTACTAAAAGCCGATATACCCAAGGTTTTTCAAAGAGAGTACCACTATATATATATATATATATATATATATATATATATATATATATATATATATATATATAGAAAGAACAGTAAGAAGATATAATCCGGTGTTCTTATAGATATTTTTATTTTCACAAAATAGTGCTCAATGTAAATTTACAGAGCATTAATATTATAAATTAATTGATTTAAAATAATTTTTTTTCATACACAGTTCTAACCATGTTTCAAAAATGGAAGGTCCGAATTTAATTTTGTAATTAAATTAAAGACATTAGTTCCATTTCATCCTCAAGCGAATTTTTTGGAGTAACTTTTAAAATTACTGGGTTTTAAAGACACAGCTAAAATCATAATTCACATTTTCAAGGTTACAGATAAATCAACTTTCACTAGACAGATATATACATATACATATATATATATATATATATATATATATATATTATATGAAAAGATTACTTAACTTTTTAAATACCAATTTTAAACCTGGATTCGATGTTTTTTAGTAAATTTTCCAATCTTCACGGGTACTGGTTTTGAACGGTATTTCCAAATTGTTCATTTTGTTCAATCTGTTTTTTTTACTTCGTTTGTGCACGTAAGTATTCATAAATTTGTCGTTCTTTTACACACACCACGTTCATGACTTTTGTTTACGTCTTTCATGTCTTCAGTTGTAGATTATTCTTCCAGTTGTAAATTTTTTCTTCCAAATTATTTTTTTTAAATATAACCTATATTATATATATATATATATATATATATATATACATCATCGGTCTGATGAGATTTACTGATCGAAATAAATCATGATCTATTACCGTATTTTCGTGATGTGTTAGGATTTTCCTTGATATATATATATATATATATATATATATATATATATATGAAAAAATACAGAAAAAACAAACAAAAATCTTAATATGCAATTATGCTGTATTAATGTTAATATAAAGTCGACGTCGGACGTTTCGGTTTATTTAAGACCATCTTCATGGACATTTTCATTTAAACATAATTAACATTAGAACATATAAAATTCAACATGAAAAGACGATGGACATAAGAGCACAACTAATCCAAACAGATAACTGAAATTTTTATATAAGATCAGCGTTCCGTTTAAATATGATCACGTCGTCGTCAGGTGGGCGATGTTGTGAAACCGTATTCGAAGATGATTTCAAAATATTAAAATATTAAAAAAGTCGATTGAACTATTTTATATAAACAGTTCAAGAAATCCCTTCCGTTGATATAGGAATACGTAGTGATCAATAGGTTCTTATATCTTCATACAAGCTTGAAGTCCTTCACGTTACAAAGCAAATCAAAAATGATTTAAAAAACGATGGAACAATTTTAAAAAACAGTTCGATAATAAATCCTTTCCTTACTTGATCAATAGATGCTTATATTTTCGTACAAGCTTGAAGTCTTCCATGTTATAAAGTAAATTCAGGTTTGTATTTCCAGTAGACAGTATGTAAGCAAATATATGGATATAGATCCGACAGTATGAAGAAAATACAGAAAAAAATTTCAGTTATCTGTTTGGATTAGTTGTGCTCTTTGTGTTAAATTTTTATATGTTCTAATGTTAATTATGTTTAAATGAAAATGTCCTGAAGATGGTCTTAAATAGACCGAAACGTCCGACGTCGACTTTATATTAACATTAATACAGCATAATTGCATACTAAGATTTTTGTTTGTTTTTTTTTCTGTACTTTCTTCATACTGTCGGATCGATATACATATATTTGCTTATATATATATATATATATATATATATATATATATATATATATATATATATATATTTCTGGAATGATATAATTTGTAATATTCAAACATATCGATTATTTATTAGTTTATTTTTAAATTATATAATTAACTGTAAATTCAATTTTTTTTATTGGTGGTTAATATTAAACGTATTTTTTTTATTAAAATGTGACTATACTTTATGTTATTTTATATAAATTTGCTAAATATTAATAAAGACTATTTATTGTAATATAAATATACTGGTTAGTTAATTCAGTTATTTATTTTATATTTTGATTTTATTTTGTTTTTAATTTAGTTTAAATTTTTCAAATGCAGAAAGCTGCTCTAATTTCAAATGAAATAAAGACATTTAGAAACATCTGTTTAAAAGAGAAGCATTCTTTTTTTTCAGTAACTGCCAAACCCATAAACACAGTAAATGTGCAAGCAGATGTGCAAAACATAAAACAAAACTTTATGCATCCTAGTGACCTTTACATATATAACTATTTGCCTCCACAATCAATGTTGCAGCATTTACCTACTATGACTTACTTCCGAGGAATTCATAGTAAGAGAGACGCTATTCATCCCAGTGTTGTTAGGTTGCACAATAATCTGTAATGAATGTATTGAAAACTTCTCAGCACAGATTCGTTTGGGACGGGTGGTATGAAAAAAAAGATTCTTTCACCTGGTAGCATGCTTGTTTTGTAGTCTTAAATGTTACAAAGGCATTTATATATGTCAGGTTCAGAAGGTAAAAAAGAAAATGGAGGAAAAAAAAATTAGGTTGAAAGCGGGAAACTGTAAGCACTTTACAAATTTGCTTAAACTGAAGCCGGAATTATTTTTTTTCAAAAACTAAATAATATAAAGGATCGCCTTAGTTATTTGTTTTAGTTCAATAGCTGCATCTGCTGCAAGGAAATTTGAACCACTGTGCCGTGCCAGAAGCCTTTTCTCGTCAGAGTCCATCTTGCACCTTTATAAATCTAACATTCGTCCGCGCATCGAATACTGCAGCCATATCTGGTCCGGTGCTGCTCGTCTTGGTTTTAAGCTTCTTAACAAATTCCAAAGACATATCAGTAATGTAATCGATCCTGATTTGGCATCTCAACTTTCAGGTACTTTCTCACCGACGTAACGGTGGCTTCCCTCTGTCTTTTCTATAAATATTTTCATGCCAACTCTGCTCTGACGTTCTTTTTCGCCTGGTGCCCCAACTGCATGAAGTAAAGCCTGCTACTAGATTGGCAACTAGGTCCCATCTGTTTACTGTTGAAATAGCTAAATGCAACTGCAGCTTCTACTGCTACTGTTTATTTACTCGCACTTCCGTTTACGTGCTTCCCTGATAATTACAATCTTCATAAATTT
Source organism: Acanthosepion pharaonis (assembly GCA_903632075.3). Taxonomy (NCBI): domain Eukaryota; kingdom Metazoa; phylum Mollusca; class Cephalopoda; order Sepiida; family Sepiidae; genus Acanthosepion; species Acanthosepion pharaonis. The sequence continues at coordinate 351,808 of CAHIKZ030000372.1, read as the reverse complement.
AAATGCAACATCAATCGCCATCTTCTATCTTTTTGTATCCTGTTCATCTTTGCCCTTTCCTCAATCCTCCCTCTTCTCAGGCTTCACTTTCCCTCTTTGTAAACCCCTGAGTACTAGCAGCGCTTCGCTGCAAGTCCGTTGAAGACGTTAGGCCAAGAACGGACACTGTTTGGCGCTCTAAGAGTCTAACGTAGACTATAATGATAGCGGGCAGAAAAATCTTTTCTGTAGTGGTTAAATAAGAGCAGTTTTGTTTTGAAGTCATTATAATTTACAAGCCATTTCTTTCTCCCGGTTATCTACTTATTGCGAGGTCCTTTTTAAGAGCAGCGGCCAAGTTTACTTTATCAGCTCTGACGGGTTTGCTATTTTTAAAAATGTTCAGTATCATTTCATTTCTAATGCTTGGGTTCTTCGCTACAATTCAACTGTTAATGTTCAAGATCCATAGGCTTACAACAAAATATTTAGAAGGTTAATACATACAATATTTGGATCTTTAATTTTCAATAGATGCTATTGTGTTTCCGATCGGTAAAAAAACTGTTCTTTTGCCTTCATATTATTGATAGAAGGTTACCTGGAATATACAGGGTGTCCGGTGAAAAAAACGGTAAATTTATTCTTCAAGAAAATACACCAGCTCTAATTGGTCCATCTCAGTGAGCCTCTAAAAGCCCATGTCTGAATATTAAGGATTACTGTATCTGGAGTATATTTCTAACTCACTTGCACAACCATCGTCGTGATATCGTTGATATTGAATCATTGAAGTGGAATTTAACTGAATCTTTAGAATGAAATTCCTCTTGACACGATCCGCAAAGCAACTGCTTTCTGGTCATCACGCTTAGCATTTTGTGTTGAACATTCAGGCAAACATTTCGAACATCCACGATGCTTTTTCAGTTTGCGAATGAATCGTGTTAGCTAAATAAATTTCTTTCTGAATTTACCACTTTCTTCACATGGCATCCTCTAGAAATAAATAAAGAAATGAAGGAGAAGACACAAAAAATAAATATAAAAAAAAAAAAAAAACGATGCCAGTTTGTTGGTAATTCAAAAACTAATATCGGCCTCATCAGGCCGGGATAACTGTCCACCCCCGCCCCCGCATAAATGTCTTAAATCTATTTCTCAAGATCAGACCCGTCATTATGAGTAATAACAAAACCCCACTGTGAAACATAATTCTTTTATTCCATCGTAAAAATATATTAGATTCTAAAGAAAAAAATATTCTGGTGAATTTGAATAGGTCTTTAAATGCTTTCCCAAGATATAAATTGTTCTCTGGTCTGACTAAATGGAAATTTTACAAAGATAAGCTAGTTAGATTATCTTTGTAAAATTTCGATAAGTTAGACGGCTGCGATAAAGTTTCAGAAATATTAAATTTAGGAGAGTGCAAGTAATATTTTGCTGTTCCGAAATTAATTATGTATTATCGATAGAATCTGTTTTGCATATTTATAAGTCTACCATTCGTCCATGATTCGAATATTCCTGCAACGTTTTGTCTGGTGCTCCTGTTATATATATTTGTAAAATCAAAAGATGAATTTGCAATGTTATGTGTCCTGATGTGACATCTCAGCAGCAGTCACTTTCCTGCCGTCGTAACGTAACTTCCCTGTGGTTCTTCTATAAGTACTCAAATCGCAATTGTTCTAATGAACTTTTCTCTATGTTAACTAAACTTTATGAGTCTAAGCGCAGTACTAGATTGGCAGGAAGGTCTCATCATTTTAGAGCCGAAATGACTAAATGCAACCGTAAGTCCTTCTCTCGCACTTTAATTCTCTCTTCCGAGTCAACTTTGATCCTCAAACATTTAGAAACAATGTCAATCGTTATCTTTGGTCTTATTAAATCCTTTTCTTTTTTCTATAAATTTAGTAGGAGAGAAGGTTCGGGGGACAATGAACATTGAATGGATGGAGCGCTAGTTCGTTTGATACACTCTCACTAGTCGTGTAATACTCCTCTAGTGTACTTATTGCTTAATATACGATATATCTGTAAAGCTGGGTTTTGTGATTACTTAACCATTTACTTGGTCACAACACAGCTTCTACTGATTTTTGGTTGACACCGGGTAATATTAAGTTGTTTGAAAATTACCCTTGCAGCAAAGGATGTATGTGTCGTGTTGCAATTATTGGCGCGGAAAACAATTTCCTTGAGACGAATTTCAAATTTCCGCTGAGACCTTTGCGTTCACATTCGCCCAAATGTCCTCGACAAAGGTATAAAAACCTTGAGAAAGATCCGTCTCTTCGAAGCCGTGATTTAAACAGCAGGGTAGACTGTTCTCTCTAGCCTTTGTTGGCAACCCCTCTAAGAGAAAGATCACGTAGAGTTTTAATTTATTTTAAAATATTAAGATAGTATTCCTTTTTTTTTAATGTTTGCGGTCTTGAACTTTTGACAACGACTGTAATACAGCATACTAAAGAAAGGTCGAATAAAACGCATCCAACTGGATCTAGCTGAGTATATCGTTAACAAGAACATAAACCTTATTAACAATTTCAAAAGCCGATTTTGAATGTAATTTTTTATTCCATCATCAAAGAACTTTAGATTCTGGATAAAAAAAGAATTCTGATAAATCTGAATTAAAGTTTACTCTATTTTTTTTTTCCAGAACAAAATATGTCAATGGCATTGATAAACAGTAATCTCTGAGAGATAAGCGGATAGATTTGGATGGTTGCGATAAAATATCTCGACTTGACGGTTTTATCTTTTACGGAGGTTTGTTGACAGCAGATAATATCAGTTTTTTTTTTAACTTAACCATGTAGCTATGGATGAGCCTGTCGCTTAACAGTTGTCAGCGGGTAAAGTCTGATCAACGAGCGGAGTTCATATTCTTAGTTTCTTTCCTCTTTGCACCTGGTGCACACTGCTAGCGGAGCGGCCATGTTTACATTGTAACAGCAACAAGAGAAAACTAGCGCAATCCAGCTCAACCTTCGATCACGTGACCATAACAGTATCAGCTATAAGCAGAAGGTAGTATGACAAGCCTAAAGCGAACAAAGACGGAAACCATAGATATTAAACAAAAACACACACAGTACTCCGGGGATTCAGTCGTTACAAAGTCGATATATCGGCTTATTTCCTACGACAGGCACCTGGATTGCAAACGTTCTACACTCTCACGGTGTTAATTCCCTGATCAGAAAACAGTATGAATTGAAATAAGGGTCGGCGTGTATCTGGAGTTTTCTACAAAAAATATACCGCCATTTCTGTATTTTGCTGAAAATGTCTCACAAGATTTATCAAGAAGCCCTTGTGATTGCAAAGGATTTTATCAGCTGTATAAATCTCATTCATAGTAAGAAATACAATTTGATTGAAAAGTAACTCCCTATTTTTATATATGATTGACTCTTCCATCTTGTAAAAATTATAGTTAATCTAGAGAATCCATCAAATATAAAATGATTGAAAATTAACTATTTTATCTATGATGGACTCTCCCGTCTTGTAAAAAATATAGTTTCACTTTCTGATATTAAGTACGTTTTTTTTCCATTTTCCCTAAAACTTCGACATCACTTACTAGGTCATTCGATGGTATGCTCAGTATCCTTCTGTAGGGCTACATTTCTGTTGCCTCAAGTTTCTTATTCATTTGTGATGAGATTGTCCAGCCTATGAAAATTGTTTAGCTTGTTCTAAGTTTCGACTTATACAAGGATACACTCCGTACAAAATGAAAGACCTTCTGTAGAACGTCATTTCTTTTGCCTCATGTTTCTTCTTCATCTGTGATGAGATTATCCAGCCTATGACCATGGTTTAGCTTGTTCTAAGTCTCGACTTATACAAGGATGCCATCCGTACAAAATGAAAGACCTTCTGTAGAACGTCATTTCTTTTGTATCGTGTTTCTTCTTCATCTGTCAGGAGATTATCCAGCCTATGACGATTATTTAGCTTTCTTGTAAGTCTCGACTTATACAAGTATACCATCGGTACAAAATGAAAGTCCTTCTGTAGAACGTCATTTCTCTTGTCTCATGTTTCTTCTTCATCTGTCAGGAGATTATCCAGCCTATGACCATTGTTTAGCTTTCTTGTAAGTCTCGACTTATACAAGGATACCATCGGTACAAAATGAAAGTCCTTCTGTGGAACTGCATTTCTTTTGCCTCAAGTTTCTTCCTCATCTGATGAGATTGTCCCACGTGCACTGATCTATAAGCGGACCGAGAGAGCGTCACAACTCAGCATTCTTTTCTTTGTTTCTAAAGAGATTTTCCTGTTTCTTAATACTTTGCTTAGCTTTTGGAAGGCATTTTCTGCCTGTGCTAAATACTTCCTAGATATTTAAATTTTTATATTTGCTTGATTTCGAGACCTCCAGTTTGTAATTCGCATTTTCTGCTCTACTTTTAAATAATAAATTCAGTAAATATACTAAAATAGAAATGGACGTAATACTAGGATTTATTCAACATCTGGAGTTAGGTGATTCTGAGAGAGAATTAGAAGTCCTATCAGGCGGCCACAATCTTAAAAGCATTAGATATGTAGATGATACCGTGTTAATAGTAGGTCCAAAACGAAAAAAAAAAAAAACACAGGAACCCCTATAGAAGACAATAAAGGAATAAACATGATAGATAAATATATCAAGACGAGTTATGTCTCATTAGACTCATAATATGGGACATATAAAGTTCGACAAAAAGTAATGGGGGTGTAGTAGTGTTGTAAGATATGTTGGCTAGGGTCACGGTGAAATGTAATAGCAATCAAGAAAGAAAGCTGTGTTCTTATAAACAACACTCCACATGAAATATGCACAGAATATATGAGAGAAATAAGTCAAGCTCCTTGAACATTAAATAAATATTTTTATTATAACAACAATATACAAACATCAACAATAAGCATGAAAAAGTTACTTCCCTTTTTTCTGTAATAAAAACGGTGAATGCAATTAAGTAATGTTGAGTTACAATATTAAATGTTAATTAATTATAAAGTTCAATTAATGTTCTTAGCTCAATTAAGAATAATTCCACAGTCTGTGAGTGTGAAAAGATGTAATGTGCACAAGTGATATTAATAGAAGTTAATAAGATTACTCGAATGAGTAATAACTAAGAATTAAAATGTTTATAAGTAATATAGCGCCGTGCCGTATATTCAGAGAATTGAACCGCTACTGCTGTTGGCTAACAGCGAGAGAGTTTATATAGGTGTGCATAGGCTCAAGTGAGCTTGGCGCCAAAAAAATATTAGAAAGATACTAAAATACGCGATTGGCCAGGAAATGGACCAATCCGTGATTTTAGAGAAAAGTTCAAATAATGTGCGCTGGCAAAATTGTCACACAGTAAGTATCATATATTTATGAACCAATGACATTAAAGAAAGCGGAGGTGTGGCGCCTGTAAGTGATCACCACAGGGGGAACGTAGAGTGAAGACACTTCGAGTAGATTCCCCTTGAGCTCTGTCGCGCATACACACTAAGTGATAATGATCTCGCTCAATTCTTTTGTTTATAGCAGTGTTTGGAAGGAAAGTGTGTAGAGTGTGGTTTTCCCTCCACATCAAAGAGTTTCCATCACTGACCATGACTTTTCCATCTAATTGGGGCCGAAGACAACATTCCCAAAGTCCGGCAACAACCATATTCTCCTGATCTCGCCCCTTGATACTTTTTCCTCTTCAAAATTCAAACCCTCACAAAGTCGTCGCGGAATTTCAAGTGAATACAACTGAGTTACAGAAATTCTTCCATGAATCGAAACGACGCTAGATAAAAGTATGTGGCAATCAGAAAGAAACTACTTCAAAGGCAATTAAATGCCGTATTTATATGTATTGTAGTTTTCTTTTTATAAAACCAGTCCCGATATTTTTTGGTCAAACCTCTTAGCTTCGCTTAGCTTACCTTATCTTCAAATGAAAATAAAAATACAAAAAAAATATGATATAAATGTACAGAAATTATTAGATTTTTTTTTTCCGAAAGTAATGTTATATTTTAATTAAACCTTCCTTGGGCAAGAACAGGCTTGTACAATATATGACCCGGGGGCCACATGTGTCGCAAGTGACTAACCATTGTGGCGCGCGCGGTGTTTTCAATATAGTAATTTATTGTGTTCATCATAATAAATTCGACTAATATTCAGTTTTGTGAAAGTATAACGTTATCCAACCAATTTCATTGTATTTCTATCTAATACATCCTTCTAACTTTCTGCAGAAAAAGAAAAACGAAGTATTTTCTCACTCTCTCATACTGAATAATTTAATCTAAATTACCCAGTGTAGCCCAAGAGGGGTTTCAAAATAGTTAATTTTATTGCGTTTACCAGAATAGATTTGGGATACGTTAAATTCAGTTTTGTAAACGCCTGACAACCAATATCTATTTCTCTACCTAATTAATCCACCTAACTCTTGAATAATAAGTTTTTTTTCTTCTGTTTATCACTATAGATTTGGGTTACGTTAAATTCAGTTACGTTTGCTAGAAGCCTGGCAACCAATATCCATTTCACTACCTAATTAATCCATCTAATTCTAAAATAGTACGTTTTTGTGCTTATCAGAATAAATTTGGTGATAGATGTGGTGGGAGGCAACCATATTTGACTCCCTCTTTAACTTCTTATTTCCCTTCTGTCTCTCTTCAGGCTGTTGGCGACCATGGCTCTCCCCAATGTCCTCTGTAACGCTTAAAAACTTTTGATTTTTGTCATATATCCCAAACCTTACTCCGCCCTTAAATAACACAAACTCGCCAGTTAGGCTGTGCATTGCTTTCCATTTCCTCTCTTACATTCAATCTGTCCTGTGAGTATCAAATTTTCCAAGCCTTCTTTCCTAATTATATGCTCAATGAATTCCAACTGTCTTTTCCTGATATTAAATATAAGAGTCCTTTTTGTCTTTATCTTCAAAACTTCGTCATTGCTCACATGTTTAGTCTTTGGCATTCTAAGTATCCTTCTGCAGAACCACATTGATGTTGTTTCACGTATCTTCTTCAGAGATTGTCCGCCATTCACTGGTATATAGAAGGATTGATGCTACATGACAGTTAAGTACTCTTTTCTTTTTTTTCTAAAGCTATATTTCTGTATCTTAATATTTTGCTTAGATTTCGGGGGACATTTTTCGCTATTCCATCGTGTCATAGGATTTTAGGGTCTTGCTTTCCGTCCTTTGCTAAATGAATTCCGAGATATATTCATTGCAGGACTGATATTACCTAACAGTTCTGTAATTGTTACTTTGTTTCGAACGATTTTTTTTCGTTTTCTTAATATTTTGCTCAAATTTTGAAAGGCATCTTCCGCTATCCCAATGCCTAAAAGAAATGGTCAAACCACACTAATGTGTAGTAGTCAAATTGCATTGAATAAAGCTTCATTACAACCTTAATCATCCATCTGTTTTTTCCTTACAGTTGTATTTGCAGACATTTCTCCAAGAATTTTCAACCACTTAGGCCACCATCAGGGAGTAAAACTGTTTATTATTATTATTATTATTATTATTATTATTATTATTATTATTATTATTATTTACAAATAAAGAGAGTAATAAATAAAATATTCACAATACTTCAATTTTGAACAACAAAATATTCTAGTGTCACCATTCCTTACGGTCGAATAATAATAATAATAATAATAATAATAATAATAATAATAATAATAATAATTGGTATGAACACCACCCAGGCCCGGTTACGGAGATAGGACTTGTTACAATTCTATGGGATTACACAATACACACTGACAGAACAATCAAGGCCAACCGGCCAGATATTAAAGACCACAAACAAAAACGGTGCCTCCTTATTGATATGGCAGTCCCTGCTGACTGCAATGTATCTTTGAAGATATTCAAAAAGCTGTCAAAATACAAGGACCTTGAAATAGAAATCTCGAAAATGTGGCATATGGGAACATCAACAATCCCTGTTGTAGTTGAAGCTCTAGGACTGGTTGGAAAAGATTGCAGTAGACTAATTGAAGGGATTCCTGGAAGTCCATGCCTCAAGGAGATACAAAAAATTGTTCTGTTTTTTTTTTGTTTTTTTTTGTCAGTGGAAAGTGTCATGACGCCATTTCTAACCTTAGGTCCCTGGGCGGGACCCGGAAAGAAATGTGTAAATGCCAGAAATCAAAGAAAATAATAATAATAATAATAATAATAATAATAATAATAATAATAATAATAATAATAATAATGTACTTAAGGTGACCATAGTTGTCGCCACCTCAAACTATTCGGCTATAAAATAAATGGTCCAACTTCTCTTACGTGCAACAGTGAAATCGCATTGAATAAAACTTCACTACAAGCTTAAGCCAGCTTCTTCTTTACAGATGTATTTGTAGATATTTATCCAAGTATTTTCAAAGACATTGGCCACCTTCAGCAAGTAAAGCTTAGTTTTTATTATAAATAAAGATAATAATAAATGAAATATTCACAATACTTTTTACAGAGTCATCTTTCATCAGGGTCAAATAATAATAATAATAATAATAATAATAATAATAATAATATAATGAAGGTGACCATAGTTGTCTCCTACTTGTATGAACAATATGTATCAAGTATAGTGCTATCAAAAAAACAAAAAAACTACAACGCATATCAGTTTAGCATTTAATCTCCGAAGTAGTCCACATCTGAAGCGACACACTTTATCCAGCGTCGTTTATATTGATGGAAACATTTCTAGAACTTCTTTTTTGGGGGATAGTGAGCAACTGTCGCTTCACATTCTCTTGGATTTCCATGACGTCTTGAAAAATCTTGTTCATTTCAAGAGAGATTTGGTTTTTAAGAGGAAAAAGAAGCAATGGACAAAATCTGGAGAATTAACGTTGTCATCGGACCTGGGAAATTATGTACTTGGTGCCAAAATTTCTGCACAAACCATGGTCAATAATGGAACCTCTGCAGTGTTGCGAGACAACCAAACTCTACACACTTAACTTTCAAGAACATCTATAAATAAGAAAAACGATCTAAAACGTTATGACGTATGAGCTATAAATGTCAAGGTAAAACAGTGGCAAGCGCTTACCACATTAGCGCCGTTATCATAGCATTGTACCTGGAAAAATCATTGCTGTTTTTAACGAAAACAATGCTATATATACTGGCAAAAAAAGGATTGTTCTTACACTGCAAAATATATCTTGAGTTGAAATGAATATCAAAAGATTAGTAAGCTGTAAAAAAGACAAATCAGTTAATATCTATCTGTCTATCTATCTATCTACCTATCTATCTATCTGTGTGTGTATATATATATATATATATATATATATATATATATATATATTCCTCAATCGTCAATGCTGGCCTGTCTATATTCAGGTTTATCATAGCATGAAAAAATAATTCCCCCACCTCCAACCTTTGAGCTTACTTTTCTATAGAGCGTAAATCTTACATTTAATTGGTTAATCAAGACATACCCAGAAGTCTCTTTTTAATTCTGGTCTTGTGTCCCCACCTTTAACTTTCGGAAAAGAGGTAACACTTTGTTTTTAAATTTCCTTAAAAATTGTTTAATCACCAGTTACTTACCATCGCTTGCATGAAGTACAATTATAGTATTGAAACATGAAAGCTTTTGTGTAGTGATATCAACATGCTTTTATTATAACCTCTTATATATATAAAAAATAAAACCTCTTATAATAAAAACAATATATATATATATATATATATATATATATATATATATATATATATAAGTGAACATTTAAGTCAGCACTGAGAGGTGGCAAGGTGTTTCATGTTAGACGCATTCAGGCGGCCTGATGATTGCGTCTAGCACGAAACAGCCTGTCGCCTCTGAGTGTTGACTTCAATGTTCACTTTTATATTTATATTTACATACTCTCTATCTCTGATATTAGCCCTTTATTCCACAAATATAGCACACCTTAAAACTATATTTCTTCATATATATATATATATATATATATATATATATATATATATATATATATATATATTGTCTCCAATCCCTTGAAACATTACTATCACATCATATCATATAGACCCGTTATTAAATTGAACTACCCTCTCACCCAGCACATTGAATATTAAACATCACCATATAAATTAACCAATAAGGATTACAAATGTCTACCTGGTACATATACACAGTCACCAAAAACAAACAAATAACCAGCTTTAAATATAACAAATAAACACCCATTTTTTTTCCTTTTTTCAAAAATTTAAAATAAATATAAATAATAATAATTTTTACCTATCATAATTTTACACAAAAAATAACCACACGTATATACATACATGCGAGGAAATATTTTTCAGCAGAAAAATACATAATATGACATGTATACATTCACGAGACATTCATGAGACATTTCCGCCACGCTTCCAATGTTTAAATTTCAACATTTCAACATACAAATGCGTATGTATAGACATAACACCACCCGTATGCATACATGTGTCATAGCCGAATCTGCCCACATACGTTTATATATGTATGAGTCCCGACGGACGACTAATTATGTATATGTGTCTGCATACATCGATGTTTGCGTTAGTACGATGAAAGACAAAACGACGAAATTTCCCCCACCACTTCCACAATAACACCAATACACGCAATCTACAGAAACCCAAATTTTTTTAAAACTTTAATCAGTTTGTCTGACGATCGCTAAAGCGTGAAACCCAGGGTTACAAACTCACATCTATCCAACCAAATATGTTAGCTCTATCTCTGATATTGAGCGCTTTCTAATAAGTACCGCGCATATAATATATAAATAATTATACATATATATATTTATTTATATTTATATACATTTTTCATATATATATATATATATATATATATATATATATATATATATATCTTATTCTGGCCAGTATCTATCTATCTATCTATCGAAATCAATCTGTTCATTATCTATGTATTGGGACATGACCCCCCCCCCCTTATTTATATTCAAAATAATTAAGTTGAATTAAATCAATATGAAGCGTTCAACGATTTTAACTTTATATGTGACATTCAACGATAAGGAGCGTACGTATACTAACGGATCAAAAGATTGTGTCGAGAAGACTTTAAAAAAATATTTATCCTTTCTCCGTGGGTAGCCACCACGTAAAAATGACTTCTGATATTCCAGGGATGGAAAGTACAAAGAAAAAATAACTTCCGGCATTATCAGGAATTCAAAAGCCATGATTGTGTATCTTCTTTGAATGACATGCCAAGCGCTTTCAGGTTAATAAACCCAGCAAACCACACTGATTGACCTAAGCGATTCTACGTGCAAAAGAAAATATCTAATGATACTTCTACTACAAAGAACTCAGGAGAGAGCCTTGATGGATGCCAACCATTATTGACAACATGTACAACAGAAGACTGGCTATTAAAAAACAACCTTCACAGACCCTTTAGTTGTTATAGTTAATTTTCTACACGAACTATAAAAAAGGAGTAAAAATATTCAGCAAAATCGTTGATAACGTTATATGATAGATAAATGGCCGTTGATCAACGAAATCATTGATAACGTTATATGATAGATAAAGTCCTGTGAAGTTTTGTTGAAATCGGCTAAAAAATGTAGGAAATTCGATCCAACATATAAACGTTACAGACACACACACACACAACCTGCGTTTTATAATAAGTAAGATAAATGGCCGTTGATCAGCAAAATCCTTGATAACGTTATATGATAGATAAATGGCCGTTGATCAGCAAAATCCTTGATAACGTTATATGATA
>CAHIKZ030000372.1:297500-335000 GCA_903632075.3 Acanthosepion pharaonis | reverse complement strand
TCTAAGCCGGGCTTAGAAAATCACTATCCACTGTTTTTGACCAACAGACTGAACAGTTTTCTTTGAACTGTCAGATGTCAGTTTACATGGAAATAAACAATGCACTTATTAATAAGACTAGCCTAGAAGCCGCCATCGTGCGCGGGGGGGGTCTTTTGGGCCATCGGCCTTTTCCATTAAAAGTTATAAGAATTTAGAAATAATAAAATTATTTTATCTTTATTCGACACCTTAATTCGGCATAATCTTTCTTCGTATACGCAACCAATCCGTTTGCATTTATTTTGCGCGGGGTCGAAACGCTGTGAATATGGTAATGAAGATGAGGATAACCGTCCGAATAATGTAAATAATGCAAGTACTATTGCTGATTCTTTGTATTTTATCAAGAATCTTTAAATATATAGCATTGCCATATTGAGAATCATATTTAAGTAACTGTTACATCATTATAAAAAGTCACATCAGTATATAAATAATTAAACAACTGTATATATTTTTATTATATACAGGGTGAGGGAGAGGGAACGGATGTTTTTGAAAATAATAGCCATTTTAAAAATGTCAGTTTTCTCTAATGAAATCTTCGGGGCTGACTAAGCTAGGTCATGCGAAGAGCTTTGGGGACTTCAGCCTTTTACCGGCAGTGTCGTATATAGGTAAAAGTTATAAGAATTTAGAGATAATCAAATATTTTATTTTTATCCGACACCTTAATTCGGCATAATCTTTCTTCGTATACGCAACCGATTTCCATAGTTTGTTTACATTTATTTTGCGCGCCATTTTTATTTTCTTTTAAGATTACCATTCTTTATGATCCCTTCACATAAAGTCACTCTTAAAAAAACATTACGGAATCCAAACTGTGTAATATTTCGAATAAGTCGTGTTAGAAAAAAAATGAACAAAATACCGTTCCTGGCTTGAGTTTTAATTATGGTTTAATTAGACAATATCAATTGCAATTGAAACTACGACGAAAAGCGAACTTAAACCTTTAATAAAGAATTGTTTTTAAACTTTTCCCTCTGATCGATATTTAAATTTAACTTTAATCGAGTTATTTATTTAATTTTTAATCCCATGTAACTACAGTTTTAAAGGTCTAAATGAATTCGGCTAGATGTAAGAAAATTAATTCTAGAGCCTTTCGAAAGTGCATATAAGGAGACAGCCGACAGACATCAGTGAAGGCGGCAGTTATAAACCGGCCCGAGCGTGTCGCGTGAAACACTAAGCTGTCATCTGCATAAGACATAGTCCACTCTTCTGGGGATCCAGAATACACCGCAGGTTGACGGTGCACATGTTTCCAAATTAACCATAATCTTGACCGCCGCCAACAAGATGATGACTACTATCAAAGTCCGACCCGTAGACTAAAGGCTGCCCAACTGAAAGAACTTTCGCTAAACCAATTTACAGAAGGCCTCGTCACAACTAAAGCCAATTAAATAAATATATATATATATATTTGTTTATCAATTTGATTCTGTTCGTTTATTCCGAAGTTTCCGATAAATATTATTATTTAGAAATTTAGTACTGCGCTTAAATTCATAAAGTCTAAATACTATATATATATATATATATATATATATACGTTTCATTAAATAATATAGACAAGTGTTGTCTATTTATTTTATGTAAAATTTTTTCGTATCTTCTGATAAGTTTGGTAACATTATCATTAACCGAAAAAAGAAATTCACAATATTTATCCATTATTTTTTAATAAAATCTAAGCTTTCGGCTTACTCAAGCCATTATCAAAGATGTAAATACAAACATATCAAACAATATACGGACACGACAGTGATGATATAGTCTGTCATTGTTGCTTAGTGATTCACTATGTAAACAAAACATAATAAATATAACTCGATATGGTTTGTCCCCCTTTCATTCTCGCGATGGCTCTTAATCGTGTTTTCAAATTGATTTCGTGCAAAAACAATTGTGTTTTGCCAATTTTTGGCGCTGTCAGAACCACCACAAGGTAATCTTTCGTAGTCCTGTGAAGTGTTGTTGAAATCGGTTGAAAAATGTAGGAAATCCGATCCAATATATAAACGTACAGACACATACACACACACACACACACACACAACCTGGGTTTTATAATAAGTATGATATATATATATATATATATATATATATATACGAGTTGAAAGTAATACATGCAAGACTTCACAGCATCTCTCCTTCATATTCATATTCCTATGAAATTTTAGCCCCACACTCGTATTACTCTCTCTCTCTCTCTCTCTCTCTCTCTCTCTGTATGTCTCTGTCTCTTGTAAATCGACAGACATTTTACCTCGTTTTGTTGGTCATCATGTTTTCGGGAACCTGAGTCATAGTGATTCTTTCATTAGCTGATTACACAACCACGGCCACTGTCCCCATGGATGCGTTGCATTAACTCTCTTGATAAAGCGTGGTGATCCTGACCGTTGATCTTTTACGATTCTCGCGCTTGCCGAGATAACATCGTTTGGCTAAGCGGAGCTCTTCCGCTTCCTCTTCAAAATCCGCCACCCTGCATCCCATGACTTCTCCGTATCCTTGGCAAAGATGGCCGAACGGGATACTTATACCATGTCAAATACCAGTTTGTAACCACGCAGGTCACGGTCATCACTCGGTGAGGCATTTTCAGAATACTCGGATGACCAGCCGAATACGATGAACAATAGACAGAAAGTCGCTGGAATCCTTGCATGGGGTACAACGGTTTCATCTATCATATTTATCAACAATCCTCCTTTGTCAAGGTCGATAGTAAAGATGGCCTCTTCAGAGGATTTACCAGATTTTTCTTTGGATAGTAATTTTAAATATCACATCGCTTTTTCATACAATCCTTATATACAGAGTGACTGAAAAGTAACTCCCCGTTTTAAAATACTTATAATTTATTTTTTTATATAATTTCTCAAAGAAATGGATATGAGAGGAAAGCATTTAGCATGAGTTTTATTTATAGGCACCAGATTTCGTTATCATCTTCTCGAGCCGCCTAGGAATCGAGTCAACTGATTTCACCAAGAACTCTTGTAGTATGGAAGACGTAACTTCTTGTACTCGTCTTCAAGTTCTTCCAAAGTCTTTGTTTGGTTCTGTAGACTTGCTACTTCAACCAATCCCAAAGAAAAAAAGTCACAGTGTATTAAGTTAGGACTCCTGGCTGGCCACCTATACATAAAATAGGGAGTTAATTTTCAATCACTCTGTATTAGTTTTATTCTTATAAGTCTCCAGAGACAGCAAGTCTCCGTAATATTTCGTAATCTTTTTTATTTCCTTAATTTCGTCTTCACAATATTTTTACTGTTTCCATATTTTTTAAAAAAATATCTTTTTTCTCTTTCCAAATCTTAGAGCGTCACAATTCGTTTTATATATAAAAAAAGAATAAAAAAAAAACTCAATTCTTTATGGCATAAATGATACGACTCACAGAGAGTAGCAGAAAGTGTCAGTATTATAAAAGTTTCCTGCGTGTTGTTTAATTACTTCAAGCATTGGGTGTAGTGCCTGATGTATAAGAAGGGGCTAAAAAAAAAAACTTAAATGTTCTCTGCCAGTGGCTGTCTGTGTATATGATACCTTTTCACTCAAGATCCATCGCCCGGATTTTGACCAAACTTGGCATATTCATTGTACAATGTAAGAGATAGTTTTTTTTAGCGTAAAAAATCGAAAATGTTCAAACGATCAATAATCTATAAAGCCGATCAATAATCATTAAATTCAACTTTTTCCTCCGATTACCTTCAAACTCGGTATGTAGGTTACTTACATCATGACGAGCTCAACGAAACTTCATTTTTATTTCTACGCCACTGCGTTTAGCGAAATAGCGCGAGAAGCGAAAAGCCGATTTCAACACAAATTTTAAACTAAAAACTCCCTCAATTTTCAAGCAATCTAATATAAACTTCGCTCAATTATATCCAACAATAAGTTGATTGTTTAACAGTTGTTTAATTTGTTAACTGAGTCTATCCATATAGTGAAAACCCGCGTAAATAGCGATTTTTAATGGCTTCTTCATTATTTTTCGTTGATCTTTCAACCAATTTTCATCAAACTTAACAATTGCTTTATGAATATATCCTCTTTTACATCCCTGGTAGCACACTGACAAACTGAATTTCAAAAACTCCAAAATAATTGTGTTGTGAAGTGGGTCTTCATTTTGCTTTATTTACCCCTTCATATCCTCGGCTAACTCCGATTGAATAAATACAGACTACTTCTGTTATATCAGTAACTGCATTAATTCAAAATGTTTTTAATGAAAGTACTTTAAATTAATTGATGAAGATAGACACTGTTACATCTAAACATGATGCTGTTTTTGCTCCTTTCTAATTGAACGCTTTTTCTGATCGACCAGCTGGGTATGGCTGCTAGTATTGTATATTCATACGAACCTGGACGGTACAAAGTTAATATTTATTTATCGTGGGTAATAAGTACAAATGAGTTTTAGATTTAAATATCTAGGAAAACAGTGGGTATCATACACGAATAATTGCTGTGAGTCCAGCTTTGTTCCCGTTTCTTAACTATGAGACGACCAAATCAATCCTGTTTAAACCTCGAATACTACTTACGTGTGTGACTTCCGGTTTGCTACGCATGTCCGCTTTATATATATTTTTTAATTTTTAAATTTTGATAAATTAATTTTCTTAAAAATACGCGCATTAAAATGAGTCAGTCGCCTGGTGTCTAAGCATGGACTTTTAGATATGTAAGCAGAGAAGACTTTTAGATATGTAATGGAAGACTTTTAGATATGTTATATATGTTAAAAAAAGATAGTTTTCAATGTTAATAAAGCCGAAACATTTGAAAACTGGATTTATCTTTCTTTTTATGTGCCATGTCCTTTCATGGCTCTCCACCTCCTTCTATCCGTTGCAGCTCTCAACAAGTTCCTTCCCTCTGCTTCCTCCCCCAGACCACGTTCTGCCATCCAATTGCTTAAACCCCCTAGGTATGTCATGCGTTGTTTTCCCTTGTCTCTCTTTCCCTCTATTCGACCCGTGAGTATCAGATTCTCCAGGCCCTCCCTCCTCATAATGAAGAATGAAGAACTGGATTTATACATTCTCGTTTTTTCTTGAGAATTGAAAGCGACAGTATTAGACACTATTCTTGTAAATAAACAATCTAATAAATAATGTCTTGTCTAACATTTTTGATGTCAGTTCTCGAGTATGAATTTAGTTGCTCGCAAAATATTTTAGTGAATATTTTAGTAATATTTTAGTACAGTTACTCGTAGATATGTGTTTAAATCTTTATTGTAGTTTATCTTATGTGGCAAAATCGGGGATCTATACTGACAGGAAATTATAAATTATTTACAGAACTAACTACATAAAAGTATATTCTTGTTTATTATTGTATATTTAAACCAATTTAAAAGAAGATTATTAATATATGAAAAAAAAACACTCCATTAGTACAACGGATTATTTTCACATCCTGAAACATGTACAACTGTTTGTAATTCAGTATTTACATTAGTCGGCCTTCTTCAGGTGGTTGGAATTTCGAACTGAACCCTTTATTTCGATCACTGGGGTAGACTGTTCTAGTTCCACGTGCCATGTTTGATGGATGTCAGTTATCAGTTATTTCCTGCTAATTTTCCCACTGAAAGTTCTCCACTGCCTTAACCAGGTATTGAACTCACCGTCTTTGGGTCTGTCACTGGATCTAACCAACGCCTTTATCCACTGTGCCATGTGTCCTTGAGGAAATTCAAACCACCTGAAGAAGGCCGGAGCGTACAACGGCCGAAACGTTGTGACAAATATGGCGACAAAGATGAGGACAATAGTCCGACTAATGTAAATAGTGTACATAATACCTCATCTCAGAAATATAGACAGACTCTGTTTGTAATTCACACAAATATTATGTCTAAAAGAAGAAACGACTTTTAGTTACATGACAGTGGTATGAAAAAATCTGATTGACTGATCAGGAATATTTCTCTTGTTATTTGATAAATATTAAGGGAAAAAAATTTTTGGGTGCTAAAACATCCCACGGTGCTAAGAGCGGGCTAATGCATAAAAAAAAAAACAGTTTGATATTTGGTCATTGTAATGCTGATGTGAAATTTTTTTTTTTTTTTTAGCATTACGCCCCGAGCAAGGTGTGAAGCCACTAGGATGCAGGGGGTTGCGGAAGATTTGGAGCGAGAGCAGATAGGAGTGATAGAAGAAAGGATGAGGAGAAGGATAGTGGGTAGATCAAGGTAACTGGAGATGTCGATTGACATTACATTTGAATAGTTGGAGATTATAGCCTTCAGGGAAGCAGTAACTGCGGAGGGTGTTCCACTGGCGAGACGTGCGAGGTATGAAGCTATTGGAATAGAAGAGACGGCTACATTTGAGAGTTTCTACGGTGTAAGGGTGGGAGCGCGATGCCAGCCTCGTAGGGCGCTTGAATTCATGGAGTCTGGGAACCAGTGAAAGCAGCTCGTCAGAGCAGTTACCATGGAAGTATTTGTAGAAAAGACAGAGAGAGGCGACGGCGCGTTTGTGAGAGAGTGACTGCAGACGAGACGCCACATCAGGGCCAATTAGATTACATATCCGTCTCTGGATCTTGTCAAGAACTCCGAGGTAAGCAGAAGGTGCCCAAGCCCATATATGGCAGCAATACTCCATGCAAGGGCGAATGGTTGATTTGTATATTTGAAGTATCGATT
The DNA here is from genome assembly GCA_903632075.3 of Acanthosepion pharaonis. NCBI lineage: Eukaryota > Metazoa > Mollusca > Cephalopoda > Sepiida > Sepiidae > Acanthosepion > Acanthosepion pharaonis. The sequence continues at coordinate 328,252 of CAHIKZ030000372.1, read as the reverse complement.
CAGGGGAGAAAAATTTCCTGGCGCGGCACAGAGAGCCAACTTTCCTCGCGGTGGAAGAAGCAATTGACTCAATGTATTTGTTGCATCTCAGGTCAGCAGTCAGCGTGAGACCGAGCAGACGCAGGGAGTTGCTCTCAGGAAGTTGACTATCAGACATTTTAATGGGGGGCAGGGAAGGATCTCTATGGTGGTTAATGGAGAGTAATTTAGTCTTAGTGGCGTTAAAGTTGACCAGCCAATTCTTGCCCCAGTTAACAACCGATTGGAGGTCCATTTCGAGACGCACGGTCAGATTAGTTTTGTCGCCGACACTAGATTTGTTTTGGAGGCAGGAGTAAATTGTAGTGTCGTCTGCATAGATGCCAACTTGGGAATCTATAGCGTCGGGAAGGTCATTGATGAAAATAAGGAAAAGAGTGGGGCCAAGGATGGAGCCTTGGGGATCTTCATTAACGAGCTTCTTTTAAAATTTGAAAGTAAGAGGCATCGAAAAGTGGGGAATAGGCGGGTGCACTTTACACTTTAAATTCCAAATTTCTTCTAAATATCATCTTGTAAGTTCAATCCTGCAAAAAGGAGAGGAGAGTTTTCCACAGATTCCTTCGCTATTCTTTCTCTCTCTCTCGCTCTCTCTCCTCTTTCTTTCTTTCTTTCTTTCTTTCTTTCTTTCCTTCTTTCTTTCTCTCCTCTCTTTCTTTCTTTCTTTCTTTCTCTTCTCTCTTTCTTTCTTTTTTTCTTTCTATTAACGCCACTTTTACACCGTGAATTAAGTTCGAGCAGTATCCTGACTCTTCCAGCTGACTTTTCAGCCCAGATATTTTTGGAACTGGCGAATGTGTGTGCAGTCGATTCTTCTTTGGTTGCTGTGTGTGTGTGTGTGCGCGTTTTCATGTGTGCGTGTTTGTGTGTGCGTGCGTGTATCTGACTGTGACTTTGCATGTGTGCGTGCGTGCGTGTGTTTGCATGTACGTACGTGTGTCCGAGTTTGCCTTTGTGTCCAGGCGCGTGTATGTGTGTACCTGTTCGAGTCTGTGCGTGTGTGTATGCGCGCGCTTGCGTCTGCGCTCGTGCGTGCGTCTGCATGTTCGTGGCTGTGAATTTGCATGTTAGTGTGTGCACGCACATGCGTTTGTGTGTGTGAGTGTGTGTGTGTGTGTGTATGTGTAAGCGTGTGTGATTGTGTGAGCGTGTGACTGTGCGTGTCTGTCCGTGTGTGCATGTTTCAGTATCCATCTGCAGATATTGATTTCATTTGTTAGATTTTTTCACCATTTTTGATTGAACTTTTTTTTTGTTTTTTAGTTGTTTTTTTTTTTTTAAATCCAGTCGCGTTTCCTTAATTTACATTTATTGCATTTAATTATTCAAGTCAATTCTTGCAACCTCTTCCATTCTTTTTTAAATAATTTACTTCTGTCTCGTTCAGTTAAAATCTGGTTCTTGTTTTCTTCCATTCATAAAACAAACGCAACCTGACATTCGATTATTCCATTATTCTTTTTACAATTTTTTTTTCTTTCCACTCATTCCATTCTCCGTTTATTCTTTTAATCGTCTATTCTTACATTCCTTGCAAGCCCGTTCGTTTATCGTTCTTCCTCGCTCATAAAACTTTGTTGTTCTTCGTCGTCATCTCCCTTCATCACGTGACAGACGATTGTCTCCAAACAAAAGAAGTTCAGGCAACCATCTTTTCTTTTCCACCAAATCCTGCTCTCAGCATTTATTAACTCTCGCTTCTAAATATATGCACTTAGAGGAGGACCTCGTCTTTTTATTTATTTATTTATTTTTTTTGTTAAATCGATGGCAACACAAATAAAGCAAACCATTCCTGAACGTATTTGCTTACTTGTTCGACATCCTGACTTGCATCATCGTTTTTCCGAGCCAATTCAGCTTATTTTCAACTTCTTAGATTTTACTTCAGTAATCAATTTTTTTTTTTAATATTTTCTTTCTGTAATTTCGCTTCTTATTGTTCTGTGTGTGTGTGTCTGTGTGTGCTTGTGCACACGTGTATGTGCTGGCGAGTGAATGTTCGTGTTGTGCATATGATTCTGCGTGTTTATTCGTGTACACAGATTTATGTGTACGTATGTGTATGTATGTGCGTGGGCATGTGTGCGTGTGTTTGCTTATGTGCGTCTGTGTTTACGTGCGTGTGAGTTGATGTGTGCCTGCTTGTACACGTGACTGTTCGTGTTTCTGCCTGTGTGTATTTGCGTGTATTTGTGTATGCGTGTATGTGTGTTTACGTTTCGCCTACTGATTCGTTTTTTTTTTTTTATCCTAATTTTTCTTTGATTTTATTTCTTTCTTTTCGACATTTTGGCTTCATAACTTACGATTTTCTTTTAGTTTATTCTGAATCATTCATCCGCCTTTTTTTATTCAAGTGTTTCCTAATTTCTGTGGTTAGATCGTAATTGGCATCATGGGAAAATTGAGAGAAAGATGAATGTATAGCGTCATTCTTCCTGCTACTGGGGAAGAGTCCCACTTGAAAATCAACTTCATCTCTTTTGGCATTCATCTCTGCTGTAAGACGACCTAGAGAATGAGAGAGAAATCGACAGCTACCTCAACCACAAAGCAATGTAGACAACTGAATGGTTCTTCATGTATATATATATATATATATATATATATATATATATATATATATATATATGAAGAAAATATACGGAAAAAACAAACAAAAAATCCTAATATGCAATTATGCTGTTTTAATGTTAATATAATGTCAACGTCGGACGTTTCGGTCTAGTTGACCATCTTCAGGACATATTCATAAAACATAATTAACATTAGACTATATTTAATTCAACATGAAAAGACGATGGACATAAGATCAAAACAGACAACTGAAATTTTTCAAGATCAGCGTCCCGTTTCAATATGATCACGTCGTCGTCACGTGGGCGATGTTGTGAAAACGTATTCCTAAAATTGAGTATTTTGAATGAAAAATGAAAAGAATTTCATTTTAATCTAAAACTTATATGTACGTTTGTCGAGCATTAATCTTGCTAGAAAAGGAGAAATATTATATTTTTCTTTATGCTGTCGGATCTATATTCATATATTTGCTTACACGCACACACACACAAACACACACACACACACACACACACACACACACACACACATATATATATATATATATATATATATATATAAATATATTAATCTAATTAGAAAACAGACAACGTTCAGTATCCATTGATTATATTTTATTTCCCAAGGAAAGATAGCTTTTACTGGTTCTTCAGATCACATTTCCAAGCATAAAATGGTTTTAAATTTACATATTCACACAATAATAATAATAATACATATATATATATATATATATATATATATATATATATATATATATATATATAATACACAAATATATATATATGGATGTGTGTGTATTTAGGCAGCAATCCTTCTTTCATGCACGTTTCATTGAATATGACAGACAAGGTGCTTTCATTTAGTTATTTTATACAATTTCTCAAGTGATCTTATAATTTTTCTTTTCGGAGGATAAATTATATAAAAACTGTCCAATTGTTCTTTCTTTCCGAGGGCGTTCGGCTATATATGTAGCCATTTTCAAGAATTAAATATATTGACTGTTAACAAGAAATAGACTGTTGTATATATGTATTTATATAATGTTTTCATTTTCAAAACACGGTCAAGATATTGTGTCCATGTTCATAGTTGATATTTTTGAGTGTTGGTTTTTTGTTTTTATTAATATGGCTTCCATTATTTTTATCGATGATATTATATTTGTGTTGTTAACGTTATGCTACGAATGGGGTCCGGTATATATCCTATCCGGTAGGTCCCCATGAATATTTAAATGAGAGCAAATTGAGCTATGATCAAAAAGGTGTAGTGTGAGTCTTCGTGTCAAACATGTTGTAGTATGACCCATATAATTATTTACGAATTTTGATTGATCAGGAATACAATAAAGCCTTTATCCACTGTGCCATGTGTCCTTGAGGCAGTGGAGAACTTGGAGAGGGGAATTAACAGGAGATAACTGATAACTGACATCCATTAAACATGAAACGTAGAACTAGAACAGTCTACCCCAGTGAGAGAAATAAAGAGTTCAGTTCGCCACGTGAAGAAGGCCGGGCGTACAACGGCCGAAACGTTGTAATAAATATGCCGACAAAGATGAGGACAATAGTCCGAATAATGTAAATAGTGTGAATATTTGTTCTGTTTATTTTTGCTGTAGGAGGTGAATTATTGTTTTTAACTATAAGGTTGGAGGTTTTAAATTTTTGGGAGGTTTTAAATGTTTGGTTGAATAATCTAGACATTTTATGTCTATTTATTTTACTTTAGACCTCTCGATTTTCCAGATCAATTTCTTCACGATGATATTTAATTCATTAAGGATGGCGCCGTAGTTTTTTTTTATTCCATTTATTTTCCTAAGTACATTCAATTTCATCCAAGATCATCAAGAAGACTTACATTACATATGACGGATTCAAGTTCTATTACACAACATTAAAGGAACATTCCTATCCACATTCACGATTTAGAGAATTATAAATTGACTATACAAGTATACTCCACCATAATAATAAAAAAAAATTAAAAAAAACAGGAGGACAGTAGATAGAGTATATATATATTTTTAGAATTTTTTTTTATCTATACAAATACAAATTTAACCGCGTTACAAAAAGTACCAAAAATCTCTGTCGTTGAAATAGAACAGACTATATGCGTTGATAGGGATGTCAGCATTCGTTTGAAAATAGGCACCCCAACCCCAACCCTACCTTGAATTAACCTCTTTTCGAAAATAACTAATATGTTGATACAATAGTTGTCAGTGAAAATGTAAACCCTAACGCCTGTTATTAAAATGATTGGTCTTCTCCATTTTCATTGGAATTAATATTACGAATGTATATGCTTATAAAGCTCCGTAAATTTCAAAATTTGTTATTCCAAAATTCGCTTGAAGATGAAACAGAACTAGGTACTTTAATTTAATTTAATTTAATTTCTATAATTAGATTCAAGTTTTTACCATATTTCTTTAAACATGAGAACTCTTATGTAGCGATGGAATCATATTTTTTAAAAAAATAATTATAATATATATATATATATATATATATATATATATATATATATATACACACGTATAATCCAGGTAGATTTTTTCATATACGACGTGTATGTTACTCTTCCCCTACAACAGTTCGTCACCTCCCTGTAACATAACACTAATGCTATAACAATATAAACATAGTTGTCTTAAGAAATTGTATATATATATATATTCAATGGTGGAAACCGATGGCAACTGTTCCGGTTAGAAAAGTCATCAAACATCTTACAGAGTATATTAAGTATAAGTGGCATCCTGTTGACAGGAAAAAAATATTGACTTCCGGTTCCAAAAAATGACACATTATCAGATCATTGCGGGAAGTTGTGAGCAATTCGAAAATTAGAAACAAAGTTTTACGTACAGACAAAAATTAGTCAGGTATATAGTTTCCATTGTACCCGAAATAAATTTAACAACATAGATAGAATTAATACATAACCCGACAAATCAGGACCTACCCACATCCCCCCCACACACACAAGACAGACATGCTTGCGAAGGTGTCAGTCTTTTCTCTTTTTTTAGTTTTTTTTTTGCATATTGCAGCATTATGCCACGGTATGCTAATTTTGTATGAATTACAAAATTCTTGTATAAAGTCTCTGTTAAATAAAAAATAAAAAATCATGGTTTACGAATATTTCTTTAGATAGGAACAGACTGTATATATATATATATATATATATATATATATATATATATATATATATATAAATTTAAAAGAAAAACAGACCACTTTAAGGTACCATTATAATAATTTATTTACGCTGGATCATCAGATAAAATCTCCAAAAATGAAACGAAAAATGAAAATTGCTGGGTAGTGTAAGGTTTTGTAATTTAACTCGGAGTGTAAAAGGAGTAGTTAAAGAGACATGGTAGAGTATAGGGAGGGATTAATTTCATATCTCTCTCAAGTATAATTTATATTGTGGGAGGAGGAGTGACCAGACCTTGACCTATTTAGATGGTTAACTTAACGGAAGTGATATATAGAAATGCGATATATATATATATATATATATATATATATATATATATATATATATATATATACATATAGATAGATAGAAAGGTAAACAGATATGTACAGACATAAAAAAGATTGAAATAGTGAGATAGATAGATAGATAGATAGATAGATAGATAAACACACAGATAGATAGATAAATAGATAGATAGGTATGAACAGACTGAAATAAATACATAGATATGAACAATATATATATATATATATATATATATATATATATATATATATATATATATAGAGAGAGAGAGAGAGAGAGAAAATGATTTGATTAGATTTATCTTGATACATTCATTTGTTTTTACAGCTTATCAACCTATTTTTTAAACACATATATTGCTGGTATTTTTTTTTTACTTTGAAAATGTGTGGCTGGTATTTTTCTTATAAAAATCTATTTTTATACTTTCTTAGGTTTTCACCCCAATTTACGAGGCTAAATATTTGCCCATAGTTTACATTCTAATTCGGTCGTTGTAACACTATAAATTACTCTGACTTTTTTTTAAACGACTGCTGTTTTGGCGAGTCTAAACCAAATGTAAGTTTATCAAGCTACTAGTGTCTGTCACATAACCGCAAATCAATACACGGAGCTCTTGTTACAGACGCCTTCAGGTCGTCAGCCCAAAATACATCATGTCAATCTATGCATCTCCTAATTATATTTTACGTCGTTACGCATTCTTCCCAAGTCTTGTCGCCTGTTTCTGCCCAAGATTAGGAAGACTGGTTGGTCGATTCGTTTTTTACGGATTATGAACCCTTTTCAGGTTATTTAAAGCCAGAATATTTATTTTTAGACCTTAAGAATTTTTTTTTTAGATAATAATGTCTAATCTATAATAATCTATTCAGCAGCAAGGTGTTTGATCAGGAGATTTTTTTTTAATGTTGTTCCACCCTGAAACGGTGTCGTAGCACCCGTTAGTGTCCGAGCTATGGGCAAATAGTTAACAAACTGAAAGATCTTCCAACAATACATTTTTTTAAGAAAAAATAAATACTAGATATAAATGTTTGTAAAATAAATGATTAATGCCCGCAAAAAAATTAAATTTCGGCATTAAATTAACCATAAGAGTCGATATGCTGTCAAACAAACAAATCAAACAATGCCTGATACATCATTATCTCAAAAACGAAAAAAAATTTTCTTACGGTCTAAAAAGAACTCTGGCTTTAAATTAGCTACCACCCCTGATTGGCTGTCTCTGCTTATGTTTAAGGAAGGTAGGTAGGTTTGAGGATTCGTTTTTTTACGGCTTATCAACCCTTTGTAGGTTATTTAAAGCCAGAATTGTTTTTCTTAGACCGTGGGAATTTATTTATTTATTATTTTTTTTTGGTAATAATGTTTTAGTGATACAAGTCTTACTAATTAATATCTATAACTGGACGAAGGAGACGTGAATTCATACTTTTTTTTTTGTTTGTTTAACGGCATATCAACTCCTTATGGGTCATTTAATGGCGAAATTTATTTTTTCTGACTGGGAGCATCGATAATTTTTTTACTAAAATTTATTGCTAGTAATTTTTTTTCTTCAGTTTTTCTTTTTGTTAATTATTTGTCCATAGCTTGGACACTAACAGGTGCTACCACTCCGGGTCAGGGTGAACCAGGGAACAACAACATTTAGAAGGTGCTTCACCGCTTCTCAAAACCTCCTGATCAGAGGCCATGCTGCCGGATTTAGTTTATCGTCATACCCAGGACGCATCATCAAATATGAGATTTTTTCTTGATATATATATATATATATATATATATATATATATATATATATAGATAGATAGATAGATAGATAGATAGGTGGGGAGAGAGGGAGAGAGAGAGAGAGCGAGAGCGAGAGAGATATGTTTTGAACAATAAAATATTGAGAAATTAAAAAATGAAGATTTTCAGACACACTGGGTTGTATATTAATATTTTTTGTTTTTATTATTTCAATTATATTCCTCGACTAGTTTCCGCCAACATGGCCATCATCAGGAGAAAAAAATCTGCTGAATAAATGACTTTCTAAAGAAAATGAACTTTATCGGTAGTTTTCATTTGTCTTTTTACTGTTTATTTTGGTCAGTCCTTGTGTTGGTCAAACGGCCTCTTTTAAGTTGTATTTTTAAGATAGCGGCTGGATAGATTCATCCTATTCTGAATTCACTTGGTCATTTGACAGTTTTATTGGTTCCTGGGAAGGGGATGTGTCTGTGTTAAGTGAATGTTATCGTCTAGTTCTTCAGGAGTGTGTATATAAGGACTATCAATCATTAAACGGTATATTAATTATCAATGCGTATTTGTCTTATATATTTCCTGTCCCCAGACGGACAGGAAAGGAGGCAAAATCAACTGAAGTTAGTCAAAAGAAAACGAATAATACTTGAAAAAAGAAAAAATGTTTTAAAAATAGCTTTTATCTTGATTATTGTTTTGCAATCTCGATCAGACAAGATATATACTTTTGTATAAAAATCAAACTTCTAATTGAACTTATTGAAATTACATTTTTTTTTGTCTGATGAAAGGTCGGTGATTGCCTTTCGAAACGGCGTGAAGTTTAGATTCTGAACAGACTGCACATTCTGCTTCTATCTCGAGAAAATAAAAAAAAACTTGATTTTCTCGATTCTTGAAAGTATTTTATCTGAGCAGTTCTGTTTTATTTTTTTTAATGCAGAACAATTGATTCTTGACGGAATCTGAAATATGAAAACATTTTAATACGAACGTATATTAAACAACACAAATAAACATGACGAAGTGCCTAGCGATTCACTTGTGCGAGGTGAACGAGAAGCTTTAAAATAAGCTTACTACAGTCACTTTAATACCCCAGAGTCTCTATGAAGTTCTAATTTGATATACAACCGGAGAAATAAGTGACGCATTATTTGCCTACGTTCAGTGAATACTGGAATTTAATATGTAAAAAAAACTTATTAATTAATTTCAAGAAATTAGTAGACAATTTGGTGACAAGTACCTTTTAAAACCATTTCAGCTAAACGAGGCAATAAAGCCACTAAGATGCATGAGGTTGCTGATTATTAGAGAATATGAGATAAATAGGGTATTAAAACATTTACCACTCTGTAAAGTGACTATTTTTGCCAAGCGAAATGTTAGTCCTGCCAATGCAAGTTGAATTGGAATTTCTTTGTTGTGTAGTCATATCCCTCTATGGAAACACCTAAAACAATATTTACTGAAAATGAGAGCCAGGCTACTGAAATTTCAAATATATAGAACTAATATCTAAAATACTATATTTTGAGGGGATTCCATATAGAGTAAAAGAGAAAGTAATATTTATAAATGATGCAGAGTGCTAAATGTTACAGAGAAAGGACAATAAAAGAACAAGTATTAAGAAGACAGAATATAAAGATTGACATTGCATTTAAAATGTTGAAGATCAAAGTTGACTTGGAAGAAAGAAGCCGGAGGAGAAATCCACAACCGAGATGTGCAACAGAAGAATCTATTAGCATAGAACTTACGGTTATATCTAGCCATTCCCACTGTAAAATGACGAGACCTTGCTTCCAATCTAGTACTGCTCTTACATTCATAAAGCCAAGGTAACACTGAGGAAACTGGTAAATAGTGTAAATACAAAAATGTGGCACAAGGCCAAATGGAGTGTACGGTGAAGGCTGGTTTCGTCTGTCTTATAATTAAACTTAGCTAGCAACAATTACTGACCCAAACATACCACTGTATTCCTTACACCAAAACAACAAATCATCCTTCCTACAGTCACTTTAATACCCCAGAGTCTCTATGAACCGTAGCTAGTTCCCATAAGTACAATTTGTCAGGAGGAGAATAAAATAACAACTTTTAAGAAGAGACAAGTTCATCAAAACTATTTCCATGAAAGTAAATTTTTAAGCATTTCACCCCATGCATGGCGAGAGTGCCACTAGTACGCAAGGGGTTACAAGGAGCAAGAGTAAAGAGGCGTGAAAGAGGAAAGGCTGAAGAGAAGGACAGCATTTAGATCAAGACATCTGAAGATGTTGATTAACATTGCATTTGAATAATTGAAGCATCACCATGGAAGCAAGTAAGAGGAAAGGAGTTCATCAGATGTTAAGTGCGAGACATGAAGCTGTTGGAGTAGAAGATACGACTACATTTAACCATATCGACAGTGAAAGGGTGGGACCGATATGCCAACCTAGTAGCACTTTTAAATTCATGCAGTTTGGGAATCAGCGAAAGTAGCTCGTCAGAGCAGTTACTGTGAAAGTATTTGAATAAAAGACAGAGGGAAGCGACTGCACGTCTGTGAGAAAGTGACTGTAGGACGAGATGACAGATGAGGACCAATAATATTGCATATCCGTCTCTGGATTTTATAGAAAAGGTACAGCGAAGCTACGTTACGGCGATGAGAAAGTGACTGAAGCTGAGATGTCAAGTCAGAACAAATGAAATGACACTGCAGATTCTTCTTTGGGTTTTATCAAGAATCTTTAAATATACAACAGGAGCCCCAGATCAGACGTGTCATCAATACTGAAAACACGGCGGAATGATAAATATGTATGGTAGATTCTGGCGATAAAAAATTGTTTAGCAATGGCACAGCGAACCAACTTTCCTAGTTGCAGACTTAGTGACTGATTCAATATACTCTTGCCACTATATGGCGGTGGAAAACGTTAACCCGAGACGATAATTAGCCTAAATAAAAAAATAAAAATAACACTAAAATTACTTGAGAATAAGTTGTTTTCATAGAGACATATTCAGAAGATTGTTGTAGTATTTCTGGTAGAATAATGTCATGTTGTTTGGTTACATAAACAGATATACTCCGGTGATCTTATAGGAAGAACAGTTTTTGGCAAAGTCCGTTATGTCTGAGGCTAAAGATCACTTGATTCTGAATTGATGGTATTATATAATTCAGTGTTTTTCAAACATTTCGTATTGCGGCACATTATAGCTACGTGTAATAAGACAAACTCTGTTCAATCGATTCATTTATTTAGCATCGACAGTTTATATGTATATTTCTTAGGATCCGTTCATACTGGCATTGCATGTTCGGCCCGGTGGCTAGGATCAAAGTGTAGTATCTGCGCTTTGTGAGCTGCCGGGTCGGGTGTCTGTCGAACTCTCTGCTTGCAGAGAGGAACCCGGACGAAGCTCCGCCGAAGGGTGGGGTTTCGTTCGGGGAGGTTGACGGAACTAGCCCGCTTGGTCGGGTTTAGATGGGTTTTATTTTTGGCTGGGCCTACGGGCTCAGACATACCCACATTAAAAAGGCTTTGTGCCACATTCAATTCCTGTGGGTGAATTGATAAATACCATCTAGTTGTATAAATATAAAATTATTACTTTGAGAAAATGGAATTTAAAGAAAATTCCAACAGAAAGGCAAAATAAATAATATTTAAGGTTTCAACCATATTGCAAGTATTCCTCTCTATGAGGATTTGTTACTATCATCTTTTTTGATCTCCCCCCCCCCAAAAAAAAAGTCAACGGTTGCTTGATAAGGTTATCATTTTAACAACGTAAATTAATGTTGCTTTTTCAAATGTATCTGTTAATGTTGATGGTCCTCCTGTTTCTTCATCGTTCTTCTTTTTTCGAATGATATAACGATCCATTATTGGAGTTGCTTCTGAAATCTTCAAATAGCAAAGGTAACAAGTATTACAGGCAGAAGCAAAAAAAAAAAAAAAACACTAGCCCATACTTAAATTTCATCGGAACGACAGTCAACTCACCGAAAATTTCGAGACTTCAAATGAACACAATACATCTTACTATCACAGAAAGAATGATACTCGATATCGACATTGAATCAGAAAATTTGCTTTTCGCACTTTCTTCAGATACAACTGAATTCAATAATCTTAACGGTTTTCACCAGCCACACAGACGAACGCACTGCACACTTTTGTAGCTAAGTTTTCGCGTGAAGTCTCTTTATGAGAGAACTGACGTCACTCAGTCTATAGTTTGACGAACAAGATACACAAACTGAATGAAAACATATCTATCTATCTATCTATCTATCTATCTATCTATCTATCTATCTATCTTTATATATATATATATATATATAATTATATTTATATATATATATAAATATATATATATAATTATATTTATATATATATATATATATATATATATATAAATATATATATATATATATATATATATTTATATTTAAAATATAATACAACCTTACTTCAGTGAAAAACTAGCGATGATTTATTGATTTATGAGTGCTGTAAAACATTAAGAGTTGTTTATATTCTGCACTTTGCTCTCACTTGCGACCCATTTTAATTATCTCGTGGCCCATTGAAGGGTCGGGACCCACAGTTTGAAAAAGCCTGATATAATATATCACTAGGGTAAAGATGGAGGCTTCGGATTTAGTTTCGGTTTTATTTTGGGTTCCTTATATAAACAACTAAAGATTACGTTTGCTGGGTGTGGTCTTGTGCTGCATTCTGATTTAATTTTCATTTATTTAATTTCATTTTTGCAACTTTTTTCTTGATAGATTACGGTGATTATTCCACGAGTTTTTTTTTTTTTTTTTTTTGTTGAATTGCCCGCTATTTTCTGAATTTAGATTAGAATAATTCTATGAATAATAGAACGAAAGAAGAATGTATAGCGTCATTCTTTCAGGTAAATCAGCTTCAGACATTTTGGTTTTATCTTTGATTAAACAGAGACATAGATTGTAAGGTGAGGTAGAAATCGATAACTGTCTCAACCACAAGACAAGAAAGTAGCACAAATATTCTTCTAATTAAGTAATATTCGTCAACAATCTACGTCGAAAAGAAAGGCTTACATGATGGGGAAAAAACAGAATAAAGGTTCGATTACATTCGGGAGGAAGATGTTACAGTGGTTTGGTTTGGTTAGGTTTGTTTTACGGCGTATTAACATCAATGGGTTATTTAATGCCAACTAGATTTTTATTGATGGTAATATCTTTTTTAAAAATATATACGTTACTGGTAATATTTTTTTTTACGAAAAGTTATTGCTGTTAATATTATTTTTCTTAAAAAATGTATTGCTGATAATAATATATGGCTGATAATAGTTATTTACAAAAATGTATTGCTGGAATAAGTTTTCGTCAAAAAAGGGGGTTAAACCTAGTTTTGGGGTTAGCTCTTTACCCTTAGTTAGGACCCTAACAGGTGCTACCGCCCCGGGTGAGAGCAGATGTGGGAATACCAACAATTAAGAGGTGGTTCCATTTTCCTCAAAACCTCCTGATCAGAGGCCTTGCAGTTGGATGTAGTTTATCGTCTTACCCAGGACGTGGATGTAGCTGATCGTCATACCCAGGTGGAGAAGATTCAATATGGCTTCTGCATTCGTATCCACCGCCCCACTTACGTTTACAAAGGTCAAGGGGGTGATGACGATGGTGGTCATCATCATCATCATCATCATAATTAATATAAAAGGTAAATAAGAAAATTATCAAGTCTTATTATTTACTGGGTATGAATTAGAATGAAACGTAAGTATGTAATAAAAACGTATGGGTAAAATTTGTTCATATTTTGCGGTTCCCAAACCTCTGAACTTTATTGCATGTTGCTTTTATATGAAGCAAGTTTGGCCATTCCTCATCGATGGTATTCTCAGTACCATGTTTCTGTTGCCTCAAGTCTCTTCATCATGTGTGATTAGACTGCCCAACATTCACTGCCATATTGGAAAACTGATATCACTATGCTCTCTTTAATCTGTTCGTAACGAAATTTTTCAGTTTCTTCTTGTCGATTTTTTAATGCAACTTCTGTTTAAATAGACTTTTGCATTTCGCTGTTAAATTTTCTATTTTTTTTGTTAATACGCTTTGCAGATATTTAAACCTTTCTTACGAATTGTAAAGACGCATAGCGCACGGAATAGCGAGGATTTCTTGCACTGAAAATTCCTCGAGAGCGGACGAGATATGGCGAGATAATCATCCTGAGCGTTATTTGCTGCGGGATATTTCTTCTATGAAGTCCCCCCCACCACCAAAAAAAAAAAAAAAATGTTTTCAGCTTGAGGATATTGCTTAGGTGAAGTAAAAGTTCCAAATTAAAAGAAGTATGAAAAGCTAAAAAAAAGTTTGTTGTTAATTTTCTTTTTAATTTTCTGATGATTACTTCTGAACTGGTGAATCTAAATCAGGGGAAGTGGGTGGGTGGCAATTTTCGATTGTTAGATTAGACTCTCTGAAGATCCAAGACCGTAAATCGTTGGAGGCAAATAACGGTCTCTATAGACATTATCCATTCCTCTTATTTAAACTTTCATTGAATTTATGGTCGTTTCCTTATTGAAGGATCAGATCACTTCTCGCTATCGATCTCAGTTATTTCATATCTATCTATCTATCTATCTATCCCAGTATGTTCATCTCTCTCTATTTTTATCCATCTCTCTATCTCAGTTTCTTAATATCTCTAATAGTTTGTTTATATCTATCTATCTTTCTTTCGTGTTTCGGCACTACCTTGCATCTCTTCGATATATATATATATATATATATATATATATATATATATATATTATCACATTGTTCATATTTGTCTATCTATATCTCTTCATATCTATTTCAGTAGTTTTATATATATATATATATATATATATATATATATATATCCGCAGGTTTTGAATTCAGAGTTGTCCTTCTCCTAGACCAGTTGCCATCCAAGGCTATAGAACCCAGTCTGTCCTGCTATTTTACCCATAGCTGGAGGGAGATGAAGAGGATACATACCTTTCCCAAGGGTATTAGCACGTAAGTGAATGCAGTGGATTCGACTGGAATTCGAACTCGGCTCTGCGATTCCTCAATCCAAGCCGCTAACCACTGCTCCACCGTTTGGGAACCTTGTGGCATGTATTCGGTGCACCAGGTTTCTGTATTCGTCCCTCCAAAAAGTGTGGCTGGTCCTGCACAAGGTCTTCACCACTATAAACAAATCTCATGTGCCGGTGTCGGGACGTCGGTTTCCTGGGGACTTATCGGCCTGACCCTCATACGTCGAACGCGACGGGAGAGTCGATTATATATATATATATATATATATATATACAGTGTAACCCGGATATAAGAGAGTTGTCGGGACCGGAGAAGAAGTCTCTTATATCCGGGTTTCTCTTATATCCGTGTTTGGTTTATTATATATACATTAACACAGGCTCTAATTTGGGACCAGAGAAAATCTCTCTTATATCCGGGTTTCTCTTATATCCTGGTCTCTTATATCCGGGTTACACACTATATATATATATATATATATATATTTCTTTGTTTAAACCATATTTTAATGGATATTTGAGTCGATGCTCCGTTTTTATTTATTTAATAAACAATACATTTATTTATTTACATCTACCGGCCTGAATATTTGAAAAATCTTATGAGAAAAATATGCGCAGTATTTCTCTCCTAGTGTGTCAGTGTGTTCATATCAATTTATCAAATTTTCTTCATATCTATCTATCTATTTATCATCGTTTGTTTCTGTCTGTCTATATATATGTATAACCGTCTAGCTATCTTATATTTTCTTATCTATCTATCTATCTATCTCATAATCAGTCAGTCATGTGCCATGTGTGATACACACTTAGGCGACGCAGATTTTTTTCCTGCAGTAGGTCGCCATTTCTTTCTGCGGCAGACCAGTTGCCATCCAAAGCTATTGAACTTGATCCATCCTGCAATTTACCCATAGCTGGAGGTGCGGGGAGAAGAAGATGAGTCATAACTTTTTCAAGTGTATTAGCATGTAAATGAATTTAATGGATTTGACTGGAATTCGAACTCGGCTCTCCGAAGTTTGATGGCCATCTTCTTTTGCTTCTTCGTATTTTTGCTACTTCCTTCTACTCCGCCCCCACTTCTTTCACCTCCTCATCTTTCACTCGTGCATCCTCCACTTCTTCTTCGTCGTTTTCTGCTTATCTTTTCTCCTCCTCCTCCTCCTGCACTTCTTCCTCCTCCTTCAATTCTTCATCTTGCTCCACTTCCACTTCTTCTTCTACGTCTTTTTTTGCATCTTCTTCTTTTTCTTCTTTTTCGTCGTCGTCGCCGTCGTCTGCTTCTTCTTGTTCTTGTTCTTGTTCTTCTTCTTCTTCTTCTTCTTCTTCCTTCTCTTCTTCACTTCTTTATTCTCCTCTTCCACATCAACTTGCTCCTCCTCCTCCACTTCTTCTTCTTCGTCTTTTGCTGTTTATTTTTCTTCGTCTTCCTCCTCCTCCTCTTCCACTTCCTCCTCCCCATTCTTTCTTCTATCCTTCACTTCTTCGTCTTTTTCAGCTTATCTTTTCTCCTCCTCCTCCACTACTTCCTCCTCCTTCAATTCTTCATCTTGCTCCTCCTCCACTACCTCTTCTTCTTCTTCGTCGTCGTCGTCGTCTTCTTCTTCTTCTTCTTCTTCTTCTTCTTCTTCTTCTTTTTTTTCTCCTCCTTCACTTGTTCTTCTTCCTCCTCTTCCACATCAACTTGCTCCTCCTTCACTTCTTCTTCTTCGTCTTTTTCTGTTTATTTTTCTTCGTCTTCCCTTTTCTCTTCCCCGACTTCCTCTTCCTCCTTCCTCCTCCTAGCTTCCACTTACTCTTTTTCCTTCTCCTTCATTTCTTCCTCCTCCTTCTCCTCTACCTCCATTCCTACTTCTTCTTCTTCGTTTTCTTCACACTAGTGTACATTCACATTGTTTATATATTTTTTACTCTTTAATCCTTTTTTTTTCCAAAATTTCTTTTGATTCCCTTTCTATTCTTTCTTTTCTTCCAAATATCTTCTGATTGGCACCGTTCTATTTTCCTCCTATTGATTAACATATTTTTTCCCTATCACTCTCTTTCCAAATCCATATAATTTCAAATGTCAGTACGTTTTGCAATTTCGTTGCCTACCATATACATTTTTTTTAATCTCTTAACAATTGTTTCTATTTTACTATATTTTCTTATTTCAGTCTATGTTTTTCTTTTATTCTGTTTTCTCTTTTGGTTTGAAGCGAGGCTGGAAGTGTCGACAGACTAAAACCGTATTTTCTGCTGAATTTCTTGTCTGAATCTGATATTAACATCAAAGAAATTGTCGAGAAATGACAATTACCAAAGATGAAAGTGAAAAAAAAAAAAAAAAAGAATTGAGAGAAAGAATAAAATAAGTAAAGATTGAACCAAAACTGAATGAATGAAAATTGAATTGAATGAAAATTGAATGAAAATTGAATTGAATTAAAATTGAATGAATGAATATTGAATGAATGAAAATTGAATTGAATGAATATTGAAAGAATGAAAATTGAATTAATGAAAACTGAATTAAATGAAAATTGAATCAATGAAAGCTGATTTAAAGGAAAATTGAGTGAATGAAAATTGAATTGAATGAAAATTGAATGAATGAAAATTGAATTAATGAAAACTGAATTAAATGAAAATTGAATCAATGAAAGCTGATTTGAAGGAAAATTGAGTGAATGAAAATTGAATTGAATGAAAATTGAATGAGAGAAAATTGAATTAATGAAAACTGAATTAAATGAAAATTGAATCAATGAAAGCTGATTTGAAGGACAATTGAGTGAATGAAAATTGAATTGAATGAAAATTGAATGAATGAAAATTGAATTAATGAAAACTGAATTAAATGAAAATTGAAAGAATGAAAATTGAATTAATGAAAACTGAATTAAATGAAAATTGAATCAATGAAAGCTGATTTAAAGGAAAATTGAATGAATGAAAATTGAATTGAATGAAAATTGAATGAATGAAAACTGAATTAATGAAAACTGAATTAAATGAAAATTGAATGAATGAAAACTGATTTGAAGGAAAATTGAATGAATGAATATTTTATTCAATGAAAATTGTATGAATGAAAATTGGATTGAATGAAAATTGAAAATAAACAAAATGCATTATTCGGTTTCTATTGTCTGAGAACAGAAATGGTTAATAAGTCAAAAGAAAAAAATGGTAAAATCATCTGAAGAATTCAAAACCAGATATGAACCATTCGGAATTTACTTGAATCATTTTGGCCTACATATCAAAACGCAGCATAAGACCTCGGCAACGTTTACTTTCATCAAAGCTGCATTGGATTCTCATGGTGTCGTCCAGATTCACGCGAGAGTAAAAGAAGCAAAATAAAACTCGAGATAAGGACGTTGAAAGAACAGCCTTGTTCTCCTTTTATTCCATCGTTACCTTTAATTTTCCATATTATCTTAATCAGGTACAAAGAGGAGAGAAATGGAAGCCAAAAATCAAAAAGGCAAAGCCAAACTGGTCTGTACCGAAAATCACAATTAGAATTTCTCTTTTAACTTGAGTTAACGATTCAGTTCGATAGAAACAGGTAAATAACAACCTTTATATATATATATATATATATATATATATATATATATATATATATATATATATATATATATATATATATATATATATATATATATATATATATATATATATATTCAAAAAAGCGAATTGAATCCTGTCGGTCACTGTATGTTTATCTAAAAATAAATACTCTAAAATTCACCTTCATCCCGACATCTTAGTGGTAGAATCTCCGACTGACGCCAATTCAGTCGCGTTTCAATCTAGCTAGAGGCAAACGTCTAACCACACTGAAGAGCTGCGAAACAGTCTGTCTGGATGGATTATATATATATATATATATATATATATATATATATATATATATATATATATATATATATAAGTGAACATTGATGTCAACACTCAGAGGCCACAGGCTGTTTCATGCTAGACGCAATCGTCAGGCCGCAATCGTCTAGCATGAAACAGCCTGTCGCCTGTTAGTGTTGACTTCAATGTTCACTTTTATATTTATATTTATATACGATCTATCTCTGATATTGAGCAATTTATCCCATAAATATAACACACCTTAAAACTATATATATATATATTTGTTTTTTTTTTGTTTTTTTTTACGAATTGGTCAAACCCAAACTCAAACAAAAACATTGTTTTCAATCGTTATGAGTCTACCGATTGAATAAAATTTTATTATAAACAATTGTCTTGTAAATGGAATTTTTATAAAGCATTCTGAATGTAAAAATAAAGAAAAAAGTGTGCAAGACAATAAGAAACACTACCTGTCAAAAAAAAGTGAAGTTTTGTTGAAATCGGTTGAAAAATGTAGGAAATCCGATCCAATACATAAACGAACAGACACACACACAACCTGGGTTTTATAAGTATGATATATATATATGTATGTATGTATTTCCCGTCAACTGCTGATGTGCTTACGGCCAAAACTGAATATGCATATCAATCTATTGATAGTAACGACAAAACTCGGGCTGTGGCTCTAGATATCTAGAAAGGGCTTGACAGGGTCTGACATGCTCGCGTTGAACGTAAGCACCAGGGCTACGGTATGGCAGGACGATTATTTGATTTAATCTAACCATCAACTATCAAATCGTGAAATGAAAGTCGTGTGACGTCGTCCCCCCTGGTCGCAGCGTCGACTGTGTCGTTCGATCCCGTTCGCGACGCCAGCTGTTCGCCTCTCGCTGCTCCAAGTTTGACGTTCTAACCCTTTGGCTAGATGAATACCAGCCTCGTTGTTCTCAACCCGCTTCCAACGCCTGGTTACCAGGGTAACTACACTGATCTCCGGTCTGTCTACCCACGTTGTGATTAGATCTTAGACAGACGGGATCAAACAGGATTGGGCTGTATGCAAGAGTCCAACGGGGTGATAACACACAAGATAAATAAAACTCACAAGGTCAAAAAATATTGAAGAAAAAGGTAACAACTTTTTATATCTAATTGTTCGTTACACAAGATTATTCCTACCTCCCGACCCGTTCTGTGGACCGTGGCACCACGCTTCTACCATACAACTTTAAGGCTTCGAGTTGCTTACTCTCTAGAAATTTGCATTTCGGGGTGTGGTTTGGTTTCAACACTGGGCGCTGATCTCTACCTGTCGTTCACGGCTGATTTCTCTCGCCGTCCGTGGCTGCAACTAACTCTCTCTTCAGAGTCTGAATTATTGTTCACTCATCTCTGCCGTCAGTGCGCGATTTAACTTCTTCTCTTCGGCTTCGGTTGGACGAGCTTATTCACTTCGGATTGGGTTGGACGAGCTTATTCACTTCGGCTTGGGTTGGGCGAATTTCTTCACTTCGACTTGGGTTGGACGAATTTCTCTTCTTAGGCTTGGTTTGGTTCCAACTTCTCCACTTAGGCCAAACGGGCTGCTTCACTTCGGCTTCTCTTGCCGCAAAGGGGACTAATGAACAGGGCCCGCCGTCCGCGCTGCAACTCCAACTGATTTCTGTCGGTTGGGGTCCTGCTTTTATTGAGGCAGTCAAAAACTGGGGTGGGTCTGTCGGCGCCAGGGTTTTCTTGATAATTCTAAAGGTATTATTTCTGATTAGGGATTTTCCATTTTCGGTAACTTACTTTCACTCCTACTTCCTTAATGTGCCTCTGGGGGTGGGCGTATACCCGCTTCCCCTGGTCCTTCGTATGTCAGGTGACCGCTCTCGACCAATGGGGTCCTGGTCGGGCATCTTTCCTCCTCCCTCGCACATCATGTGACCGCTCTCAGCCAATGGGGTCCTGGTCGGGTGTCTCTCCTCCTCCCTCATGTATCATGTGGCCGCCTTCGGCCAATGAGACTCTGGTCGGTATCTTTCCTCCTTCCTTCGTGACGTCTTTAATCGGGCGTGGACAATCCGTGGCTTTGTTCTGGGGGAAGAAACACCTTGCTTAAAAAAACAAAAATTTAAATTGTCCTTTTCGTATGTGACTGAAATGACGATCCCGGTTTCTTTTACACGCGGTATCTGTCAAACAGCCTACCGCTAATTGGATACGATCTAAGAAAAGAATTTCTTAGACCTGTCGGCGTTTCTCTGAACGCAACAAAATATTTCATTCTCCTCCGGCCGATAATAAAAATCTGTATTATCTCAAAAAAGCGACATCACCCTGGGTGGCTTTTTCCAACTCCAGAAATTGTCTGGCTTCTCGTATTAATGGATTGTCTGTATATCCTTAGATAAACTTCCCCTCCCCCTTAGACTTTTACTATCATCTCAATGACACCCTTTTCATTTGTTACTTATCAATATTTTTTTCATTGTCCCTAAAATTCGTTTCTCCAACCAATTGATAACAACTTCCATCTTTCGCGGATTTCGGTCAGGTACTTTGACGTAGATATCTTTTGACACCTGTTATGTGTCAGCTGAGCGTGTGTGCTTATGACCGGGTTTTCGTATTATATTTTTCTTTTTTCTTTCCTTCCTTTTCTTCTTCTTTTCTTTCTTTCTCCCAGATCGCCTGAACGCAATTAAAGAATTATTCCTAACCCCGAAATATTTTTCAGCTCTAAATAATTATCAAATGGTTAACAAACCGAAAAAACAAATCATATATTTATGAATATCTCTTTTCAGTTTTCTAATTATGCATGGTGCCACAGTCGTCCTGAAAGGGATCTCGTCCAGTTCCAATCATACGAACGCGGTTGTTCCCCTGAATCCTACCCTGTTTCTCGTCTTCATCAATGATCTCCCGAGTGTCATCAGTTCTCAAGTAGACATCTATGCTGACGACATTACCATTTACTCCTGTCTCACTAGTAAATCCGGTAATGTTGACAAAGCTAACCTGAAGGAGGCTACGCCGAAGGGCGGAGTCTCCTTCGGGTAGATAAAACCGGCCCTGAACCCGTTTATACGGGTTGAATGGGCATATTTTTTGCCGAGTCCACGGGCTCGGAATGCCCACGTTAAAAAGGCCTTGTGCCACATGACACCCTCGTGGCGGGGTGACTGAATATCGTTAACAAATGCTTTGTAAATTTTAATGCCCCTAAAACGATACTGCTCTCATTTAACCAATACAGAGAAAATGCCTTGCAACCTATCAGCATGGTTGATGCTCGACTTCCCGAGAGCGTCTCACTGTGTCTTCTTCGCCTCACGTTTTCCACTGACTCGAAGTGGAACAACGACACTGAACCAATAGTTACATCTGCCGTAAGTAAAGTTGGCTCTATGTGTCGTGCCAGACGGTTTTTTTTCTCGACTGAGTCCATCCTACACATTTACAAATCTACCATTCGTCCATGCATTGAATACTGTTGCCATATATGGTCTGCTGCCCTACTGTTCATCTCCTGGTCCTCGATAAAATCCAAAGAAGGAATTACAATGTAGTCGGTCCTGATTTGACATCTCGACCCCTAGTCACTTTCTGACAGACGTGATCAGGATTCCCTCTGACTTTTCTACGAATATTTTCATGGCAACGTCCCTGACGAGCTATTTTCCATGGTACCCCGAGTACATAATGTTAAATGTGCTACTAAGTTGACATTTAAGTCTCACCCTTTTTACTGTCGAAACAGTTGAATGTAACCGCCTCTTCTACTCCCACAGCTTTTTCTCACGTACTTACCGACAGTAGAACTCCCTTCCTCTTACTTGCTTCCGTGATAACTACAACCTTCAAAAATTTAAATGCAATGTCAATCGTTGTTATCTGTCTTTTTATCTGTTATGTTGTCTTTTATTGAAACATATATATATATATATATATATATATATATATATATATATATATATATATATATAAAAGAAAAAACAGACCACTTTAAAGTACCATTATAATAATTTATTTCACCAGAGCCCTTTTTAACTGACGCCGGATCATCAGATAGCACTTCCAAAAATGAAATGAAACGAAAAATGAAATTAAAATTGATGGGTAGTGTAAGTTTCTGTAATTTAATAGGGAATGTAAAAGGAGTAGTTAGAGAGACATGGTAGAGTTTAGGGAGGAATATATTCAGATCTCTCTCAATCATACTTAGTATTGTGGAGGGGGGGTGACCAGACCTTGACCTATTTAGACGGTTAAATTAACGGAAGTGATATATTGAAATGGGAGGGGGAAGGGAGAAAAGGAAAAAGAAAGAAGAGGGAGAGGGAAGTAAAGAGAAAGAGGCTGTAATTGGGTTTTAGCAATTTATGTAAAGAATAGATTTTAATGCTTGATAGTAATTTAGATGTCTAAAAAAACCGGTAGAAATTAATACGATGCTTGCTATCAATTTAAATATTTAATTTTTTTACAAATAATTTAGGGATTTAATATAAGTTAAATACTATATTTATTAACACATATATAGAGGACATATTAAAAAATTTTAAAATTATAACAGTTTGTTTACCCGATCAATCGTACTTTTTTAATATTGTAAAAAACAGTTACGGTAACATCTTTATCAGTTTGAATCTAATTTATATATATATATATATATATATATATATATATATATATATATAATGAACTGGATTGGGCTGTTACCCAACGGTAGCCTTAGAGATGAATCCTCATTTCATAGCATTTATTCTAATGTTATATATATATATCAGTTTCTCTTAGCCTGTTTGCGGTATGAGATGGCCCACCGACGCTACTCATACGATACGTGGACTCTACATTCTACTCATGCGATTTGCGAGAGACTTACCAAATAATGGCATGTGTGATTGTTTATGTATCGATCTGTCCAATATTGTATGCAAGTTTGAGGTCACGTAATTGTGTATTTTGGTGGCTTGGATTGACCTCAGGTCTACGCACTGGTGTACATTTGATAGTTTGCTGTGAATTTCGTGTAAAGTCTTCTCCGGCAAGAAAAAAAATTATTAGATCTAATAATATTTTTTCTTTTCTGAAAAAAAAAATTATTAGATCGCATGTGACATTATAAAAAAAATCTAAGTCAAAGCACCTTGTCTGATGTATTCAATGAAATATGCATGAAAGAGGATTGCTGCCTAAATACACACATATATATATATATATATATATATGTATGAAAAGTGAATGTATATATATATATGTATATAGATATGTGTGTGTGTGTGAAAAGTGTGTGTATACCTATCATAATTCTACACAGACCCCACCACACGTATATACATACATGCGACGAAATATTATTCAGCGAAAAAATAGAAAAATGCTCTGATTGCTGACATGTATACATTCACGAGACATTCACGAGAAATTTTCGCTACACTCCCAATCTTTGAATTTTAACATACAAATGCGTATGTATAGACACAGCACCACCCATATACATACATATGTCAAATCTCAAACTGTCCACATATGTTTATATATGTATGAGTGCCGGCGGACGAGGAAGTGTGTATGTGTGTCTGCGTACCTCATCGGGTGTACGGACATGCATCTATGCTTGCATTAGCACGATGACATCACGCCGACGATTCCCCCCACTCCCATAATAACACGAATATACGCAATCTACATAAACCAAATTTTCTAAAAAGTTAATCACTTTGTCTGACGATCGCAAAAGCGTGAAACCCAGGGTCACAAACTCACATCAATCCAACCAAATATATATATATATATATATATATATATATATATATATATATATATATATATATGCATATAAAAGTGAACATTGAAGTCAACACACAGAGACAACAGAATGTTTCATGCTAGACGCAATTGTCAGGCCACCTGACCATTCTAGCATGAAACAGCCTGTCGCCTCTGAGTGTTTATTTATATTTACATACGCTCTATAGCTGATAATGAACACTTTATCCCAGAAATATTTCAGACGTTAAAACTATATTTCTTCATATATATATATATATATATATATATATATATATATATATATTTTGTGTGTGTGTGTGTGTGTGTGTCTATATCTCCGACTGACTAAATAATGTCATCTTCATTGCCATATTTACAACGTTTCGGCCGTTATACACCCCGGCCTTCTTCAGGTGATTGGAATTTTTAACCGAACCCTTTATTTCGTCCACCCGGCAGTA
This sequence comes from Acanthosepion pharaonis, assembly GCA_903632075.3. Taxonomy (NCBI): domain Eukaryota; kingdom Metazoa; phylum Mollusca; class Cephalopoda; order Sepiida; family Sepiidae; genus Acanthosepion; species Acanthosepion pharaonis. The sequence continues at coordinate 303,140 of CAHIKZ030000372.1, read as the reverse complement.
AATTGTTCTAGTTCCTCGTGCCATGTCTCTTCAGAATGTCTCAGTTATTTCCCTTTAACTCAAATCTTCAAGTTTAGTTTCCCACTGCTGTGGCCTGGCATTGAACTCACAACTCTTTGGCTGTATTCACTGGATCTAACCAACGTTTTATCCAGTGGGCCATATATATAATATATATTTACACAGCAGGTATTCATTCAAACAAGTTTGTTAAAAAGAACCAACTGTTTAAGTTTTTTTTTACTGTATGTTTGCAATTTACGCATAAGGTGTTTTATATTAGACTCCAAGTTATGAATAATCTGTCCGAGGTTCATATTTTGTTATTTTTGTTTGATAACGAACACAGAAAATAAACCACAGGAACTCCTACGTAGGGTAGGGAAGGAAAGAAAAAAGAAAGGACTACTCATCAATTGCGAAAAGAGTAAATACTTGGTTGTTAGCAAAAGGGACAGCCTAGCATGCGAATTACAAATTGGAGATGCCAAAATCAAAAAAGTACAACAATATAAATATAAGAGAAGTGTCTTATCCGAAGACGGAAAGTGCGCCACTAAACTCCGAATGCACAATGGGATAGCGAATGATGCCTTGCAAAAGCTAAGCAAACTATTAAGAAACATAAAAAAATCGTTACAAATAAAGAAAAGAGTCCTAACCGGTTATGTAATACCAGACCCCTAAATAGCAGTGAATGCTGGACAATCTCCTCCCAGAAGAAGAGCCTTGAATTAACAGAAATGGGGTTTCATGCAAGGATAGTGAAAATACCATGGACCGAACATGTGAATAACGAAGTTTTAGAGAAAATGGAAGCAAAGTAGGCACTTATACTCCAGGAACGGATTTCTCGGGTACATAATGAGGGAAGATGATTTGGAAAAATTGATGCACAGGATAGATTAAAGACAAGAGGCACCGAGGAAAACAACGCGTAAGCTACCTAGCGAGCTTGTAGAAATGGATGGCAGAACAGGGTTTAGGAGTGATAAAAAGGAAAAAAAATTACTAAGAGCTTCAAAGAGAGAAAAATGAGGAAAGCCATAATCTCTAACGCCCTGAAGGAAAATGGCACATAGAAGAAAAATATACGTCGCCCTGTTGATGCCAAAAGCTATATTTTTTAATTGCTGAAGATTTGACACCGCCAAGAAAAGCCGATTGTCTCTTGAAACTCAGTGGTATTGATTCCCTTTTGTGGATATTAAGTTTTATTTATTTTACCTTGTAATTGTTATGGGGTCCTCCCCTTTTCATATAAGTGGACTCTACCAGTGTTACTTGGATTGCTGCCGTTAAATACCCAGAGTTAGACAGTCAGTGAGAGAGGATACCATGGATATACAGATAGTGAGAGAATATACGAACGGAGATAGAGTGAGGTAACCTCTTGTAGAAGTCAGTTACAAGCACGTAGACTCTAAGGAAGTCCTACTTCGAGACTGTATATATCTATCTGTATTTGCTACTAACCGTGTTCCTGGATTTACTAACAGTATTAACCTTTGTATGATTGTGTAAATGCATTTTATTTCTTATATTTAATTATTGCGTTTGTTCTTCATTGGAGACCGAATTCATCTCGGAATCCACAACAGTAATTAACTTATGTAATTTATTAAACTAATTTCTTCATTAGCGATTCATTAATCTGATAAATAATCAGTGACTGAAATTCGGCTATCATTTTTTTTTTATCTAAAAAAACGCTAGTTTTCAAATTGACATTTCTTTTAGTAGTCGTTTTATTGAATTAGCGTTTATTTATTTTTACGGTAGTTACAGGAAGGACATATACTTTGGGGAAGAATTTCAATAAAGCCTGAAGAAGGTGGCAAGGAGAAAGAGGTTTATGTAAGACAGATGCGTTTACAAATTAAAATCATTATTAATCCCAAGGGAACATAAATCATTCTATCACTGTACGCTCTCCTCGCCCTTCGGGCATCAAAATACACCCCAAGTATAGGATTCGTTTAAATAAATAGCGAAAAAGCAATAATTCAATTAGAACAACAACTCGGACCGTTTCATCATACCAAGACGAGGTTGCTTAAAAAAAAATGTCCATCCATAAAAATGGCGCCACATACGCACACGCGCATGCGCACACATCAAGCGCACGCGCACAAGAACGCAAATACAGAGGCGCTGAATACAGACACATTTATACAACCTTGGATTCGTCCCAAATATCAATACTCAGCATGTCCATTGAGAGCACGGATGCGACGCGTGCATCCTACTGCAAAAAAAAAAAAAAAAGCGTGCAAATATGAAAAAGGAAACAACACTTAATAACATTATCAACACGGTCATAATGTACTGGCCATTTTCTGGAATAAAATATTTATCAAATTTCAGCAATTTTATGCTATTTGCAATATCGCTTTCAAACAGTTTATTACAGACATTCGACGTAGTGTAATGGTTAACAAGCTTGTCTTACTCAAGTCAATTACGACTGAGTAGTGAGTTCAGTCTGGGTGTTCCTTAATCTCGGACTTGTCCCACATCTAATCTGCGCTTAATAAATCAATATATAGAATTTATTATGGGATTATAATGAAAAGCTAACACTTGAAATTGGTTAAGTGTTTTAGTCGAAAGCGCTCGGAACCAATAAACATTTAGGCAGTTTTTACATTGATTAAATCCAGAAAAAAAACACCCGTCTCAATATAAGGATAACATAATAAAAACACAACGCTTCCACACATCACCTTAATTTGGCCTGACGATTGTTGACTTCAATGTATTTTTTCACACACACACACACACACACACACACACACATATATATATATATATATATATATATAGTTTAAGCTAACTTAGGTAATCCGTATGGGTAGATCCGAGGAGGATGATATCCAGAGAGCTCAATGTAAAATTCAGAGCAGATATGTTTGAATAAAAGACAGACCACGTTAAGATTCCATGTGATAAGCTATTTCACCATAACCCCTTTAACAGGATTCTGGATCATCAGACTATACTTCCAAAAGCTGAAATGAAAAATGAATTCTTAGACGCTGTCAGTTCGCGTTACTTTAATGTTCTGTCTATGGATTTTTCCAATCGACTGTTTCATAGAAAATACCCAAAACTCCACCGAATTTCAAATTAATTCCTTCGTAGATTGTTGAAAAATTTAGATATTTATCAAACCTTAACCTCCCAAATATGCACGTTAAAGTAACGCGAACTGACAGCGTCTAAGAATTTGAATGAAACCTGTCGTGTAATTTATTGGGGTTGTTGTAACGTCTTCCTTTAATGTAGTTCTTATCGTTCACCCCTTAGCCATCTATATCTAGAGACGGGACGCGTTAAATTTGAGCAACATCCAGCCGACACACTGGGGTTAAAATAAGAAACTAAAATGATACATATGACACACTCATATCCTCTCTCCCACTTCACTTCCTCACTTCGTTAACTTTGCGTATACTTGATGAGGTCCGTCAAAAACGTGTGAATTTCTTTTCATTTTTCATTTCAGCTTTTGGAAGTAAAGTCTGATGATCCAGAACCCTGTAAAAGGGGTTATGGTGAAATAGCTTATTACATGGAATCTTAACGTGGTCTGTTTTTTATTCAAACAAATATATATATATATATATATATATATATATATATATATATATATATATATATATATATACTCGTATCGTTTTTTTTTTTTGGAATCTGAACTTGGATGCTAGACGATTGTCTTCGGCTGACGTACATGTTCTCTGTTCTTTCTTTTTTTGTATCTTTTTTTCCCCTTGGGTATTGGTCTGTTTATTTACATATCAAAGTACCCAAGGTTTTCCGGACGAGTATAATTTGTTATATTTATAAGATTATTACTATCATATATATATATGTATATATATATATATATATATATATATATATATATATATATATATATAACTAATAGAATTTTGGGGATTTAGGAAAATCATTATAGTAATTCATCGAGTCTAGAAGAATCCTCAACAGAATGCAAAAAAAACGATGGACGGCCGTTTCGTCCTATATTGGGAAATTTATAAGTAGCAGTGCTATATAAAGAGTATTTAGTTTCTTCTTCGTCACCGAGGCCCGTTGTTACTGCTGGTATGACCCTTGCGTTGTATCGTAATCGGTTCGGGTTCGAACCTCAGTAGTGTATACGCACTGCTGATGAGTCCCCAAAATATGACTAAACGGCCATCGAGTGTTTTCTGCATTCTGTTGAGGATGCTTCTAGACTAGGTGCATTAATATATATATATATATATATATATATATATATTTCCAAGAGGATAGAATCCAGGTAGAACTCAATGTTCAGGAAAATGTGAGAATATAATATAAAAGGCTCAAACACGAATATTCCATTCAAAATTTTGAATTTGTAGATCTGATGAATTGGATCGTGATTATGATTCCAATGTAATAAATTATAAGCATGGAATATAGTGTTTGAGCCTGATATATATATATATATATATATATATATATATATATATATATATATATATATATATATATTATATTATTTCTCCCTAGGCAAACCACTTATGACCTCAGAGGTTACTACTGATTGTCACACATTAAAAAATATACACAATCAGCTTAAATCTTCAAGATAACGTTATTAAGACAAACGGTATTTATAATCCAAATAATTATTTGATTGATTCATTCATTTTTCATGACTTATCAACATTTGCAGGTTATTTAAAGCCAGAAAACATTATTATTTTATAAGAATTTCTTTTTAGTCTTAATAATTGACCGATAGCTGAAGAAGTGGATTCGTACCTTTCCCAAATGAAATTGGAACTCGGCTTTCTGATTAACAATTCCCTGCCATTATCCATTACATGGTTCTACATCTCATCTCACAGGGCCTGGTATCTCCAAGTGGTTACCAAAGCTCGATGTTGGTGAACCGGAGTTTCAACGTGATACGGCCGTAAGCTCACAGAATAAAGAAAGAAGGCTTAGAGAATTTGACGCATACACATGGCATTAGAGGTAACAGTCTGTCGAGATGAACAGCAAACAACTTAACAAGCTTTTGCTTATGGATAACAGAAAACGGGGGTGGGGGTACCTTCATTTCAGCTTGTTCGCATCTATCTATCTATCTATCTATCTATCTATCTATCTATCTATCTATCTCAGTCTGTTTACTATCTATCACATTCTGTTCATACCTATCTGTCTATCTATCAATTTTATTCTGTTCATATCTATCTATCTATCTATCTATCACATTCTGTACATATCTATCTTCATTTCTTCCTTATTTACATCTATCTATCTATCTATCTATCTATCTATCTATCTATCTATCTATCTATCTATGTTATTCCGTTCATATCTATCTATCTATCTATCTATCTATCTATCTATCTATTCATTTCGTATTAGCTTTAATAAATCTAGTATAGGAGAAATGACACTGAAAATACAGGGTGTTACAAAAATGTCTACACACTTTAAATAATTATAAATTCATTGTTTATTAAAATATATTTCATTTTCATAATTTAATAGAATCTACAGACATTATTTTATATTTTTGTCAACGCCTGTTTTCAATCTAATGTCCATTCTGATCCAGGAATTGCTGACAACGCGAAGCAATGGAAT
>CAHIKZ030000372.1:225000-292500 GCA_903632075.3 Acanthosepion pharaonis | reverse complement strand
AAAGAGTAAAAAGATAGAACCACTTGTGTTTTTTTAACATTTTTCTTAGAGTTACCATATCTAGCCTGGAACTACCCAGTTGTCTCAGCATTGACAGGTTTCAAAATATTTTTCTTGTTCTGTAGTGGATGACTGATTTTCCCACAATACAGCCTCTTTCCTCATAGAAGCAAAGTTACAATCTTGTCGCTAATCTCTCTCTATGTCTTTTTTCATTGTAAATATACAGACGAGCTTCACTAATTCAGAACTTTGACACGACACGGCATCGAATGGCCTTCTTCAGGTGATATTTGTTTGAATTTCGAACCGAACCTACAGGAGACAATCTGTATGTTGGTGTTTCTGAAGATTGGTTCGATGACGTTTGTGCAGAAGTTCTTCCCATATTTACCACCTGAAAGAGACTGACATATAACTTTCACATTCGTTTATCGCTAGGTACAGTCACTGAAAATTTATTCCATTTCCTTTACCCGCCTCTTGCAAATATCGCGACACCTATCTGGAGCCGATTTGAAACACCAAAAATCAATAAATAGGATCGCTTCTCTTGATTCAGTCAGTCAGAGAGATGCCAACAAACTCCACGCGCGCCAGCACACTGACTCAACAACCACCACTCTCTCTCTCTCTCACACACACACACACTCTCTATCTTTCTCTCTCTCTCTCTCTCAGCAGCAACACAACTCAGAAAGTCTTGCTGCGCGAATTGACCCAACTTACAATTTGCTAGAAAAAGTGACATTATCACTACCGAAGTAGTAATTGTATTTAGTCAACTTACATCATATCAGTCAAAGGCACACAACTCCTTATGACTTTAAACAATATTTACAATTGTCGCACACATACACACTAGTATTTGAACACACATAAGTGACATTCCATCTTGCAAAAATCAAATTGCTTTAATTTCATAAACAAACCTTAACTACAAGCTTCCATACACCAAATCACTGCATGATCATTCCTTACAATTTTATCTCAGTTATCACATTGAACAAACAATCTTAAAATTAACTTCTGTATATCAAACGTATATAAATGCATCTTATTTGTTGAAATCTATAACTACATTGTTTCTCCTTGATTTCTTCCAACTGAATTGCCTTCAAATGTTTATTTATTTTATTTGTTGTGGATGAATGTTTAACGAACACGCACATTTTAAAGCCTTCACACAAATACACCTTCTGATACATCCAATTATCTCAAATTCCTCAATAATTGCATATGTGTGTTGTCCTGCTCTATGTTTTACGAATTCAACTTGAAGTCTGGAGTGAACTTGAGACCCGGTAGACATTTAAAGCATGGGGCTTCATTTCGAGTGAAAACGTATATCGGGAAAGTGAAAAAACTCGATCAAAAGAACTGGATTGATTTTGAAGTTATTGATAGAAACAGGCATGCGTAGTTAGAGCAAAGGTCAGAGAAACGATCTGCTTCAAGACACCGTTTATCTTGGTCACCGGAATGATTTATGGGAATATAACATCGCTTCCTCTCAGAATATTAGAGATGTTTTTTAGGAAGGACGGAGACTGCATTTCCTCGGAAGCTTTCCTAGATATAAGCTTTCAGAAGACAAATAGAAGATGTATGAGCAATTTTTTTTCCAGAAATGCATTAGCCAAAACGTAACTTAGTCATCATAATTTAAAAAAAACGGAGAACAACATTTGTAACAATGAAAATACATTATCTTTTGTCTTCCGGTAACAATTGCTCATACATTCTCTGTTTGCCTTCTGAAAGCTTCTGGCTAGGATAGCTTCCCAGGAAATCACGAGTTATCCAAAGTCCGACATTGGAATCAATCAATATTTATAGCTACTCGCAAACGATATGAAAAGATTCTCTCGGTGCTAAAAATATAAAGAACATTTATGGTGAACTTTCTGGTTAAAACAGAATACTGATGAATTATAAATTAATTCAGCCATTTTCCTGTGAGAGTTTGAAATTGATACAATCGGGAATTTGTTGGATGCAATTTTGATAGATGCAATTTTGTTGGTTTCTAATTTTGATAGATGTAATTTTGATGGATAAAATTTTGTTGTTTGCAATTTTGATAGAAGCAATTTAGATGGATGCAATTTTGTTGGTTGCAATTTTGAAAGATATAATTTTGATGGATATAATTTTCTTGGTTGCAATTTTGATAGATGCAATTTTGTTGGTTGAAGTTTCGATGGATGCAATTTTGTTGATTGCAATTTTGTTGATTGCAATTTTGTTGATTGCAATTTTGATAGATAAAATTTTGTTGGTTACAATTTAGATGGATACAATTTTGTTGGTTGCAATTTTGATAGACAATTTTGATGGATGCAATTTTGTTGGTTGAAATTTTGAAAATTATAATTTTGATGGGTAGAATTTTGTTGGTTGCAATTTTGACAGATGCAATTTTGTTGGATGTAATTTTGTTTCATCCAATTTTAATAGATGCAATTTTGCTGGATGTAATTTTCTTGGATCCAATTTTGATAAATGCACTTTTGTCGGATACAATTTTGTTGGATGCAATTATGATGGAGGCAATTTTATTCGTTGAAATTTTCTTGGGAAAAATTTTGACACATGCAATTATGTTCAATTAAGTTCAGATTAGCCTTCCAAATACCCCGTATGCAGCCTCAATTTTGTGTTTCACATCCTTTTCTGAGGTGCACTTATTTGATAAAAAGCTGTTAAATGCCCTATTTGTTCTAGAGATGTATCAGAAATGGTTATATCAAAATCTAGTTAGATGGTATTTGAGGTTGGCTGTGCAAGGCCCTTTACTGTAAGGTCAAAACAATGGTAGAATATAGCAAAGTTTTTCACCGACTTTTGGGGCTCTTTTGAAAGACAGACGACAGCTTTGTCATCATTGAAATTCTGTGATTTATTGATTGAAATAAATCTCTATCCCTAAACACATCCGCTCACGGATGCATATGAAGGTATAGGCATTTCCGTTAAGAGTATATTTTATGAGACGAGTAACCTCATTATCTGTCTATATTTCTGAGGTGAGGTATTATGTGCATTAATTACACTATTCGGACTATTGTCCTCATCTTTGTCGGCATATTTATTACAACGTTTCGGCCCTTCAGTATCTGTCTATATTTCTGAGATAAGGTATTATGTACATTATTTACATCATTTGGACTATTGTCCTCATCTTTGTCGGCATATTTATTACAACGTTTCGGCCCTTCAGTATCTGTCTATATTTCTGAGATAAGGTATTATGTACATTATTTACATCATTTGGACTATTGTCCTCATCTTTGTCGGCATATTTATTACAACGTTTCGGCCCTTCAGTATCTGTCTATATTTCTGAGATAAGGTATTATGTACATTATTTACATCATTTGGACTATTGTCCTCATCTTTGTCGGCATATTTATTACAACGTTTCGGCCCTTCAGTATCTGTCTATATTTCTGAGATAAGGTATTATGTACATTATTTACATCATTTGGACTATTGTCCTCATCTTTGTCGGCATATTTATTACAACGTTTCGGGTGGTTGGAATGTCGAAATGAACCCTTTATTTCGCTCACTGGCGTAGATTGTTCTAGTTCCACGTTTCATGTTTAATGGATGTCAGTTGTCAGTTATCTCGTGTTATTTTCCATCTGGACACATGGCACAGTGGGTAAAGACGTTAGTTAGATCAAGTGACAGGATCCAATGAGTGTTAGTTCAATACCCGGCTAAGGCAGTGGAGAACTTTCAGAGGAGAGACAGCAAAAATAATAACATTAATAAGAACTACAAAGAACAGGAAATTGTGGAGTGTCATGCTCTGAATGGACACGGCATCGTGAAGAAAAAAATAGTTGTTTTTTTTTTCTGTTAAATCTTTTGTAATGCATTGAGATACGAGTTTAATTTGTTACAAGACCAAACTTGTACCTCAAAATCTCTTGTCTCAAACCAATTTTCCCTATTGAAATTAATGATTATAATTCCAATCCATTATAAATCCCTAAAAAAATCACCACTGCTTTTTAGATTTGCTTTCTTCGGATCCATGATGTCATTAAAGGAATTTTGCAAGATAACGGCCAAAAAGACACAACATATCGCAAGAAAGATCCTTCCAGGGCAGAGGTGAACACCTGTACTGGGGATATATAACTGCAACTCGTTCTTATCTCAAAATGTAACTCTTATCTCAAGGCAAAAAATCGGTCAAACTCCGGCTCGTATCTCAAAAATCTCGTATGTCGATACTCGCGTATCTGTAGGTATAACTGTATTATCCTTTTAGGGAGATTAAATCTTAATTCACTGAGGAAACCCATGCGTCTGGCTTTGACGATAGGATAATTCTTTTTGAATTTTCTGAAAGGTATGTTATTTAAAAAAAAATGTTATTAGCATTTTTTTAAAATATTATCCTCAGTTTTTCCTTTTTCACTTAGCTATGAGGGATTGTCATCTGTTAAATAATCTAAGACGTGGAATTTAATTTACGTTTGTTATGTAATAAGGCTTATTTTATCAGTAGAATGTTTTATATGCGACACTACTCTAAAGAAGGAGAGTATATTACTTTATCAGACAGTTAGCCATCTTATAAAGAAGGAGGCCAATTTAGCCCAGGGATTCTAAGATTCGAAAAAAAAAAAAGAATTACAGAAAAAGAGACAGACTTACTAGAGCGACATCTTATTTTTATTTGGGTTCGAACGGGAATGTAAAATCAAAATAAAAGATGTCGGAAATAGAAAAAACAGAATGTGACGAAATTTGTTATTTTCTTTTTTTTCCTAATCGTTTCATTCTAAGCAAGGCAACAAAGCTACTAAGACACAAGTGATAACTGACTGTTAGAACATATTAGAATAGGTACATCCAGTCAGTTTTTCGATACCTAAGGTTTAAAATGAATTTTTTAAAATGAAAATTAGCGTTCTTAAAGATTTTATTTTAGCTTTAATTGAAAGCTAAACGATTAAATTTATTATTTCCAGTAAATAGCATATTCTGGTGTATTTCATATAGAAATTATATAGATTGGAATGTCAAATATATGCTCTACATTTTGAACGTGCTAGAAATGTGTAAAAAAATTTCAAAAAATAATAAAAAAATATTTTGGTCTTTCCTCTTAATAATAACATAAACATTTTGATGACAAAACTTTGGTTAGTTGAGTTTGGGGCCTTTTTTTAATTATGTTATGCTACTTTTTTACGCGACATAGTGGAGGTACCTAGATTGAAAGAAGAAAGAATATTATTAAGGAGAGAGAACACCAAAAGAAATTAGTACATAATAATTGGCATTGCATTTAAATTTTTGAAGACTCAACTTGGCTGGAAAGGAAATAGTCGGAAGAGTTCCACAAAGAAGAAGTGCGAGAGAAGAAACTGTTAGCAGAGAACTTAGGGTTATATATGGCCGTTTCAACTGTAATGAGGAACTTCTGCCAATCCAGCATTGCGCTTAAATTCGTAAAGTCTAAGCCCCAGAGTGGAAAGTGATATTTATTCTGTTTAATACACAGAAATGTGGCACAAGGCCGAAGTGGGGATTGAGGTAGGACGGTCTTCTTCTCTCTTAAACTATAACTTAGCTAGCCACAAAAAATGACCCAATATTCCTTGCACCAAAACAACACATTCATACGTACCTTTCTTACTACAATCACCATAATACCTCTTTGTTTCTATGAAAATAGTAACTAGTCCCCATATTTACAATTCTTTGTCTGTGGGGCGGAGGGGAATAAAAACAACAATTCTAAAAATCTAGCCCCAATGAGTATTTACAAATATGAATACAAAACTATTTACAAGAAACTAAAGAAAAATAATATCTCTATCTATAAAAGGCAGGATGTGCGTGTGTGTGTGTGTGTGTGTGTGTGTGTGTGTGTGTGTGTGTGTAACGAATGAACGGCCGCAATTTTCGACGGATTTGCACCAAAATTTACATGCAAATGCTCCAAGTTAGCGGGAACGCAGAGACCGACTTTGCATTTCCCAACTCCCATCGATAGTGGAAATAATCGATTTTTTCATTTTTTTTTTTACGGCAGTTTTCATGCAGTTTGCGGCCATTTTCTACTGGCCAGAGTGAGAGCCTATAGCTGGCTACCACGAATAGGCAGGAAGTTTCAATTGGCCAGCGTGAGAGCCAACAGCTGATTGACACGAATGTTAACTAGAATGCTAGCATGCAAAAAAAAATCGATAGCTGCATTCGCCACAAGTGGGAAAAATTTAAATCTGCATGGCACTTTACTCCAATTGGCTCATTCGCTTGCTTAAACTCAATGTTGATTCTGATTCCGCAGAACTGGGTTAGGTGTGAAAAAGTATTTGTTGTTAACATTCTTTTTTCATTCGGTTTTTCCAGTTACGAGTCCTTTTTTAAAGCTGATCGTTTTTTGTTCATTTTGTTTAGTTCTTTTTTCGTAACAGATTTAATGTTTAGTATAGAGCTTACAAATAATTATCAGTGTGAGATAGACAAGAAGTAAGGCATGTAGCAACATCAGCACGGCAAAGGGCACTTCTTTAAAAGCAAGGAAGGGCAAAAATATTTTAAGTCAAGTGATAGCTATTGCTGTATGAGTCGTGCGATATTTGAATCAAGCACGGGCAACGCCGGGCCATGCTGCTAGTTAGTAATAAAAAAAACCCACAATCATTAAATCTAGCAGAAACATCAGTTCACTGCCCGAAATCAATGCGGGACTATAATAGTATAAAACATTCATTCATCCCAGAGTGGAAAGTTCAACTGAATAATCACGCTGAAAGTATTCATAGAAACAGCACAGCAAAACTACATTATGGTGATGGAAGAGTGACCGAAAGCGATGCGCCATGCCAGAACCATCAACACTGAAAATTCATTTTTTGGTTTAATCAAGAATCTCTAAATATATAGTAGGAGCACCAGATTAGATGTGGCAGTGGCATTCTAAGCAAGGACGTATGGTTGACTTATAAATATATAAGACTAGCAGGCTTTCCCAGCTCGCTATCTCTTTGCAAAGTAAGTTATATTCACTACTTGAAATCATTAAAACACAATTTTAAATGAACATTTCATTCATAAATTGTCTTATTATAGTTAAGGAAAGCTTTACAAATAGATTCCAACTTGTTGAAGGCCAAGTAAAATGCAAATTTTAAACACTTTTCTGCACTATATAAGACAATATTCCTAAACAGAACTATTTTTGATATGGAAATCAAAAAAATCCTTGAATAAAAGAACATAAATGAAATATACTTTTTTAAAAATCAAAATACTAATTAGTTAAATCTGAACTGTGATATATTAGATAATATATAATACAGATATTGAGCATTTAGCGTGTAAGTTACTCTTTTTGAATAATTTCACGTCTATTTATCTCTCAGTTGCGTTTCTGTCCTTGGACAGACTGCGCTCAGGGGCGACTCCGTCAAAGGACAGAGTCGCAACTGAGGAAAATTATACTGAAGAGCTGGCCAGTCCTGGGGAAAATCTGCCCGAGGCCGCGTCCTCTCATTGCACTACAGCGAGGGATCGGTGATCGCACAGAGGCCTGCACAACTGACGGTTGCGCGGGATTAGGGCAGTTTTTGTCCCTTGCCCGTGTGTACGCGCACGGGTCCCCACTTTAAATAGACCTTGTGTCATATCTCGTCCTAGTGGGGTAACGAGTAAATACCGCGTATAAATTGCTACAAAGTAGAATTGGGGTTTTTAACCCCAGAATTCGTTGGAACTGGCACTGCAACTTTTCTGTTTTCCCATCTTTACACTATATTAATTTTATCTTATACGTTGTCCCCTTTTCTGTCACCCATGGAATAAAAATAATTTTTTGTACGGAAAATAAGGGCGTATGTACATCGAATTGTACAGGAAAGCAACGTTAATGGCTAGTATAATATATTAATATATATTTTTAACCTCGCATAGCAACCCTGAATATGAGCTCAACGAAAATCGTTCCCTGCGCCTAACCTTCCTAGGGCTTTTGAATGAACTATGAAGCATTGAAATTGGACCACTGGTAGCGGAGGAGTTGCTTGGACGCATACACGTGCACAAACATACACACACATACACTGTACTTTATATATAAGATAGATTCTGTCTCAAAACCTTGTCTGGCACGAGAGAGTGAACTAACTTTATTGGTAGTGAACCGAGGATGTTGAAATGGTTTAACGGAATTCATCGAGGAATAAACGAACAGAATACAAAAGAATTAGTCGAAAACAAATGCAATATACGTTAAGGTGCTACACTCAATGCATTCAGTGATGACGTCAGTGTCCACACTAGTTTATCTAAATAATAACAAAAGAAAAAATATCTTCGCCGGCATGATTCATCTTCTGATAGACATTATCAAGTTCGTCAGGTGATGTTACGTATCGGCTAAGATAAGTCTTCCTTTTATCTTCATTCATATTGTCTTTTTATAGATATATATTTTTAGTTACACAGTAATTTTTCACTAATTTTTTCCTGCGCTAAGTTGAGTTTGATTTGGAATCTCTTCGTTACCGAGTCCCATTTGGTACAGTTGATATGTTGTTCGCTTGACAACCCAACTGTCAGGGTTTCCATACTCGGTGGTGGATGCGCACTGCTGATGAGTCCCAATTATAGGACGAAACGGCCGTCCAGTGCTTCCTCTATTCCTGTTGAGGTTTCGATCAGACTCAATGAATTAATTAAATATATATATATATATATATAAATCGATTCTCCCGTCGGGTTCGATGTATGAGGGTGAAGCAGATCAGTTTCCAGGAAACCGACAACCAGACACAGGCACATGAGATTCGATTATAGTGGTGAAGGTTTCGTGCAGGACCATCCACGCTTTTTGAAGGGCCGATTACAGAGACCTGGTGAACTACGTGCCACAAGGTCCCCAAACGACCCTCCGCAGGTTTTGAATTCAGAGTTGTCCTTCTCCGAGACCAGTTGCCATCCAAGGCTATAGAACCCAGTATAGCTGGAGGGAGAAGAGTAGATTCACACCTTTCCCAAGGGTATTAGCACGTAAGTGAATGCAATGGATTCAACCTGGATGAGGAGGCACGGTGGGGCAATGGATATCGGCTTGGCGTGTAGAATATGAATATATATATATATATATACTGATAACCCCTAATGAGTGGATGGACGAAACTTTGGAGTCAATCTGCTAAAGGTTACATGAATCAGCTAATTGACAAAAATTTTATTGTATTAATTATATATATATATATATATATATATATATATTTATATTATAATTTTATCATATAGAGAAAAAATTTTAACTCACGACAAAAAATGCAACTTGGTTTCAGTGCATTTCAACTGCATTTCGACGGGTGAGAATCGAAAAAGTTTATGAAAAATCCTGATTGTAGGCAAGCCGTATGCGAAACGTCGTGAGTAAAATGCTTTTGTCTATATGATAAAATTATAATAAATAAATAATTATCGCTCATCTATCGGTATCGAGCCCGCTTTTGGATTAATGCTGTGAACGTTGGAATTTATATATTACTTTCGCTCTCATCGCATCATATATATATATATATATATATATATATATATATCCCTGGTATATGCGAGCCTATGCCCGGAGAATCCACGATATATATATATATATATATCGATATTGAATCACCCCCCCACGAGGGTGTCATGTGGCACAAGGCCTTTTTAACGTGGGCATTCTCGAGCCATTAGGCGTAGCCTCCTTCGGGTTAGAATATATATATCGTGGACTCTCCGGGCATAGACCCGCACATACCAGGGATGCTAAGAACGGCTAGGCGGCTGACGAACCGAGAACTCCCTGCTGGACCGCCTTCGCAGCGATACATACGTATGAGCGTCAGGCCACTCAGCTCCTCGGAACCTTGAACCTGCGCATATAATTTGATTATAGTGGTGAAAGTTTTGTTCAGAATCGTGTGTCAGAAAGGTCCCCAAACAGCCCTCGTCTGGTTTTGAATTCAGAGATATCCTTCTCCTAGACCAGTTGCTATCCAAGGTTATAGAACTCATATTTACCCATAACTGGGGGCGGAGAAAAGGATTTATACCTTTTTCTAAGTGAATGTATCCACTTCTATAAATACCATATATATGAACTATTTTGCTTATTGACCAACGAAGTGTCTTTACTCAAAGTAAATGAATTAGTTTGTCGCTTAACTGGTTCGAATTGGTCGATTTCTCTCGTGTCCCAATTACCAGGTATCTACTGTATTGCTATCACCACGGCAATTTTTTTCTCTTGGCATTCGCCATTTTAATTCTTGGCTGTCTTATCACTGCCATCTTGAATAATATCCTAATACAAAGCATAACATTTCATTGCAGGCAATGCAATGAAAGAGATAGATTCCTTGACAATGAAAAGAAGATTTTCTCCATTAATCTTTTCTCCTGGGTTCGCTTATATTATGTGATTTATTTTAGTGTCTAGTCGCTTAAAGTCAAACCTTATACTAGACGATCTCTGTTAGGATGCTATACCACAAAGCAATGTCTTGGCATTTGTCTTGGGTGGTAAAGCTGAATTCAAATTAACACTTCTGTCAGAATTTGATGTATTTGGCGCAGTTCCTTTGAGAGTCTTCCCATTCTTCTTTTAGGACTTTATTAATGCTTTACGTTTTCTTATTCACCGATTTTTTCTTTCTTTTTCTTCTTCTTTTCTTTTTCTTCTTAATTTTCTTCTTCCTGATTTTCTTACCTTTTTCTTTTTTATTAATGTCTAATGACTTAAGTTTTCTTCTCGTCCGATTTTTTTTCTTCTTTTTTTTTCTTCATCTTTTCTTCTTCTCTTTTCATTCATTTTTCTTTGTTTTGTTTCCTACTTTTTCTTCTTTTCCTTTTCGTCTTTTTCTTCTTATCTTCTCTCCTTTTTTTTTCCTTTTTCTTTTTCTTCTTGCATTTTCTTCTTTTTGTTTCCGTCTTCTTCCCCAGTTTTTTTCTTCACTTTTTCTGGGTATAGTTCCCTCCGTATATTTGTAACCTATTTACACTTTCCTTTCTTGCTGCTCTGTCAGCAATAATAAATAATAATAATAATAATAATAATAATAATAATAATAATAATAATAATAATAATAATAATCAGAAGGTAGCCGATCGTGGCTCTACACAGACTTCAGTTTCTTTGAACCGCCTTCTTTCTTGGAAAAGATAAAATAGTTTCCCGTTGCCATCTCCGGTACTTTAAATTCGTCTTCTTGACTGGCTACCATCCAAGGTTTTAGACTCAGTCTACACTACTATTTAACCTACAAGCTGGTTCTCCTGCTTGGAAGCCCAAATTACAGCAGTTCATAAAGTTGCAAACCATGAAATTCAAAATCTAACAGGCCTTGTTTTTTAGAAGTCGCCTAATCCGACAAAACTGCTTTCTCCATTTGACAAAGACAAACCTTGCTTTCTATAAGTGAACCTAAGTAAGAGAAGAATATTTCTTTCAGTCAGAATTATTTTATGCAATTATTCACCCAATTAAAGACCCTAGAGCATTTCCTCAGGTTAAGTTCACTTATCCTCCAATACACATTCCTCCCCGATCTTGTGAACATGAGTAGAGCTTTATCTCTTGTTTCCCTGTTTAGGATTGGCTTTCCATTTCCTTCTAATGTCTTTTCATTCTCTTTCGCTTATCATCCAGTTCACACTCCTCCCTGGTCTTTTGAACAGGAGTAGAGCTTTATCTCTTGTTTCCTGTTTAGGATTGGGTTTCCATTTCCTTCTAATGTCTTTTCCTTCTCTTTCGCTTATCATCCAGTTCACACTCCTCCCTTGTCTTTTGAACATGAGTAGAGCTTTATCTCTTGTTTCCTGTTTAGGATTGGGTTTCCATTTCCTTCTAATGTCTTTTCATTCTCTTTCGCTTATCATCCAGTTCACAATCCTCCCTGGTCTTTTGAACATCAGTAGAGCTTTATCTCTTGTTTCCTTTTAGGATTTTTCTTTTTTCTAATGATTTTTCCTTCTCTTTCGTTATCATCCAGTTCCTCCTCCCTTGTCTTTTTGATGTCTTTTTCCTCTCTTTTTCCTGTTTAGGATTATTCATTTCCTTCTAATTCTTTTCATTCTCTTTCGCTTATAATCCAGTTCCTCCCTTTGTCTTTTGAACATGAGTAGAGCTTTATCTCTTGTTTCCTGTTTAGGATTGGGTTTCCATTTTCTTCTAATGTCTTTTCATTCTCTTTCGCTTATAATCCAGTTCACACTCCTCCTTTTCCAGTCTTTTTTGAACAGGAGTAGAGCTTTATCTCTTGTTTCCTGTTTAGGATTGGGTTTCCATTTTCTTCTAATGTCTTTTCATTCTCTTTCGCTTATCATCCAGTTCACACTCCTCCCTGGTCTTTTGAACAGGAGTAGAGCGTATCTCTTGTTTCCTGTTTAGGATTAGGTTTCCATTTCCTTCTAATGTCTTTTCATCTCTTGTTTTCCTGTTTCTTTTGAACAGGATTGGGTTTCCTTTTTTCCTGTTTAATTGGTTTCTTTTTCATTCTGTTTCGCTTATAATCCAGTTCACACTCCTCCCTGGTCTTTTTTGAACAGGAGTAGAGCTTTATCTCTTGTTTCCCTGTTTAGGATTGGGTTTCCATTTCCTTCTAATGTCTTTCCATTCTCTTTCGCTTATCATCCATCATCCAGTTCACAACAGTCCTCCTGGTTCTTTTGAACAGGAGTAGAGCTTATCTCTTGTTTCCTGTTTAGGATTAGGTTTCATTTCCTTCTAATGTCTTTCCATTTTTCATTTCGCTTATCATCCAGTTCACACTCCTCCCTGGTCTTTTGAACAGGAGTAGAGCTTTTCTCTTGAACAGTTTAGAGGGTTTCCAGAATGTATTTTCATTCTCTTTTCGCTTATCATCCAGTTCACACTCTTCCTTGTCTTTTGAACAGGAGTAGAGCTTTATCTCTTGTTTTCCTGTTTAGGATTGGGTTTCCATTTCCTTCTAATGTCTTTCCATTCTCTTTCGCTTATCATCCAGTTCACACTCCTCCCTGGTCTTTTGAACAGGAGTAGAGCATTATCTCTTGTTTCCTGTTTAGGATTGGGTTTCCATTTCCTTCTAATGTCTTTCCATTCTTATTCGCTTATCATCCAGTTCACACTCCACCCTGGTCTTTTGAACAGTAGTAGAGCTTTATCTCTTGTTTCCTGTTTAGGATTGGGTTTCCATTTCCTTCTAATGTCTTTTCATTCTCTTTCGCTTATTCCAGTTCACACTCCTCCCTGGTCTTTTTCAACAGGAACAGAGCCTCTTGTTTCCTGTTTAGGATTGGGTTTCCATTTCCTTCTAATGTCTTTTCATTCTCTTTCGCTTATCATCCAGTTCACACTCCTCCTTGGTCTTTTTGAACAGGAGTAGATCTTTGTTTCCTGTTTAGGATTGGGTTTCCATTTCCTTTATTTTCATTCTCTTTTTATCATCCAGTTCACACTCTCCCTGGTCTTTTTGAACAGGAGTAGAGCTTTATCTCTAATGTTTTTTGAGGTTCATTAGGTTTCCATTTCCTTCCTAATTCTCGCTTATCATCATCCAGTTCACACCTCCCCTTGTCTTTTTGAACAGGAGTAGAGCTTTCCTCTTTTTCCTGTTTAGGATTGGGCTTCCATTTCCTTCTAATGTCTTTTTCATTCTCTTTCAACAGCATCCAGTTCACAATCCTCCCTGGTCTTTTTGAACATCAGAACAGAGCTTTATCTCTTGTTTCCTGTTTAGGATTGGGTTTCCATTTCCTTCTAATGTCTTTTCATTCTCTTTCGCTTATCATCCAGTTCACACTCCTCCTGGTCTTTTGAACAGGAGTAGAGCTTTATCTCTTGTTTCCTGTTTAGGATTGGGTTTCCATTTCCTTCTAATGATTCTCTTTCCTTATCATGTTTCCATTTCCTTCTTTTGAATGTCTTTGTTTTCATTTTAGGATTGGGTTTTTCATTTTATTCAATCCAGTTCACACTCTTATCATCCAGTTCCCACTTCTTTTGAACATGAGTAGAGCTTTATCTCTTGTTTCCTGTTTAGGATTGGGTTTCCATTTCCTTCTAATGTCTTTTTCATTCTCTTTCGCTTATCATCCAGTTCACAATCCTCCTTTGTCTTTTGAACAGGAAGAGCTTTATCTCTTGTTTCCTGTTTAGGATTGGGTTTCCATTTCCTTCTAATGTCTTTTCATTCTCTTTCGCTTATCATCCAGTTCACACTCCTCCCTGGTCTTTTGAACAGGAGTAGAGCTTTTATCTCTTGTTTCCTGTTTAGGATTGGGTTTCCATTTCCTTCTAATGTCTTTTCATTCTCTTTCATTATCATCCAGTTCACACTCCTCCAGTTTTTGAACAGGAGTAGAGCTTTATCTCTTGTTTCCTGTTTAGGATTGGGTTCCATTTCCTTCTGGTGTCTTTTCATTCTCTTTCGCTTATCATCCAACAGAGGTAACAGAGTTTTATCTCTTGTTTTCCTGTTTAGGATTGGGTTTCCATTTCCTTCTAATGTCTTTTCATTCTCTTTCGCTTATCATCCAGTTCACACTCCTCCCTTTGTCTTTTTGAACAGGAGTAGAGCTTTATCTCTTGTTTCCTGTTTAGGATTGGGTTTCCATTTCCTTCTAATGTCTTTTTTCTTTTCATTCTCTTTCGTTTTTTTATCATCCAGTTCACAATCCTTTATTTGGTCTTTTGAACATCAGTAGAGCTTTCTCTCTTGTTTCCTTTTAGGATTGGGTTTCCTTTTTTGGATCCAGTTCACAATCCTCCCTGGTCTTTTTGAACAGGAGTTTTATCTTCTAATGTCTTCTCCTTCTGTATTTCGCTTTTCTTATCATCCAGTTCACACTCCTCCCTTGTCCTTTTGAACTTTTCTCTTGTTTTTCCTGTTTAGGATTGTAGAGCTCTTTTCATTCTCTTTCGCTTATCATCCAGTTCCTGGTTTAACAGGATAGGGCTTTATCTCTTGTTTTCCTTTTAGGATTGGGTTTCCGTTTCCTTCTAATGTATTTTCATTTCTCTTTCGCTTAGCAATGTCTCTTGTTTCCTGTTTTAGGATTTTTCATTTTCATTCTCTTTCGCTTATCATCCAGTTCACACTCCTCCCTGGTCTTTTGAACAGGAACAGAGCTTTATCTCTTGTTTCCTGTTTAGGATTGGGTTTCCATTTCCTTCTAATGTATTTTCATTCTCTTTCGCTTATCATCCAGTTCACACTCCTCCCTTGTCTTTTTGGAACAGGAGTTATCTCTTGTTTCCTTTTTGGATTGTTTCCTGTTTTGTAATGTCTTTTCATTCTCTTTCGCTTATCATCCATTTCCTTCTAATCTTTTGAACAGGAGTATTCTCTTTGTTTAGGATTGGGTTTCCATTTCCTTCTTATCATTTCAGTTCATAATCCATCCTCCCTGGTCTTTTTCTTGAACATCAGTAGAGGGTTTCCATTTCTTGTTTTTTCCTCTTTTTATCATCCAGTTCAGGGTCTTTTGAACATGAGTAGACTTTATCTCTTGTTTCCTTTTATGTCTTCCTTCCTTCCTTCTCTTTCGCTTATCATCCAGTTCACAATCCTCCCTCTTTTGAACATCAGTAGAGCTTTATCTTTGTTTCCTGTTTAGGATTGGGTTTCCATTTTCTAATGTCTTTTCATTCTCTTTCGCTTATCATCCAGTTCACCTCCTCCTTTTTTGAACAGGAGTAGAGTTTATCTCTTGTTTCCTGTTTAATTGGGTTCTTTTTCTAATGTCTTTTCATTCTCTTTCGCTTATCATCCAGTTCACACTCCTCCCTTTTTTTTTGAACAGGAGTAGAGCTTTATCTCTTGTTTCCTGTTTCCTGTTTCCATTTCCTTCTAATGTCTTTTCATTTTCTTTCTTATCATCCAGTTCATTCTCCCTTGTCTTTGAACAGGAGTAGAGCTTATATTGTTTCCTGTTTAGGATTCATTTCCTTCTGTAATGTCTTTTCATTCTCATCATCCAGGTCTTTTTTGAACAGGTTTAGGATTGGGCTTCCACTTTCTAATGTCTTTTCTTGTTTCCAGTTCCTCCATTGTTTTTGAACAGGAACAGAGCTTTATTGGTTTAGGATTTTTCCATTTCCTTCTAATGTCTTTTCATTCTCTTTCGCTTATCATCCAGTTCACACTCCTCCTTGTCTTTTGAACATGAATAGAGCTTTATCTCTTGTTTCCTGTTTAGGATTGGGTTTCCATTTCCTTCTAATGTCTTTTCATTCTCTTTCGCTTATCATCCAGTTCACACTCCTCCCTGGTCTTTTGAACAGGAGTAGAGCTTTATCTCTTGTTTCCCTGTTTAGGATTGGGTTTCCATTTCCTTCTAATGTCTTTTCATTCTCTTTCGCTTATCATCCAGTTCACACTCCTCCCTGGTCTTTTTTGACAGGAGTAAAGCTTTATCTCTTGTTTCCTGTTTAGGATTGGGTTTCATTTCCTTCTAATGTCTTTTTCATTCTCTTTCGCTTATCATCCAGTTCACACTCCTCCCTGGTTTTTGAACAGGAGTAGAGCTTTATCTCTTGTTTTCCTGTTTAGGATTGGGTTTCCATTTCCTTCTAATGTCTTTTCATTCTCTTTCGCTTATCATCCAGTTCACACTCCTCCCTGGTCTTTTTGAACAGGAGTAGAGCTTTATCTCTTGTTTCCTGTTTAGGATTGGGTTTCCATTTCCTTCTAATGTCTTTTCCATTCTCTTTCGCTTATCATCCAGTTCACACTCCACCCTGGTCTTTTGAACAGGAGTAGAGCTTTCTTCCTGTTTAGGATTGTTTCCTGTTTTTTCATTCTCTTTCGGATTGGGTTTCCATTTTTCTTTTCCTGTTTAATGTTTTTTTCATTCTTTCCATTCTTTTCGCTTATCATCCAGTTCACATTCCTCCCTGGTCTTTTTTAACAGGAGTAGAGCTTTATCTCTTGTTTCCTGTTTAGGATTGGGTTTCCATTTCCTTCTAATGTCTTTTCATTCTCTTTCGCTTAACATCCAGTTCACACTCCTCCCTGGTCTTTTGAACAGGAGTAGAGCTTTATCTCTTGTTTCCTGTTTAGGATTGGGTTTCCATTTCCTTGTAATGTCTTTTCATTCTCTTTCGCTTATCATCCAGTTCACACTCCTCCCTGGTCTTTTCAACAGGAGTAGAGCTTTATCTCTTGTTTTCCTGTTTAGGATTGGGTTTCCATTTCCTTCTAATGTTTTTTCATTCTAATGTTCACACTCCTTTCTTTTGAACAGGAGTAGAGCTTTATCTCTTGTTTCCTGTTTCAGGATTGGGTTTCCATCCAATGTTTTTTCATTCTCTTTCGCTTATCATCCAGTTCCACTCTTCCCTTTTTTTTGAACAGGAGTAGAGCTTTATCTCTTGTTTTCCTGTTTAGGATTGGGCTATCTTCTTGTTTTTTCATTCTGTTTAGGTTCATCCTCCCTGGTCTTTTGAACAGGAACAGAGCTTTCTCTTGTTTCCTGTTTAGGATTTCCTTTTCTAATGTATTTTTTTCATTCTCTTTCGCTTATCATCCAGTTCACCCTCCTCCCTGGTCTTTTCAACAGGAGTAAAGCTTTATCTACTGTTTCCTGTTTAGGATTGGGTTTCCATTTCCTTCTAATGTATTTTCATTCTCTTTCGCTTATCATCCAGTTCACACTCCTCCCTTGTCTTTTGAACAGGAGTAGAGCTTTATCTCTTGTTTCCTTGTTAGGATTGGGTTTCCATTTCCTTGTAATGTCTTTTCATTCTCTTTCGCTTATCATCCAGTTCACACTCCTCCCTGGTCTTTTCAACAGGAGTAAAGCTTTATCTCTTGTTTCCTGTTTAGGATTGGGTTTCCATTTCCTTCTAATGTCTTTTCATTCTCTTTCGCTTATAATCCAGTTCACACTCCTCCCTGGTCTTTTGAACAGGAGTAGAGCTTTATCTCTTGTTTCCTGTTTAGGATTGGGTTTCCATTTCCTTCTAATGTCTTTTCCTTTACTTTCGCTTATCATCCAGTTCACACTCCTCCCTTGTCTTTTGAACATGAGTAGAGCTTTATCTCTTGTTTCCTGTTTAGGATTGGGTTTCCATTTCCTTCTAATGTCTTTTCATTCTCTTTCGCTTATCATCCAGTTCACAATCCTCCCTGGTCTATTGAACATCAGTAGAGCTTTATCGCTTGTTTCCTGTTTAGGATTGGGTTTCCATTTCCTTCTAATGTCTACTCCTTCTCTTTCGCTTATCATCCAGTTCACACTCCTCCCTTGTCTTTTGAACATGAGTAGAGCTTTATATCTTGTTTCCTGTTTAGGATTGGGTTTCCATTTCCTTCTAATGTCTTTTCATTCTCTTTCGCTTATAATCCAGTTCACACTCCTCCCTTTGTCTTTTGAACAGGAGTAGAGCTTTATCTCTTGTTTCCTGTTTAGGATTGGGTTTCCATTTTCTTCTAATGTCTTTTCATTCTCTTTCGCTTATCATCCAGTTCACACTCCTCCCTGGTCTTTTGAACAGGAGTAGAGCTTTATCTCTTGTTTCCTGTTTAGGATTGGGTTTCCATTTCCTTCTAATGTCTTTTCATTCTCTTTCGCTTATCATCCAGTTCACACTCCTCCCTTGTCATTTGAACAGGAGTAGAGCTTTATCTCTTGTTTCCTGTTCAGGATTGCGTTCCCATTTCCTTCTAATGTATTTTCATTCTCTTTCGCTTATCATCCAGTTCACACTCTTCCCTTGTCTTTTGAACAGGAGTAGAGCTTTATCTCTTGTTTTCCTGTTTAGGATTGGGCTTCCGTTTCCTTCTAATGTCTTTTCATTCTCTTTCGCTTAGCATCCAGTTCACACTCCTCCATGGTCTTTTGAACAGGAACAGAGCTTTATCTCTTGTTTCCTGTTTAGGATTGGGTTTCCATTTCCTTCTAATGTATTTTCATTCTCTTTCGCTTATCATCCAGTTCACACTCCTCCCTGGTCTTTTCAACAAGAGTAAAGCTTTATCTCTTGTTTCCTGTTTAGGATTGGGTTTCCATTTCCTTCTAATGTCTTTTCATTCTCTTTCGCTTATCATCCAGTTCACACTCCTCCCTGGTCTTTTGAACAGGAGTAGAGCTTTATCTCTTGTTTCCTTGTTAGGATTGGGTTTCCATTTCCTTGTAATGTCTTTTCATTCTCTTTCGCTTATCATCCAGTTCACACTCCTCCCTGATCTTTTCAACAGGAGTAAAGCTTTATCTCTTGTTTCCTGTTTAGGATTGGGTTTCCATTTCCTTCTAATGTATTTTCATTGTCTTTCGCTTATCATCCAGTTCACACTCCTCCCTTGTCTTTTCAACAGGAGTAAAGCTTTATCTCTTGTTTCCTGTTTAGGATTGGGTTTCCATTTCCTTCTAATGTCTTTTCATTCTCTTTCGCTTATCATCCAGTTCACACTCCTCCCTGGTCTTTTGAACAGGAGTAGATCTTTATCTCTTGTTTCCTGTTTAGGATTGGGTTTCCATTTCCTTCTAATGTATTTTCATTGTCTTTCGCTTATCATCCAGTTCACACTCCTCCCTTGTCTTTTCAACAGGAGTAAAGCTTTATCTCTTGTTTCCTGTTTAGGATTGGGTTTCCATTTCCTTCTAATGTCTTTTCATTCTCTTTCGCTTATCATCCAGTTCACACTCCTCCCTGGTCTTTTGAACAGGAATAGAGCTTTATCTCTTGTTTTCCTGTTTAGGATTGGGCTTCCGTTTCCTTCTAATGTCTTTTCATTCTCTTTCGCTTAGCATCCAGTTCACACTCCTCCCTGGTCTTTTGAACAGGAACAGAGCTTTATCTCTTGTTTCCTGTTTAGGATTGGGTTTCCATTTCCTTCTAATGTCTTTTCATTCTCTTTCGCTTATCATCCAGTTCACACTCCTCCCTGGTCTTTTCAACAAGAGTAAAGCTTTATCTCTTGTTTCCTGTTTAGGATTGGGTTTCCATTTCCTTCTAATGTCTTTTCATTCTCTTTCGCTTATCATCCAGTTCACACTCCTCCCTGGTCTTTTAAACAGGAGTAGAGCTTTATCTCTTGTTTTCCTGTTTAGGATTTGGCTTCCGTTTCCTACTAATGTCTTTTCATTCACTTTCGCTTATCATCCAGTTCACACTCCTCCCTGGTCTTTTGAACAGGAGTAGAGCTTTATCTCTTGTTTCCTGTTTAGGATTGGGTTTCCATTTTCTAATGTCTTTTCATTCTCTTTCGCTTATCATCCAGTTCACACTCCTCCTTGTCATTTGAACAGGAGTAGAGCTTTATCTCTTGTTTCCTGTTCAGGATTATGTTCCCATTTCCTCCTAATGTATTTTCATTCTCTTTCGCTTATCCCAGTTGGTCTTTTTTTGAACAGGAGTAGAGCTTTATCTCTTGTTTTCCTGTTTAGGATTGGGTTTCCATTTCCTTCTAATGTCTTTTTCATTCTCTTTCGCTTAGCATCCAGTTCATCCTCCATGGTCTTTTGAACAGGAACAGAGCTTTTATCTTGTTTCCTGTTTAGGATTGAGTTTCCATTTGAACAGGAGTATTTTCATTCTCTTTCCTCATCCAGTTGTTTCCCTGGTCTTTTCAACAAGATTGCGTTTTTCTCTTTGTTTTTCTGTTTATTTTTCCATTTCCTTCTAATGTCTTTTCATTCTCATTCAGTATCATCCAGTTCTTCCTCCCTGTCTTTTGAACAGGAGTAGAGCTTTATCTCTTGTTTCCTTTTAGGATTGGGTTTCCATTTCCTTGTAATGTCTTTTTTTTTCTCCTTCTTATCATCCAGTTCACACTTTTCCCTTCTTTTCAACAGGAGTAAAGCTTATCTCTTGTTTCCTGTTTAGGATTGGGTTTCCATTTCCTTCTAATGTATTTTCATTGTCTTTCGCTTATCATCCAGTTCAGAGCTTTTTAGATCTTGTTTCCTGTTTCATCCAGATTGGGTTTCAGGAGTTCCAATTTTTCAATGTCTTTTCTTTTCGATCATCCAGTCACACTCTCCCTTGTCTTTTCAACAGGAGTGTTTATCTCTTGTTTCCTGTTTATTGGGTTTCCATTTCCTTCTAATGTCTTTTCATTCTCTTTCGCTTATCATCCAGTTCACACTCCTCCCTGGTCTTTTTTTGAACAGGAGTAGAGCTTTATCTCTTGTTTTTCCTGTTTAGGATTGGGTTTCCATTTCCTTCTAATGTCTTTTTCATTCTCTTTCGCTTATCATCCAGTTCACACCTCCCCTTAACAGGAATAGAGCTTTATCTCTTGTTTCCTGTTTAGTTTGGGTTTCCATTTCCTTCAATGTGTCTTTTTCATTCTCTTTTCGCTTATCATCCAGTCCCTTTTGAACCAGTCTTTGTTTTTCCTTTTTTTCAACAGGAGTTTCCTTCTAATGTCTTTTGTTTCGCTTATTTCCAGTTCACACTCCTCCTGGTCTTTTGAACAAAGGAGTAAGCTTTATCTGGTTTAGGATTTTCCATTTCCTTCTAATGTCTTTTCATTCTCTTTCGCTTATCATCCAGTTCACACTCCTCCCTGGTCTTTTAAACAGGAGTAGAGCTTTATCTCTTGTTTCCTGTTTAGGATTGGGTTTCCATTTCCTACTAATGTCTTTTCATTCATTCAGTTCGCTTCATCATCCAGTTCACACTCCTCCCCTGGTCTTTTGAACAGGAGTAAAGCTTTTATCTCTTGTTTCCTGTTTAGGATTGGGTTTCCATTTCCTTCTAATGTCTTTTTTTCATTTTTCATTCCAGTTCTTTCCCTTATCATTTGAACAGTTTTATCTCTTGTTTCCCTGTTCCTTTCCCTTTGTCTTTTCAACAGGAGTAGAGCTTTATCTCTTGTTTTCCTGTTTAGGATTGGGTTTCCATTTCCTTCTAATGTCTTTTCATTCTCTTTCGCTTATCATCCAGTTCACACTCCTCCCTGGTCTTTTTGAACAGAGATCTCTTGTTTTCCTGTTTGGATTGGGTTTTTTCCATTTTCCTTGTCTAATGTCTTTTCATTCTCTTTCGCTTAGCATCCAGTTCACCTTCCTGGTCTTTTTTGAACAGGAGTAGAGCTTTATCTCTTGTTTTCCTGTTTAGGATTGGGCTTCCATTTCCTTCTAATGTCTTTTCATTCTCTTTCGCTTATCATCCAGTTCACACTCCTCCCTGGTCTTTTGAATCAACAGAGCTTTATCTCTTGTTTCCTGTTTAGGATTGGGTTTCCATTTCCTTCTAATGTCTTTTTTTTCTCTTTCGCTTATCATCCAGTTCACACTCCTCCCTGGTCTTTTTCAACAGGAGTAAAGCTTTATCTCTTGTTTTTCTGTTTAGGATTGGGTTTCCATTTCCTTCTAATGTCTTTTTTCATTCTCTTTCGCTTATCATCCAGTTCACAGAGCTCCTCCCTGGTCTTTTTCTCTTTCGCTTACAGGAGTAGAGCTTTATCTTTAAAGTTTTTTCTTGTTTTCTGTTTAGGATTGGGTTTCCATTTCCTTCTAATGTCTTTTCATTCTCTTTTCTTATCATCCAGTTCACTCCTCCCTGGTCTTTTAAACAGGGTATTTATCTTTTGTTTTCTGTTTACACATTCTCTCTTCGCTCCCAGTTCACACTCCTCCCTGGTCTTTTGAACAGGAGTAGAGCTTTATCTCTTGTTTCCTGTTTAGATTGGCTTTCCATTTCCTTCTAATGTCTTTTCATTCTCTTTCGCTTATCATCCAGTTCACACTCCTCCCTGGTCTTTTGAACAGGAGTAGATCTTTATCTCTTGTTTCCCTGTTTAGGATTGGGTTTCCATTTCCTTGTAATGTCTTTTCATTCTCTTTTGATTATCATCCAGTTCACACTCCTCCCTGGTCTTTTGAACAGGAGTAGAGCTTTATCTCTTGTTTCCCTGTTTAGGATCGGGTTTCCATTTCCTACTAATGTCTTTTCATTCACTTTCGCTTATCATCCAGTTC
The DNA here is from genome assembly GCA_903632075.3 of Acanthosepion pharaonis. NCBI lineage: Eukaryota > Metazoa > Mollusca > Cephalopoda > Sepiida > Sepiidae > Acanthosepion > Acanthosepion pharaonis. The sequence continues at coordinate 269,556 of CAHIKZ030000372.1, read as the reverse complement.
ACACTCCTCCCTGGTCTTTTGAACAGGAGTAGGGCTTTATCTCTTGTTTCCTTTTTAGGATTGGGTTTCCATTTCCTACTAATGTCTTTTCATTCACTTTCGCTTATCATCCAGTTCACACTCCTCCCTGGTCTTTTGAACAGAAGTAGAGCTTTATCTCTTGTTTCCTGTTTAGAATTGGGTTTCCATTTCCTTCTAATATCTTTTCATTCACTTTCGCTTATCATCCATGAGTAGAGTTTTATCTCTTTTTTAGGGTTGGGTTTCCGGTTCTTTCTAAAATATGTTTTCTTTCTCTACCCACTTCCGGTAGTTGTTTGTATCCTGGTGGCATTATCACCTTTCTTGGGGCGGTATATCTTATTCTGTAAACATCTCCCTTGAGTGACTCTTGGTCATTGTAAAGGATGAAGATCTCTTAAGGAGGTTTACCAAACTAGGTTACATGCAGATTTATCTTATTTATTTTAACCTGGCGTTTTTACCATTTTTTAAAATGCCATGTTCCTTGTAGTATGAAGGCGATCATGGCTCTACACAAACACCCTTTCCTTTATAATCTGTGAAAACCGAAAGTTCTACATGACCCATTATTGGCGGCCACAATCCTACGAATATAAGATATGCAGACGACATAGTGCAGATAGCATTCACGGAAATAAAACTACAAGAATTATTACGGAATGTAGTGAAGAACAGCGAGATCAAAGGACTAAACATCAATTGCAAGAAGACGAAATACATGGTTGTTAGCAACAGCTCGACAAGCAAATTAAAAAATGGAGATACCAAAATCAAACAATTACAAGAATTTAAATATCTAAGACGTCTTTTATTAAAGGATGAAAAGTGGGACACTGAAATCCGCTTTAGGATAGCGAAAGTGCCTTCCAGAAGCTAAGCAGTGCATTAAAAAGCAGAAACAATATTCAGAAACATAGAAAACTGATATATGGGAGTGAATGCTGGACAATCTCGTCACAGATGAAGAAGAAACTTGAAGCAACAGAAATGTGATCTACAGAAGTATACTGAGGATACCTAATATGTGAGCAATGACGAAGATTTAGAGAAAATTGAAGCGAAAAAGGAAACTTATAGTTAACATCAGGAACAGACACCTGAAGTTTCTAGGGCACATAATGAGGAAAGAGGGCTTGGAAAATCTAATACACACACAGGACAGACTGAATTAAATGGATGGTGGAATATAGTCTAGGGGAAATAAAAAATAAATATTTTAAAGATCTACGAAGGATAGGAAATTGTGGAGAGCCACGATCGCATAAGTCTCGGAGATGAAGAATTTTCATTTTCTTCTTGGTGAAGATAGTAAAATTGTTCCCCAATGCCATCTACACGACTGCTCTACTCTGTTATTTAATCCATAGTTGGAAGGTAAAATGTGAAAAGTGAACGTTCCTACCCCTGTGGGTATTGGAACTCTGCACACTGATAACAGTAATCCCACATTTATATTCAAAATACTAAATTCAAATTCTCCGGTTGTTTTGTTTCCAAAAGGAAGTCGCTTTAAATTTTCATAAAAATATTAGTCTTGATTCACACCAGTTGTTAACTTATCTCCATTTCGGCATCTTAATAAACATTTTTTTTTTTTTGAGACTTTCTATCTGAGATCCAGGTCAGCGTACGTCTCCAGGAAGTTATTTGAATCTTACTACCTTGACCGGAAGCGATGTTAATTGCATGGACCCAATTGCAAGAAGACAGAATAAATGGTTATCACTAAAAGAAACAGCTAGGCCTTCGCGTTCATCTTTCCTGAACCCAGAGAAAGAAATAAAGCTATTTTGATAATCAATACCGACCCGTCCATTCTGAAGCGAGACGCAGTGATGGTGATAAATTCGCGGCAAGACGGAAGGTAATTCATAGGAGCAAACTGCTTTTGCATTATGTATTATTAGTAGCGACAACACCGAGAAGCCAAGAATAAGATTAGAGAAGAAAAAAAAAAAGACACCTGAGTTTTTATTTATTGTCTACATTCGTTCCCTGACAGGCAGTGAGTGCCTGACCATTTAGCAACGATTCTTCGTCATCATTTATTCAGGTAACGCATTTTCCGACGCTGTGGTTACTCCCTCCCGTTCTTCATAACATTCAAGGCAAAATACCCCAATGGCTTACTGGTTCCTTTTGCGCTAGGGTTATGTTGAGATTACTCCCGTTCCTCCTCTCAGAAGTAACTCCGACCACTGGGAAAATTATTGACCTCTGAGGTGCAGCTCCGATGGCCGCTTGGCATAGGTGGATTGGAGAGAGGCTTTCCTCTATCGACTACCCTCTCAAAGATTAGCCGGTAGATCGATACCGTTGAACGGGAGAGTGGTCGTCCCAGTGCCCATGCGACTTCTTGGAGCCATGTGAGGGAGTTATATATATATATATATATGTATATATATATATATATATATATATATATTATAAATTAATTGATTTAAAATATGTTTTTTTTTCGCTACACAGTTCCAACCATGTTTCAAAAATAGAAGCTAAAAAGCCCGAATTTAATTTTGCAATTAAATTAAAAGCATTAGTAAAAATAAAAATATCTATAAGAACACCGGATTTTATATCTTACTGTTCTTTCTTTTCATTTATATATATATATATATATATAGGCCGTGGAGCAGTGCAGTTCCGCATCCCAATTAGCTGCAAAGATACTACCACTGGCGATACACGCCATGGTTCAACAAATGACAAAGAAATACGGTTTAAGAAGAGGAATGATCTGTTTTCTACGGCTTTTGAACCCTTTGCAGATTATTTCAAGCCATAACTGACCTGGAATCCTTAAGTCACTATCCCACCACCGTAACGTATCTTCGCGTTGACTTTTCATTAAATACTGTCATGGTAATTGTTCTGACAAACTTTATAAATTTAAACGCAGTACTAGATTGGCAGCATGGTCTCATCATTTTATAACTGAAATGGGTAGATGTCACTGTAAGTTCTATTGTAATCGTGAAGCATACTCTCCGGTAATCCAAGACTTCCAGCACCGCGGCTGGCCGCTGAAGTGACCGCTTCAATGCAGAGCTAAACTTATCCCACGTTATGATGTAAATTTGATCATAAGGAGGCCAAGATCAAATCGTCGCCGGTATCTTCGTGTTGGGCTGGTCCAAGAAGGGCGATGACGTACCGAAAAAAAATAACACTCGAATAAATTGAACAAAAAGTAAATACTGTTTTTATATCAGTTCTTCGTACAATAATTGGTCATATCAGAATTCGCATGCAATTAATTACCAGCCCAGCCTGCGACTAAATCGGAAGTGATACTATCTTTGTTGACATGGCAAAGTTTGGTTTGCTGTTTTGGTAAAGTTCGGCACAAGGCTCAAATCGGAGGCTTTCCTCGGGAGATAATCACGTGGGCCTCTCCCCTGTCTCTGGTCTCGTCTCCGTCTCTTCTGCCTCTCTACTGCGACTCTTCCCTCGTCTGCTCTATACGCTTCGCGCATCCGTATTCATGGCCATTCCCCCAAACTAGCATGGGGAATATGCCGAGGTAGGAGCATTTCGGTGAATCCCCCTCTGACTTACGTCATAACTTTGGCGAATTCCCCCTCCTCCATCCTCTCTTTTATTACCTCTCACTAAATCTCCTCAGTGAGCGTGAGTGACTTATCCGTTCGCTCATGATATTTGAACTCAAACTTCGAAATTGTTTACGAAAAATGAACTTTTCGCTTTACAGCTTGCATTTGCAGTTGTGTGTCAATCAACATTTCCTCCTACCCAAGTGTGGGTCACTTTTCCATTTTTCAAACTGTTCGACATACAATTCAAGTAGTTTGTGTGTGAATTAAATCCTCAATTCTTCTCACTTTTCATTTTACCGCGGTAAAAAAATGGTATCACATTATGCTAACAGTTTCTTCTATTGCGCTTCTCGATTAGGGAACTCTATTCCGGCTTGTTGCTTCCCAGTGAACTATGATCAATAATTTAGATGGAATGTCAATCGCTATCTTCTGTCTTCTTAATTCTGGTTCTTTTCTTATTGCGTCTTCTTAATATTATTTTACTCATGCTTTCTAACACTGAACAATCCCTCGCATCTTAGTGACTTTATTGCCTTGCTTATGGTGAAATTATTTTTTGGTTAATAATGGTTTAGTGATGTGGCCATAAATCTAAAGAAAAAAAATATAAGGGGAAAATAAATAGCAATAAACCGCGAAGAGGAAAAAAAGAAAAATTTAAATAGGCCTCGCTTCAAATTTATGACATGATTTTTTAAATAATAGTCTCAGACTATTATTTTTTTAGTGACATTGTATTCTGGCTCAGACCTTCTGTTGCTGACCTTTAAGGCCAGATGGTAGACAAAATAGGGATGTCGATTTTAATTGGCTGAACCAAACGTGGGAAGGAGTTTCTGTTGCTGATCTTTAAGGTCAGATGGTAGACAAAATAGGGATGTCGATTTTAATTGGCTGAACCAAACGTGGGAAGGAGTTATAGATTAAGTTTTGGGTGGGGAGTTGCTGTTTGGACGTCAGGTCAACGAGACATGTTAGATTGAGCTTGTTCAAATCCCCTCCCCTCCAGTGGGGAAGGTTCTTTCGAGAGAAATCGGATATGTGAGATTTTCGTGTTTGGGAGCGGCTCCCAAATGGAGTGGATGGGTGTAGTAAGCTCCATCTGATAGTAGATGTATCCATCGACGTGGTTAATAAACTAGTAAGATTTAAAATATCTTTTATTTTTCATTTATTGCCGAACTCAAAAAAAAAAAGTAAAAAGAAAAAAAAAACTGCCAGTGATCAGCGGCCGAACGAAGAAAGAAAAAAGAGAGAAGATACATTTTTCTTATTTGGTGCAGTGACCAAGTCCTCCCCAGAAGAGGGGGGCGTATGGAAGGGGTTGAATGATTTTTATTTGTAGGGCTTTCAATCTTTTTCATATAATTTATAACTAGAACATATTTTTACTTTGTAATAATTTTCTGGAGATAATAATGATTTATTCATACAGGTTCTTCTAATTAACCCATATCTGGGGGAAGAGATGGATTCATACCTATCACAATAGTATTTTCGCTTAAGTGAATATAACGAACCAATCGAGAATGCTAACTCGGCTGTCCGATTAACAATTCCGAGCCACTATCCATTATATGAACAGAACATCCAAGCTTACAGCACCTTGTATTTCCAAGCGGTCACCCATCTAAAGTAGGCGTGACGTTACTTAATTTCGTTGATCATGCGGGAATCGGTGTTTTAACGTGATGTGAGGAATTAAGGATGATTCTTTTCGGAAACTGATTATGGGGAGAATGGATCTAAAAAAAATGTCACGAGAAGAAAGCTTTGTCTCTTGTGTCTGATTAACCTCAGCCTATTAAACACAACTATATACAGGTCAGTGCCATTAAGCTACACACCGATAAACCACAATGTCGCTTAAGTTGAGCATGCGCAATGGACACCAACATTTTTTGCCATGTTTATATTACAATCATAATCAGCAGTAAATCAACAAATTCAAACTGAATTGTGACGCTTTTTAAAGTCTGATACCTTTTCTGTATTATCTTTATTTTTTATTTTAATAAATTCATTAAATTGAGTTTTAATACCTTTAGTATATCTGTATTTTCCCAGGTATTTCCTATTATTTAGGCTTTGGCATTTCACACTCACGATTGTGTAGTGGTTTGGATTAGTACTTTGCAGACATTTTGAGTGTAAAATATGCAGCTTACAACCTTTATCCTAACTTAAAACTTGTTTCGTATTAATTTTCGTAAAATTTATATTGTATCATTACATTGCATAGAAACCTATGCTTGTACGTAGATGTTGGTGTAAATAGAACAGTGTTTGTCAATCTTTTTTTTTTTTTACTTCAGGACGCACTAATAGAACAACTAAAACTCTGGGGTGCACTTTAAATTTTAATAAGGAAAAAATTAGTCATGAAAATTGAAAATATGAAATTTTGGTTTAACATTCCCAAAGATTAACAGTACAGTTTTCACTTAAAGGGATTTATGAAGAATCTATTTTGTTTTAGATAGACTGATAATGACTGATTAAATCTCTTCAAGAAGGTAAAAGGGAAAGGATTATCCAATTCTTAAAGATTAAGGAATTTAGCATCCAGTTAAAATATCAAATGACAAAGACAACATGGTGGTTGGTGACTCCAGCTTTTTAAAAATAAAGATTTTTTTTAAATATAAAAATAATTCATAACTTATTCTTCTGTTAACTTGGGGTGCACTTGGCTACCTTTCAAGGTGTATTAGTGTGCTTGGGCACACCAGTTGAGAAATGCTGGATTAGAATGATCACAAAATTACTTTAATTATGATAGTTTAAACTAAGACATATTGGTAGCATTCAAGGTAATATTTATCAGAATCAAAAAATAGATACAAGTCAGTGTCATTACGCCGTGCACAAATAAAACATGATGTCGCTGAAACCGCTCATGCGCAATGGACCCCAAGATCTTTTGTCATGTTCATATTAGAATCATAATCATCAGTAGAAACAAATTAAAACTTGATTGTGACACTTTTTAAAGTCTGATATTTTTTCTGTATAATATTTTATTTTAATATATTCATTAAATTTAGTTTTAATACCTTCAGTATATCTGTATTTTCCCAGGTATTTACATATTATTTAGGCTTTGGCATTTCACATTCACAATTGTGTAGTGGTTTGGATTAGCACTTTGTGGACATTTTGAGTGTGAAATATACAGTTTAAAACCTTTATCCTAACTTAAAACTTGTTGTTTCGTATTAATGTTTTGCAAAAATTTATATTGTATCATTACATTGCATAGAAACCTGTGCTTTTATGAAAATGTTACTAGGTAGTATTGTTGGGCTCCTCGAGGTGGTGTAATGGTTAGCAAGGTTGTCTCGCTAGGAATATTACGACTGCGTAGTGAGTTCTATCCTCACTGGGTGCCTCATAGTTTTAGCCTTGTACCACGTCTGAGCTACGCTTGCAAAATCGCTACTGTATTGTTATATAATTTTTACTAATACATTACAATACAATGTATTGTAAGTTTTTTATTCAAAATCTTAAGAAATCTATAAAAAATTGATTTTATTTCTTTCTTGTTAAAATCTTGTGCATATGAGATTTCTGACAACTTTTGCTGTCATCGATAATGGATCTATTGACATGTAACTGGAATCGATAATGGATCTATTGACTTTGGAATTGGAATCATTTTAGGCCGTCTTCTTTCAAATTTATTCACATTGGTGCAGATTTTTATGTGAAATTAAAGGATAGGTTTAATAAATGTTTTTTTTCTTTTTCAAAACTACCAATATTCCACTCTTTTTATTTAATACCCATTCTGTACACTTAGCCATTCAGTTAGCCATTTTCGCGGTTAACTCCATCGATCGACAAGCTTTGTTTTGGTCGTCTAAGTTGGCAATCTTGACATCGCGACTCACTTTTGGTCTAAACCGCGGATAGAAGTCTTGGACACCAACTACCGCGGTTTATCGGCGCTGACCTGTATGTCTATATTTCTGAGATGAGAGATTGTTACATTTTACACTATTTACATCATTCGGACTATTGCCCTCATCTTTATTGCCATATTCACAACATTTCGGCCGTTGTAGGCTCCGGTCTTCTTCAGGTGATATGCGTTGAAATTTCGAACCGAACTCTTTATTTAGTCCACGGGGTTAGATTGTTCTTATTCCACGTGTCGTGCCTTTTCTGAATATTTCAATTTCAGTTAACTCCCTTTAGTAACTCAAATTTCTAAGTTTTTTTCCTTCTGTCGTGGTGAGGTATTGAACTCACAACACCGTGGATTACTCAACAAACGTCATCTCGACTTTGAGATATCACAGAGTGAAATTTTATGATTTATAAGCCTAATGTCTCAATAATTATTTTACCCGAGCTCATATTGCAATTTATCTTATTGTGGTTTTTATCTAGTTCTCTCTATTTCTGGTTCCCATATTGTATTCATGTCTATGCTTGGCCGCCTGAGGATATTTTTGTGGCTTAGCATATGCGCTGATTCCTTAAGTTTCCGTATTTTTCTATGGTGTTCTCTGTCTATTATTTCAACCTCCAACTGAAGAAGGTCTGAGCGTACAACGGCCGAAACGTCGTGAATATGGCAATAATGATGAAGGCTATAATCTGAACAATGTAAATAGTGTAAATAGTTACAACACCTCATCTCAGAAATATACACAGACATGATATTGTTATAATTTCTTATAATTCTTTTTCGGGGAGAAATATTTAAAGATATTTCCGTTTTCAAGTGTCCTCTACGCAAATATACCTATGGTGTTTTCTTTTTAAAATCTTATTTTCTTTTTAAAATGTTAATAAGATTAACGGATTATACTGCGTATTCTCTAGTGGATTATATTTGTGCACTAAAATATCCACGGATTATTATTATTATTATTATTGTGTGCGGTCTCATCTTGCCAGAGAGTAATTTTAAGTGCTTAATTATCAAGTCCCCTCCGGGGTCTATGAGTAAAAAAAAAGTGGGAGTGTGTCTATGCACATTTGGCACACTTTGTTTAAATGGAGAGATTTTGCGAATGTGCAGTTCTCCTCAGTGAAATCTTTTGTTGCTTCTGAGGTCCTGACTGTTATTCATGATGACGGTCGTCTTCGAGTATAGAATCCAGAGGTTAGCAGTGAATATTTCGAAGACAGTAGGAAAGCGTAGTTCAGGTTAGCAGTGGATATTTCGATAAAAGTAGCAGAGCGTAATTCGTCCTTCTGAACAGGACATTCGGGTAGAGTGAATAAAAATGGCCGCTTTTATACATGACGGATACAATGTTCTACGCCTTCTGATTGGTTAACCTTCTATTGGTAGACTATAAAGCGAGTCAAGGCATTTGGACTAACTCACTAGTTATATATCTATATACATATACACAAAAAACTGTAACACTGACGTGTCAAGAATTTTATTCACATAACTTTCGGTACATAATGCCCCTATTACAACAGGTGTAATCGTAGTTTTAAGGTTTCCAATTTTTTTTTTTTTTTGGCGTCGATTCACAGATTTTTAAATTCTTTTTAGAAACATTGGAATTCTGTGGATGTTATAGTGGAACATACCTATTGTATAGTTAATAGACTCTCCCACCTATAATAAGTAAGAGTAGTAAGAGTAACAAGTCAGTCGGCAGTGAGTGGATCAGTCAGTCGATGTCGGACGACCGTTCGTCAGATACTAAAGTATCAGCCACCACAACTAGATTACTGCGTCATTACCTATTATATCAAGTTCCTAACGTTTTGGACGTCGAACCTATTTTAGGACCGACTTAGTACAAATACAAGCCTCCACTGTGAAACCTCTACGTAACAGTGGACAAGTGTTAGCAACAACAACTAAAACAACAACAATAATAATAATAATTATTATTATTATTATTATTACTCAACGAGAAAGCTAATGTCTGTAATGGTTTCATGATATTTTCCACTGATCATTTTTGCAAATAACAGAAAACAAAAGTAAACCTAAGATCACACAGATTTTACATAGATAAATTTCTTCATAATATGAGCTGTATTTTTCTTTTTTTTCTTTTTTTTTTTTTTGTATTTCTTTAAGGCATGGGCTACCAGGAATCCCTTCAATGTGTCTGTCGGAACCTTTTCCAATCAATCCGAGCTACAACTGAAATTATCGATATTCGCATGTACCACTTTTCTTAGATTTCTACTTCAAGATCTTTGTATTTTAATAGTTTTTGAAGTTCTTTAGAAATACACAACAATCTGCATGGACTGCCATGTCAATAAGAAAGCACGTTCTGTTCTTGTGGTCTTTGATCACGATGCCTGGGCGATTAGCTTTGATTGTTCTGTGTGTATTGTGAAATTCTATAAATTGTTACAGGTCCTATCTCTGTAATCGTGTCTTGGTGGTGTTCATACCAATTTCTTGCAGTTTTCTTTCTGGAAAAGTTGCATATTTTCCAGTGCAGATATTGGCCCACTTTATCATGTCGAGTTTGATATTCAGTTGGTACTAACACCGTGAAACCTGATACAAGATGGCCAATTGTTACTGGATATTTATCACAGAATCTGCATTTCGCTTAACACGATTTTTCAGTATGTGTGCTCTCGTAATTTCTAGTTAGGAAGCATTATTATTATTATTATTATTATTATTATTATTAATAATATTATTCTAATTATTATTATAATTATTATTATTATTATTATTATTATTATATTGCGTGATCTTCCGCCCTGCAGCCGTCTTTTTTTAGTTTTTTCTTTCTTTCACATCATGTTCCCACTCGTTTCCACATTTCCTCTTGTTCCGTTCCGTTTTTTTTTTGTTTTTTTTATCTTCATCATCAGGTGATACCACTAGGAGGCGCTGCGCTTGATTCACACTGACAAGATGACGAAAGCAACATGGATGCTCAATCGTAATTAATGAAATGTCTACAGGCTTTAAAAATAGTTCCCCGGGCACCAAGATTACATTTCTTCTGATAGTTTTTTTTTTTTTTTTTTTTTCACATTTCCTTCGTTTGCGACTTGTTGACATTCTCTTTTTTTTGTCTTTTTTCTTGTTTCCTTAATCGATAAGAAATGAGAAATCGAACGGAATCAATTTGATTAGATATTGCCATTTCATAACGGCCGGCGTATGTAATTAAATGATCAAGGGCAACAACTCTAATAATAATTGATAGAAAAATATTTCTTATTCTTGTTCTTGTTCTTTTTCTCATCTTCTTCTTCTTCTTCTTCTTCCTCTTCTTCTTCTTCTTCTTCTTCTTCTTCATCATCATCATCATCACTACTACTATTACTATAGCTAGAAATACCTGTAAAAATTGTGACGGTTCGTTATTTGAATTCCCTGATGAATCTTAATTCTTCAGTTAATTATTGAATCAAGTTATTAAGCCAGTTTTGCGACTATAATATATTCGTATAAATTTTCTTCTTTGCATCCTTAAATATTTACCAACATCATCAAAATATTAAAATAACATTTATAAATATAAATGCCAGTCGTTATCTTAATAGGTAATGGCGTAGAAATGAAAAGACTTTAAATTATCAACTTTTTCCATTTCATTGAAACAGACGTTAAATACTTCTATCATTCCTTCTTTCTTGTCTTTTTTCTTTTTTTTACGTTCTCACTGAAACCAAGTAGGGTCTCTGATATGCCTTTTGTCTCGCCATGCGACCGAAGTGGAATAGTCCATTGTTTATGAAGGTATTGTCAGGGTGTAATTGTCCTGCTAACTAAGGAAGGAATAAATAGAAATATAAGATTAGTTTTAACCTATAAATTTTTTTCCCCGTTTTTCTATTTTTAAGTTTCTGATGAATTTAATTCTTCAGTTAATGATTGAATAATCTCGTGGCCAGTTCTACGACAATAAAATATGCGTAGATTTTCCCCTATCGTTGAATATTTGCTCTTAACAACTTTAATAATAATAATAACAATCATAAATATGCATGCTGGTCGTTTATTTTCAGAAATAAGGGGATACAAATGAAAAAATTATAAATTCATAACTTTTTCCATTTCCGTTCAATATTTCTGCTTTCCTTTCTTTCGTTAATTTTCCAACTGAAAACAAATAAAGTCTCTGATATGTATTTTTCCGACTTTTTTTCACGTAACAATCAAAATCGTAAATTTAATTTTATTTGTTAACCGCCCTCATTAATTTTACCACGTTAATCGACAGATTTAATCGAAATTTCTAAGTTTAGTCGTTCAACTTGTTTTAAACGACATTTATTTATATATTTATTTTCGTTTTAACACGCTGATGAAGTCGTAATTTATTTATTTTAATCGTAAAAAACAACGTAAATTTCTATTTATTTTAAGGTTGCATCTTTTTTTTTTTTCTGATTTTATTTTATTGTTTTTTTTTTATTTTTTTTATTTTTCTTTACTAACAGTAATTATCAGTTGGGGAGATGAAACTTGAAAAAAAAGTAAAAAAGAAAAGTAAAAAGTAAAAAAAAAAACTCGGAAAAACCATAATTACCTTCCGAGTATCCACATAAATAAAAAGAAAAAGTAAAAACATCCCCCGTAAACAACTTAGAGCTCACACCATTGCGATTGGCTGTTGGTCAACTTCCAATCAAATGCGTGACAGAGGGGTAGGGTTTGTCTATAATATAAGTCAGTGTCTGCAGGCTGTTAATTTAGATGGGGGTATCAGAGACTGATTAGCTCTGATGTGGTCGACATGGTGAGGGGGAGTATGATGTTTGAAAGAGCCGAAACTGCCCATTGACCCAATTCAGAACATCATTGACGACGCCCTCTAGCGCTAAAGAGGGTTTATTCAAAGTAATGTTTTTCAACTCGATCAAAACGGAATAGTCCATTATTTACAAGTCATTATCAGCAGAAGTTAAACACTTCAATCTTCCCTTTATTTTTTTTATTTTCTTTCTTTCATTTTCTCACTGAAACCACATATACTCCGCGATACGTCTTTTCACGCGTTCAAAACGTAATAGTTCATTATTTATAAGGTATTGGCAGGACGTAATGGCTGTGCTAACTAACGAAGTGACAAGCAGAATTATTACTAGTAGTAGTAATAGAAGTAGTAGTCGCATAAGTGAGAGTAGTACGCCTGAAAGTGACGCTGGCGTAAACACATAAAGGAAATCCTATATATTCATCATAACAGCCCGCCTGTTTACAAGGCACATACATCACAGACAAATGTGCGTGATTCAAGAAGTGAACATAAATACAACACATAAAATTGCTGCTGGAGTCTAGGTTAGTTTGGGTAACGCCTTTGTCATATCGTAAGAAAATGGGTAACTACTGACAACAAAGTTCGAACGTGACACTCTGGATTTATGAATATATATTTTCTGCCATGTGTATAAATAGCAGTGTCAGTCTACTGATTGCGGTGACTATTGAGTGGAACTATCCAGTCGAATTAGTGTGAATTATTGCGCGTCGATGATTTGGGTTTTGATTTAGGATTTACCGGATGTTAAGCCGAGCCGCGCTGCTAACAAGGTATTCACTAAAATGGTTAATTATCTTTCGTTGAAGTTTACTTCGTTCTTCCTGCCAACTATGAATTTGCGGTTGTAATTAAATACTGTTTTATTTTAACATGGAAATCTTGACTGATACTTAATTCTTAAGGACCACCATAAATCACAAAAGTGTTACGCCAAGAAGGTCTCCGATTGAAGATGTTCCTAAATATATAGATGTGGCTCCAAAGTCGTCTTGTCTACCTCGTCCTTCAGGCTTTAAAGGACAACTCTGTGATGAAACTCCATCACGAGCCCCGCTCATGGACAGAGATACAGAATGCTCCATCTAGGAGACATGGTTATGGTCAGAAAACTGGCAAGCATTTCTGGGCTATTGAACGGGATCTTTACATTAGTCGATCTTAATTCATCATGACAAAACGACATCAGCGTCATAACTGTTGTAGCATCCGGGTATTTATTGTTGTTATTATTATTTTATTCCTTTGATTTCTGGTTTAATAATTTCCTTCCGGGTCACAACCAGTGACCTAAGGTCAGAAATAGCATCATGACATTTTCCACTGAGAGTTATTAAAAAAAAAGTACATATTACATAGTTTTTTTTTTAAAAGCACATGTTTATATAGACACATTTTACATAGATAAAACCCTTTGTGAGGCGTGAGATCTTACTTGTGAGAATTTTCTTTTGTATTTCTTTAAGTGATGGACTACAAGGATTCCATTCAATGAGGCTATCGGAACCTTATCCAATCAATCCGAGGGCTCCAACTACAACTGGAATTATTGTTGTCCACATGTGCCACATTTCGGGTCTTCCACTTCCAAATTCTTGTATAGTGATGTATTTTTAAGATCTTCAAAGTTGCATTAGAATCTTCTGGGATGTCAATAAGAAAGCACCTTCTGTTCTTGTGGTTTTGATCACAATCTCTGGACGATTAGCTTTGAATGTTCTTTCTGTGTGTATTGTAAAGTTCTGTAAAATTATTACAAATCCGATTATTATTATCATCATTTTTGTAGGTTATGTTTCCTGCTTTGTATGCTGTAGGGCCGGATCCAAACTATGGTCCTTAGGCCCATTAGTTTGAATTGTCATTTAATTGATAGCACTTTTATTAGTATATGGTATGTTCCTAGTAAGGAGATCTTCTGGAAAACTTGTATGTTGATGTTACCTGGGATGCAGTTAGTATTATCCATTCCTTTTCTCACGAGGCCCAGAGCTCCGATTACTATTGGTACAGTTTCAGTGATCATTCTCCACATCCTGTTAATCTCGATCTCCAGGTCCTTGTATTTGGACAATTTCTTGATAATGTCAGGCTCTCAGCTGGTACTGCTATGTCAATAAACATACACTTGAATTTCTTGTCTTTTATGATAATATCAGATCTGATGGCTTTTATTTCCCAATAAGTTTGAATTGGCATGTCCTAGTGTATAGTTAAATTGTTATTTTGGGTAAGTGTGTCTAATTGGCGCTCATAGCATCTCTCAGTGGTTTCGATTTTGTGCTTCTTGCATATCTTCCAGTGCACATGTCTCAGTATTAAATTTGTCCCTCAGCTGATTGATGTTATATTCAACACCTCTACTCCTGAGTTTCATAGACAAACTTTTGTGTAATTGTTCGGTCCACTTGGTCAGGAAGTAGTCTATTTCTCTCCCCACCTCTCTCTCTCTCTCTCTCTATATATATATATATATATATATATATATATTAAAGAGCAGGAGATGAAACATTATAAACCATAATTCCCCACCTGATGAGACGTCTAAAAAAGGTTTCACCATCTTTTTTGACGTTGAAACAAAATGTACAATTTTGTAGTGGATATGTGCATGTTCTAATGTAACACTGCATAATATATATATATATATATATATATATATATATATATATATATGAAGAAAAATATACTGAAAAAACAATCAAAAAAATCCTAATATGCGATTATACTGTTTTAATGTTTAATATCAACGTCATTTCGCTCTACCATCTTCAGGACAAACATAATTAACATAGACCATATACAATTCATGTCCATCGTCTTTTTCTTGTTGAATTGTATATGGTCTATGTTAATTATGTATTATGAATATGTCCTGAAGATGGTCTATTAAACCGAAACGTCCGACGTTGACATTAAACATTAAAACAGCATAATCGCATATTAGGATTTTTGTTTGTTTTTTCAGTATATTTTTCTTCATACTGTCGGATCTATATCCATATATTTGCTTGTATACATATATATATATATATATATGTGTGTGTGTGTGTGTGTGTGTGTGTGTGTGTGTGTGTGTGTGTGTGTGAAGACAAAATGAAAGCATCTGATTCGACGTGTTTCGTTTTACAAG
The DNA here is from genome assembly GCA_903632075.3 of Acanthosepion pharaonis. Lineage (NCBI taxonomy): Eukaryota > Metazoa > Mollusca > Cephalopoda > Sepiida > Sepiidae > Acanthosepion > Acanthosepion pharaonis. The sequence goes on along the minus strand of CAHIKZ030000372.1, from coordinate 254,110 downwards.
TATATACACACACATACACATACACATATATATGTATATATATATATATATATATATATGGATTGATGCGAGTTTGTGAGACTGAATTTCATGCCCTTTGTGATCGTCAGACAAATTGATTAATTTTTGAAATTTTGAATTTATTTATGGTTGCGTATATCGGTGTTTTATGATAGTAGAAGGAAAAATTGTCGCCAGAACTCCACTCATACATACACAGACATACATACACGCACGTTCACGCATTGCAGCTCGCGCAAACATAAACATATATGAACACTGTGGGACTGAGCATATATGCGCATCGATGTATCGTTGCGTACATACATACGCAATTGGTCGCTGTATTCAGTGTTGGTTGTGTAGCAAACATCTTTCGTCAGTCGCAATGTCAACGCGCAGACCGTTCGTCTATTTTGTTGGCGGAATAATGTTTTCTCGCACACACATATATACGTATGCACGCGCGTTCACACATCCTCTATCCATCTGTTTTTTTTTTTTTATGGTGATGTCTTTGTAAGACGATGGCAGGTAAAATTGTTATTATTTTTTATTTTTTTTAATGCTGTTTTGTTATTATTTTAAAGCCGGTTATTTGATTGTTTTTTGGCAATTGCGCTTAAGTAAATGGTAGAAACTCCAATTTATAATAGTTATTAGTATTTATGCGGTGGTATTAATTTTGCTGAGGAGAGTATAATTGTGGACTGATGCAGTAATGGTAATTGTGGTGCGGCAATGGTAATTGGGATGCGGTAGTAATGGTGAGAGGACCAGGTGATGATAACAACAATTGTAGCAGCAAATAGTTATTGTAAAATGGTAGAAGTGATTGTAGTAATGGTGGTGGTATGGTAATGATAATTATAATTATTATGATGGTTGTTTGAACTAGAAAATAATTGATGGTGTCAGTGGTTTCCTTTTTCATGTTCATAGGGTCAATGGTGGTTTATGTCGTAGTGTTGGATGGTCTTTTTTTTTATATATAGACAACCATATACAAATCCAAACTTGAAAAATTAATCTGTTTGTCTGACGATTGCAAATAGCGTGAAACGCAGACTTACAAACTCACATCAGTCTAACTCACTATGTTAGCTCTATCACTGATAGTGAGCGCTTTCCGATAAGTACCCCGCATATATAAAATATGAAAAATATATATATATAAATTGCATACATTTATATAGATACGCATTTACAGGTTCATAGTTACATTTGCTCTACTTAGTGTATTGAGCACTTTACATAGTTACTTTTGCTTTACTCATTTTGGAGTTTTTTTCTTTGAACTCTGAACTTGGATTCTGGACGATTGTTTTCGCCTCAATTACATGTTCTTAGTTTTTTCTTTTTTTGTCCCTTATTTTTCTTTGGGGATTGGTTTGTTCATTTATAAGCCAAAACAGCTAAGGTTTTTCCAGAAGAGCATAATTACTTATATCTATATTATTATTATTATTATTATATATACTCGACTCTCCCGTCGAGATTCGACGTATGAGGGTCAAGCAGATCAGTTTCCAGGAAACCGACAGCCCGACAACAGCATATGAGAATTGATTATAGCAGTGAAGGTTTCGTGCAGGACCATCCACACTTTTTGAAGAACCGAATACAGAGACCTGGTGCACTACGTGCCACAAGGTCCCCAACCGACTTTTGAATTCAGAGATTTCTCCTAGACCAGTTTCTAGCCAAGGCTATAGAACCCAGTCTATCCAGTTATTTATCCATAGCTGGAGGAGAAGAAGAGAATTCACACCTTTCCCAAGGGTATTAGCACGTAAGTGAATGTAATGGATTCGACTGGAATTCGAACTTGGCTCACCGATTCCTCAATCAAAGCCGCTATATATATATATATATATATATATATATATATATATATATATATATATATATATATATATATATATATATATTCGGTATTTAGTACATGGCCAACTGAATATGGAACTCATTAAATAGTAATAAAAATAATAATAATGGAATTCGAACTTGGCTCTCCGATTCCTCAATCAAAGCCGCTATATATATATATATATATATATATATATATATATATATATATATATATATATATATTCGGTATGATCTAGTATATGGCGCCAACTGAATATGGAACTCATTAAATAGTAATAAAAATAATAATAATAAAATTTAATCATCCCACCAAGTTGTCGGTGTGAGACACAGAGTCAATATAATTGACGTCAATGGCGTCTACCGTAGGTCATGCAGTCTGACTATCGGGAAGACTTCACGCCATTGATTAAATGCTTCATTTAATAATAATCAGTTTATATTTAGATCTTTAATCTGAAGTGCCGATCTAGTTTTATATAAACACTTACGAGGACAGAATGAGGTCATATGAAATAGTTCCACCCAGTAGGATCGAACTGAGTCTGTAATGTTGTTTCCTCCCTAAATGTCAGACGCGCAAATAATCTCTTTGTATGCAGTATTGATAGCAGAGACGAAAGAAAATTAAAAATTTTCCTACAGAAGGTAATGAAGGAAATCAAGAAGAAAGGACTAAACATAAATTCCAAGACAGAATACATGGTTGTTAGCAAAAGGGACACATCGAAGTCCAAATTACAAATCGGGGATACCAAAATCAAACAAGTACAAAAATTTAAATATTTAAGAAATGTTTTTTAACAGAGGACGGAAAATGTGACACTGAAATCCGAAGGCGTATTGGGATAATCAAAGATGCCTTCCAAAAGCTAAGCGAAGTATTAAGAAAAAGAAAAACTTCGTTAGAAACAAAGAAAATAGTACTGAATTCTTACGTGATATCTGTCCTCCTGTATGGCAGTTAAGGCAGGGCAATTTCTTCAAAGGTGAAGAAGTGACCTGAAGCAACAGAAATGTTGTTCAACAGAAGGATGTTGAGGATACCATGGACATAACATGTGAACAACGAGGAGGTTTTAGAGAAAATGTAGACAAAAAAGAAATTTTTACTTCCCATCATGGAGTTACAGTTGAAATTTCTGGGGTACATAATGAGAAAAGAGGGCTTGGAAAATCTGAAACTCACAGGACAGATTAAGGGCAAGAGGGACAGAGTAAAGCAACACATAACATACTTGATGAGCTTGAGCAAATGCATTTAGGAACAGGGTTTGGAAGACATAACGAAAAGATAAAATTACACAGCTTCTAAAAAATAGTTTGGAACTATTATGTAACTCCTACAGAATTTGAAAACTTACAGAGCTTCATGTACAAGTTCTTGTTTTATTTACTATTTTCCATTTTACTTTTGGTGTTTTATTCACCAAACACCAAAAGTAAAATGGAAAATAGTAAATAAAACAAGAACTTGTAAAACCTGGGATGATCCATGCCCTCAATTCAACTTAATTTTAATAATTATTTCGATGGTTTCGGCTCTCGTTTTTGAAACATGATAACTCTTATGTAGCGAAGGAATCATATTTTTAAGCAAAAAAAATATTATTATAATAAAGCTCTACTTCTGTATGGAGCACTGTTTTCTTAAAAATAAAAACAGAAATACTAAGGAACTCCGGATTATGCACCCAACGTGTTCTTTTCTATCTTCTGCATATCTGCGCATTTATACTTATATATATATATATATATATATATAAATACATGAATTATTCACAAAAAACTAATGCAAAGGTTAATGATTTAAATGGCGAGACATCCATCATCGCAAACAATTCAAATAGTATACAAAAACCTCCAAATCCGTTATGAATGAATTGATCCTTGTTTATATAAATTTCTGCCGTATTAGTTGTTATTTTTACTACAAGCTTTCGTCTGTTCCTACAGACATCTACAGGTATAGAATAGATGTTGTTCTTGTTTTTTTCTCTTAGTAATAAGAGGACAACGAAAATATATGTGTTGTTGTATCCGAAAATGCTATTGAAAATTTTGTATGAACGCACAAACTTTAAAAATTTAAAATCATACTCAGCGTTGCTTTGGCGCTTTCCAAAACCAATAACTCATTTTCAATAGCATTTTCGGATACAACAACACGTTTATCGTAATATATATATATATATATATATATATATATATATATGGGGTGGGTAGTGTAAAATATTCACCTCGACAAAAATGGAACACAAAGATAAAAGCACATGCACATTATTTAATTTTTGGTAAAAAACGAAGGACTTATGGCTTAGCAAAAACTGTCACTCATTCGTGAATAAAATATTGTTCTTAATTCAATAATTCATTGTTTTGTAATGGGAAGAAGAAAACTATACCAAATGCAACAAACAATTTATAACTCATATACAGCCTTTTCCCTCTCAGTCTTGGTATTATTCTCTCTCTCTCTCTCTCTCTCTCTCTCTCTCTCTCTCTCTCCTGTTACATGGTATATCTCCTTGCAAAAGGGTGAGCCCAAAATGCAAATTACAAATCGGGGATATTAAAATCAAACAAGTACAAAAATTTAAATAACTAGGAAGTGTTTTAACAGAGGACGGAAAATGGGAAATCCGAAAGCACAGTTGGGTAGGGAAAGATGCCTTTCAAAAGCTAAGCAGAGTATTAAGAGACAGAAAACTTTGTTAGAAACAAAGAAATTAGTACTGAATTTTTACGTGATATCTGTCCTATTTGACAATTTCTTAAAGATGAAGAAGAGGCCTGAAGCAACAGAACCGTGGTTCTACAGAAGGTTTCTGAGGATCCATAGACCAAACATGTCTGCCAAAATACACTGTCACCAACAACTAATAGTTTGAAACTATTATATAACACAGATAATTAGAAACCCTACCAAGATTCATTATTAGGGACGATAATCTTAATAATATAAGATATGCAGATGACACAGTGTTGATACCAGGCATGGAAGCAAACTAAAATAAGTTTCTACAGAAGGTAGTGAAGGAAAGTAAACTACAAGAAGACAAAATGAATGGTTATCAGCAAAAGGGTGAGCCCAAAAATGCAAATTACAAATTGGGGATACTAAAATGAAACAAGTACAAAAATTTAAATATCTGGGAAGTGTTTTAACAGAGGACGAAAAGTGGGACTCTGAAATCCGAGGGCGCAGTTTGGTAGGGAAAGATGCCTTCCCAAAGCTAAGCAGCGTATTAAGAGACAGAAAACTTCGTTAGAAACAAAGAAAAGAGCACTGAAATTTTACGTGATATCTGTCCTCTTGGATGTCAAAGAAAGCTGGACAATTTCCTCAAAGATGAAGAAGAGACCTGAAGCAAGAGAAACTTGGTTCTGCAGAAGGATGCTGAGGATCTATGGACCAAACATGTGAGCCAAAATATACTGCCACTCAAAAATTATAATCTGAAACTATTATTTAACACAGAGAATTAGAAATGCTACCAAGATTCATTATTGGCCTCCAGAATCTTAATAAGATATACAGATGACACAGTGTTGATAGCAGACGCGAAGAAAATTTTTTAAAAGTTTCCTACAGAAGGTAATGAAGGAAAGCGAGAAGAAAGGACTAAACATCAACTGCGAGAAGACATCCTCCTCATCATCATCATCATCATCAGGCGGCCTCGGCCGAGATTGAACTCACTACACCTCTCCAGTATTCCCTATCTGTCATAGCACCTAAAAGATCTTCCTTAGGGATCAATGTGTCTCGTTTTATCCTATCTGGAAAGGTTAACTTGCGTGATCGATTGACAGATGATGGGTGCCTCCAGAGTACAAATGATGACACAAGTTCATCTGTGGCACGTGCACAATGCACGGTGAACTGGACACGTCTCTTACAAACTAAGGTTGATACTCTTGGCAAGTTACCATATATCATTTCTAGAGTTGGGTGGTTTCGCCATGAGAGATTAAGCACTCTTCTTAAAAGACGTGTATAACATCCATCTAAACGACGCTGTTGTTTTGCTAAGAGAGTCCAAGTTTCAGAGCCATAGAGTAAGATTGGCTCAATAAGTACGCGGAAAAGTTGGATTTTGAATTGACGAGCAAGATTGGATTTCCAGATGTTATCCATTTTGTTACAAGCAGTCCATGCTATGCCTTTTCTAATGTTGAAGTCTTTCTCAGATTTCTTGATGTGTGATCCTAGATACTTGTAGTCTTCGACACATTTGACGATGTTATCTGAGAGTGTTTTGATCTCATGATTGTTGCGAATGTTAATTGGCATACACTCAGTTTTAGTTTCATTTAGGTGTAGACCTACACAGTTAGCTGCTGATTCAAGAGAAGAAAGGAGTGCTTGGGCACTAGCGAGAAGACAAGAATGCATGGTTGTTAGCAAAAGGGACACCCCAATATGCAAATTACAAATCGTGGGTACCAAAATCAAACAAGTGCGTGAATTTAAATATCTGGGAAGTGTTCTGAGGACGAGAAATGTGACACTGAAATCCGAAGGCGTATTGGGCTAGATAAAATCTAAGCATAGTATTAAGAGACAGAAAAACCTCCTTAGAAACAAAGAAAAAAAAATACTGAACTGTTATGTGATATATCTCCTTGAAGATGTGTTTCTACAGAAGGATACTGAGGGTAGCATTGACCGAACATGAATAACTACGAGATCTTCGAGAAAATGGAAACAAAAAGGCAACTTATACTTAACATCAGAAGAAGACAATTAAAATTTCTGGAGCACATAATGAGGAAAGAGGGGTTTGGAAAATCTGATACTCACAGGACAGTTTGAACACAAGAGTGGCGGAGACCAGCGCATGGCATACTTGATGAGCTTAAGTATATGGATAGCGGAGCAAATTTTAGGACAAATAACGGAAAAACACAGCGCTACAAAGGACAGGAAATCGTATAGAATTTCTGTTGTCTTCTGCTTATCATTTTGTAGGGAACAAAACATGTTACAACCGAAAATATGTGTTTCAAATGGCTGTGTGCTGTCAGTGCAATTTCGGGTCTCCCGGCGCTTTGCATATTTTTAGCTATAATGTTCAATAATGAATGGTGTGTCTATGAGTACGCCTCTTATACCAAATTTGGCTTTGTTCAAGAATTTATTATTTCAAATATTATGTTGTCAAGAAAGGCCTAAACATTATTTGTTAAATTTAAACATTCTATTTTTTTAGTTTTTTTTTTGTTTTGTTTTGTACATGTTTGCAGTAATATTTCAGTATCATATCTGAGAGAAGCTACGTGAAAATTAATGCGAGCTCCATCGAATAATCAGTTTAATGAGCCACATGACGAAATTAATAATTCTGATTCTAATGAAGAGAGCGCAAAGCAGAATTAAACGCGAAGTGGGGTGTTGTCCAGGACACTGAAAAAGGAAAAGGAAATACAATGTTTATGGTAGGAATAGAAAAACATTATAAAAAGTAACAACTGGAAGGAAGTTATGGAAAACAATGATCCCTCACGTCTTGAAAAGACCCAGCGTATGGATTAAGAATATTTTGGAAAGAGTGTATGTCTGCTGAGCCTGTTAGACAATTTTCTGAATGTTATACAATTCTTTCAGATAAGAGACTAACCGAGAATAAAACGTTTGTTTGGAGCTTTAAGTTAAATTGTTTCATTAAATTGACTCAGCGGTCCCAGAGGCACGAGGCGATAGCTTAATTATAGCTTTTCTTAAAATCTGAGTTGGCGGCCATTTTGAAAAAATTAGATTTCGACGCTGTAAACATATTGTCCGGAAGTTAGACGGAAGTCAATCAAATGATCGAAATGAAAACAAAAATAAATATGGTTAAATAAGGAGAATTAGCGGCTTGTAATTTAATAAAATTCACAATTACAATATATATTTTTTTTTAATGAAGGAAATTTGATTTGAAAAGAAAAAAAAGAAAGCAGGGAAAACGTATAAAAGAAAGAAAGAAAGAAAGAAAGAAAGAAAGAAATTAGAGAAATATAAAGGATGGAAGGTAGGGGGTTATAGAAATTAAGGTAAGTAAAGAAGAAATTAAAGAAAAAGTGAATCAAACAATAGACAAATAAAAAATAAATAAACGATAGAAAGAAAAAAGAAAGTGTTATAAGGAAACAGAAAAAAAGGAAGGAAGGAAAGAAAGAAAGAAAGCAAGGAAACAAGGAGAGGAGAAATTACGAAAAAGGTGAAACCGACAAGAAAGAAAGAAAGAAAGAAGGAAAGAAAGAAAGAAAGAAAGTGGAAGGAAGGAAGGAAGGAAGGAAGGAAGGAAGGAAGGAAGAGAACGTGAATCAAAGAAAGAAGGAAAGAATTGGAAGGAAGAAAGACTGAAAGAAAGAATTGGAAAGAAGAAAGGAAGGAAGGAAGATGATGTAAGGAAAGAAAAAAACAAAGAAACTAAAATAAGCTAAGGAGAAATTACGGAAAATGGGAAATGAGAAAGAAAGAAAGAATTAGAAGGAAGGAAGGAAGGAAGGAAGGAAGGAAGGAAGGAAGGAAGAGAACATGAATCAAAGAAAGAAAGAAAGAATTGGAAGGAAGGAAGGAAGGAAGGAAGGAAGGAAGGAAGGAAGAGAACATGAATCAAAGAAAGAAAGAAAGAAAGAAAGAATTGGAAGGAAGGAAGGGAGGAAGGAAGGAAGGAAGGAAGGAAGGAAGAGAACATGAATCAAAGAAAGAAAGAAAGAAAGAATTGGAAGGAAGGAAGGAAGGAAGGAAGGAAGGAAGGAAGGAAGGAAGGAAGGAAGAGAACATGAATCAAAGAAAGAAAGAAAGAAAGAATTGGAAGGAAGGAAGGAAGGAAGGAAGAGAACATGAATCAAAGAAAGAAAGGAAGAAAGAAAGAAAGGAAGAAAGAAAGAAAGAAAGAAATAAAGAAAGAAAGAAAGAATTGGAAGGAAGGAAGGAAGAGAACATGAATCAAAGAAAGAAAGAAAGAAAGAAAGAATTGGAAAGAAGAAAGGAATGAAGGAAGGAAGATGATGTAAGGAAAGAAAAAAAAACAAAGAAACTAAAATAAGCTAAGGAGAAATTACGGAAAATGGGAAGTGAGAAGGAAAGAAAAGAAAAAAAGAAAAGAAAAGTTTATATATATATATATATATATATATATATATATATATATATATATATATATATAAGAATGAGGTTATAGTGGTTCCAACGATAGAAAACTGTGTATATTGAAAAGAGGAGTGGTACTGCCAACATTTTTAAATTATGGCAAATAAAGCATATTTTTTAAACAAATCCACCTTACAACCAAAAACGTTTGCTACCACTCTTCTTTTTAATATATATATATATATATATATATATATATATATATATATATATATATATAGTGCGACGGGTAAATTGTCGTCATTTTTGCGGATGCGCGTTGATTGACTTTGATTTTGTCGACAGTATAGTAGGCTCAATTGGGCACGGTCTATGAGAAAAAGAGCACCATGATGCAATTCACTCTGACAGAAATTTGGAAACAACATACTTGCCTCCAATACTAACATGTCGGAGTATTTGGGTGTCAATCTGAAGAGAGTGTAGAGGAATCGGAAAGAGTTGGATGAGTCTAATGGTGATTACGAAGGTACGGCATCTCGGAAAACTGACTCTGATCCTTCTGATAAGAAAAGAAGTCTCGAATTTTGTTGAGCTACATCAAGTGCCTTGAGATGGTAGTGCTGTCCATGATCAAGAGGGTGACTGCTGGAAGATCCTCTGTCTTGCAACAGGTCTTTGCATCATACCACCCAAACAGGAGAAGACAGTCATGACTATCTGGCAATTTCTGAAACCACACCAGACTTTACATCTGGCCACCTATCTCCTCTAACTGAAAGACCTTTGATTATTATGTGTGGCTGAGACCAATGGCGATTTTATTGAATAAACTTAGTCGTTACGGTGGAGTAATGGGTAGCCGCTCGGATTGAGGAATCGAAGAAGCGAGTTCGAATTCCAGTCGAATCCATTACATTCACTTCCGTGCTAATACCCTTGGAAAAGATATGAATCCGATTCTTTTTCCCCCACCCATCAGCTATGGGTAAATAACAAGACAGACTCGGCTCTGTAGCTTTGCATGGCCACTTGTCTACCGCAGAAAGAAATGGCAACCTACTGCGGCAAAAAATCTGCCTCGTTAGTCATATATCGAAAGATACATGATCGCCTAAGCTTGTATCACGCATGGCACATAACTGACTGATTACAAGATATTTTTGTAAATATATGTTATTTCTATTTTTGCATAATTTTGTCGAAAATTCATGCATCGCTCTCTCTCTCTCTCTCTCTCTCTCTCTCTCTCTCTATATATATATATATATATATATATATATATATATATATATATATATATATATATATATATATGTGTATATATATATATAATATAATTATATCATGTTTCCTTTTTTCTTTTTTTTTTCTACAATTTCCTATTTCTTTTTCTGTATATCTTTTGCTCCAATTCGATTTTCCTTCGACGCCACTAAGAATTTCCCTTGGGCATTTCTCTTTCTAAGTACCTACCCGGTGAACAGATAAAATATACCCGCTTTCTTACCAGGCTAAATCTAATTTTATGGGTGATAGATTGATTGCCCTATAATCAAATATCCGACAATTCTTCAAGTGTTGGGGTTAGACCAACAAAATTAGCATCTCAAGGTCTGCAATTTGATTTCATCGCCAGAGAAAAGATGAAAACATGTATTTATTTCTTATTTCTCAAAAGAAATATTGCTCTCGGTGACATTTTCAAGGATTGAATGAGTTATATTCATTTAAAACAATGGCGTTTAATGTGAACAAGTTCAATCAATTAAGAATATTAAATTACGGAGTTAAAATTTGATTAACAAATCGAAAGTGGGAATTTTTTTTTATTCAATTTAATTTTTTTTCTTCGTCTTTTATGCTGTTGATATTTTTTTTCTTATTCTCTTTAAATTGGCACTATTTTGCTAGTAACACTTAGCATTCATTTCTGAATATTAAACAATCCCTTTCTTTAGGGTTTTCGGTGTATTTCTATAGTTAGGTAATTAGCCATTCATTTATATACAATAGCGTGCCAAATGTCAAGTTGACGGTAATAGTAAAATTTATAATATGTATTATGATATATATTAGATGAGATTCCTGGAGCTCTACGATAGAGAGAGAGAGGGGGCGCTGAGAAGAGAGAGGAAATGAGAGAAAGGGAAAAGAAAGGGAGACAGAAATATACAGAGGGTTGACCAAGGTCGCTGTTTGTGGGAGGGTCGTTTCTTTTTGGTTTTATTATTATTATTATTATTATTATTATTATTATTATTATTATTATTTTCTTTGATTTCTGGCGTTTACACATTTCTTTCCGGATCCCGCCCAGGGACCTAAGGTTAGAAATGGCATCATGACACTTTCCACTGACAAAAAAAAAGAAAAATATATACATAGATAAAGCCCTTCGTAAAATATGGGCTGTACTTGTCAGAACAATTTTTTGTATCTCCTTGAGGCATGGACTTCCAGGAATCCCTTCAATTAGTCTACTGCAATCTTTTCCAACCAGTCCTAGGGCTCCAACTACAGCAGGGATTGTTGATGTTCCCATATGCCACATTTTCGAGATTTCTATTTCAAGGTCCTTTTATTTTGACAGCTTTTTGAATATCTTCAAAGATACATTGCAGTCTTTAGGGACTGCCATATCAATAAGGAGGGACTTTTTTTTGTTTGTGGTCTTTAATAACAATATCTGGGCGGTTGGCCTTGATTGTTCTGTCAGTGTGCATTGTGTAGTCCCATAGAATTGTAACAGGTCCTATCTCAGTAACCGGGTCTGGGTGGTGTTCATACCAATTTCTTTCAGTTTCCTTCCCGTAGAAGTTGCAGATTTTCCAGTGCAGATATTGGCCCACTCTGTCATGCCGGGTTTTATATTCAGTGGATGCCAATACCGTGTAACCTGATACAAGATGATCAATCGTTTCTGGATATTTATCACAGAATCTGCATTTTGGGCTGACACAATATTTTAGTATATGTGCTTGATAATTCCTAGTTAGCAAGCATTGGTCCTGTGCAGCAAGGATAAAACCTTCAGTTTCCGCTTTCAATCCTGCACTACGTAGCCACTGATGGGAACGGGTTTTGTCTACGTCAGCTTGTTTGGTACAGGCAGAGTATTGGCCATGAAGCGGTTTATCTTGCCATCGCTTCTGTATCTGGTCGGTTGCATTTGTCTTTGCTGTCTTTTTTAGGTATTTTGCAGTTTCAGCCGGTGTATTGTGCTGTACTTGCATCTCTACGCCCATTTGATTATTATTATTATTATTATTATTATTTTAACCTGTTCCTCGACGACGTCTTGGCGTTTCTGGTACGTTTTTTTTTTTCTATCTGGGAAGGGAAAAAAAGAGGAGTAAAGGGGAAAAAGAAAAAAAGTGAGGTAGGAAATAGAAAAACAAGAAACGTTACTGATCATAATTCCTATGACCGACGAATGTGTAAGAATGTTTTTTGTCTTTTTTTTCTTTTTATTTTATTGGGGGGGGGGCGTCAGTTAGATCGTTCACTTTATGGGGGCACGGTGGGGCAAGGGATAGCGGCTCGGACTGAGGAATCGGTGAGGTATGAATCCTATTCTTCTCCCCACAGCTATGGGTAAAATAGCGGGACAGACCGGGTTCTATATCCATCCACGTTATCCTGTCCAAGGCAACTGCTCTATTGCAGAAAGAAACGACAACCTCCTGCGAGAAAGAATATCTGCCTCATCAATTATATATCGAAAGATACATGATCGCTTAAGCGTGTATCACTGACTGATCGTTTCATAGGAGATGAAACCTTTCCTGGTGACAAGTAGAAATTACTTACCTGTTATGTCAAGCAGTGTTCGTTGACACTGTAAGTTTTCCCGCGTTTTGAACCTAAGAAGGAAAGACAAGCATTCAGTCTGTTCTCTTTTTGTCTTGTCTTGAGAGGAAGTGACGTAGGGAGTTTCTGATTGGTCGCTTGTCAGCAGTGTCAATTACTTATATGTCCGTTGCTGTGTGGTTCGTGGAAATTTGCTTCAGGATCGCATACTGGAATAGGTATCGTTTCGATAGGGTCTCTTGGGTGAACAAGAAAACCCGAAACTTGTCCTAACCCCAAATCCTAACATCACTGATGAGGCAATCCTGCGCATCCGCTGGAGTTTATTCAAATCGCTCTACAGCCTTAATTTTTTTTAACTTGATATTGAGCCTTTTTGAAACACATGCGATTTTTAACAACTATTTCAGTGTTATTTCCTTATATATATATATATATATATATATATATATATAGAGAGAGAGAGAGAGAGAGATTATCATCAACAAACAGAATGTTTCGCTGTATCACAGCTCATCAGTGTGGATAGATGTCCGGTTGCCACTAGCTAGGATGAAAACCCAGTTTAAGTTGTGCCAGTCAGAGAATCTACCCCTAAGCCGTTGGCGCAGTGCATGGATAAAGGTGACTTTAAGCTTATTTTATTATAAGTGACTTACAGAAATTGATTCGTTTTATGGAAGAGTATTGCATTAGTAGCAGTATTAGTTAACTACACTTCCTCCCTAGTAAGCTCAACCGAAATTTTCAGGACCAATATATATATATATATATATATATATATATATATATAAAGATTAGAAACAAGTAAATCTATATTTTTAAGGTTCCATATATCCTCCATCATTAGCAATACAAAGGGTAATACGATTTTGCAGTACACGGAAAACATTTGCCAACTGATTTACAGTAATGCCTGAAATCACATTAGTTATTTTAGCTATACTTAAAACTAGGTACATTAAACTTTATAACATTTTTTACAGATTATTTCTATCGAAAATACAAATAAAGTTATAAATTTTTTAAAGTCAACATGAACTTTATGGACACCCTGTATATATATATATATATATATATATATATATATATGGGGAGGAGGGGTAGTGTAAAATATTCCCCTCGACAAAAATAGAATACAAAGATAAAAGCACGCACACATAATTTAATTTTTGGTAAGAAACGAAGGACTTATGGCTTAGAAAAAACTGTCACTCATTCGTGAATAACATATTGTTCTTAATTCAATAATTCATTGTTTTGTAATAGAAAACTATACCAAATGCAGCAAACAATTTATAACTCATATACAGTCTTTTCCCTCTCAGTCTATTGGTATTATTCTCTCTCTCTCTCTCTCTCTCTCTCTCTCTCTCTGTCACTCTGTCAATATATCTATCTGTCTGTCTCAGTCTGTTAATACCTACCTGTCCATCTCAATATTTTCCTATTTTTTTATATTTATCTTACGGCAGACTCTCTCTGCCATTACTATATATATATATATATATATATATATATATATATATTCATTGTATTTTCATGGTAATTGACCTTAGAATCTTTGTTCTTTTGTAACTCGAGTTTATGAATTTAAGCGCAGTACTAGATTCGCAGTTCGGTCTCATCATTTTACAATTGAAATGGCGTGATGTAACTCTGCTAACAGATTCTTCGCTTACGGCTTCTTGCTTCCCAGTCAACTTTGAATTTCGAAAATTTTAATATATATGTATATATACAGTTGTGGACAGAGATATTCGCTCCTACTTCTAAGGAAATGCGAATATTTGAAACTACTTACTGAATATACCATATATAGTTGATTCCGTATTTAGTTTTGAATAATTCGTGAAATTTTTTCGATGTTCGATATCTTATATTCATAGTTATATATATTTCTAAAAATCGATACTGTCCAAAATTATTCGCTCCCCTATGAAATTTGTGAAATAATAGTGCCCTATGGCAATTGTAAAGTTTTTTTCTTAATTTGACATTTATACAAACACCCTTTGAAAATTAAATAGTGTTGATCTGATTCTATAACCTTCTAAAAGGTAATGAAGAAGACAATATGTGAGTACCACAACTCATTCGTTCTGCAACTATGGCAAAAACGGCTGAACTTGACTAGAAACTCTCAATGAAGATAGTTGATGCGTACAAAGAAGGTGATGGATACACAAGACTTTTCAAGCGTTCAAAGATTTCTAGATCAACAATTCATAGCATTATTAAAAAGTATAACAAAACTCATTGTGCTGAGAATAAGTAAGGACTATCAGAATATGGTTAATTTCTAAGGCAATGAAAAGAAAATATTGTTAAAGGTGCCTCGTAGTATATCCACTTAAAGACAAAGGCTTTTGTCAATGATGTAAAAACATCAGGGTTGAATGATATCGATGACGACAGCCACTAGATAGTTTTTTCGAGCACGACTTCAAGGTTGTCGCCCAAGGGAAGCCTCCTTGCTTAAGGCTAAACACCTAAAATGCAGATTACCTTATGCTAGAAACCATCTAGTACACGGGAGTAAATATTTGCACTTTGTTTTATTGTAAGATGAAAGCGAACTAGAATTATTGGGTCACATGAAATCCTGTTATGTATGGAAGGAAAATGTATATTATTAAAGGAAAACTATATTGAAAGTGCATTAAATTCGGATGCCTTAACAATGCATTTGTGTGAAAGATCATATAAAATATATTCTTTCTTTAAAATATAATGTAGATTTAAAAACAATCGAGCAATAATATCGATAACAATCTATGGTCGGCAAGTAGTTACCCAGAACGCTATAAATTTAAAAAGTTCTTTCGTCTTTAATGTTTACGATGGCATTTTTTGTACGTCTTCTACCACTATATCTATCTATCTATCTATCTATCTATCTCTATATATATATATTGGTGCACATAACATTTCTCATGGTCCACAGATAATTCGTAGCCATAGAAAAATTGTAGCCATTTCCCAAAAATATATCTAAATTATTCATACTTTGAAGAATTAAACAAATATAATATTTTGTTTAATTATGCACATGTCCATTATATTTGAAAATTACGTCGCTATTATGCAGTTATATATTTATTTTATTTTTTATCATACACGGGGTGTCCATAAAGTTCGTGTGCACTTTAAAAAAATTATAACTTTATTTGTATTTGCGATAGAAATGATTTGTAAATATTATTAGAAAGAAGTAAATCTATATTTTTTAAGGTTTTATTGAAATTTTATTTACTTTTTCCACATGTCCTCCATCCTTAGCAAAACAAAGGATAATACGATTTTGCATTTCATGGAAAACATTTGCCAACTGATTTACAGTAATGCTTGAAATCACATTAGTTATTTTAGCTAGACTTAAAACTAGGTCCATTAAACTTTATAACATTTTTTACAGATTAAGTTATATTTTTTTAAAGTGCACATGAACTTTATGGACACCTTACATTTGATATTCCGTGTTTATCCTTGTTTACTAAAAATAAATTTTGAAATGTAAATAAACTATTCTGTCTTTTCATTGCGTATTTAGTGTGAAAATTGAACAGCCTAATAATAAAAGTAGGATTGGTTCATTTGAATGTTTTGAAGAAAAAATAAGCTGAAAAAGGTTAAGAAGCACTGATAAAAAACTAATATATTAAAATTGAATTAAATACAACAGGGGGCCGACACTATTTTTGGGACACTTTGAAAAGTGTGCTTAAAGGTGGTTTTTTTTTTTTTTTGCTGCCGAGAGCTTTTGTGTTGAGGAGTAGGTAGTTCAGCAGTAACTGTCCATTAATGGTATGAACATTGATTGATGGGTTTGTCTTTGGTTTCATGTTTTCTTTATTTTTACTTCAACTTAGGCGACACTATTTTTCGGACAAGACACAAATTCCGGGTTTTTTAATGATTTAGTCGTCGAACGTCTGCAATATGCAAATTTTCTGCAAGTAAATTGTACCCTGACCATTACATTTGAGTATCTTCACAATTCACTGCGAAAACGTATTAAAATCCTGAAGAAAAATGCATTCAAAAGAAGTCATCAGTTTGGTCCAAAAGAAGAGAGAAGATGGGCTCAGCATCCGAAAGACCGCCGCTGAGATGAAGCTACCGAAGTCAACAGTTGAATACATGCTAAGTACAGACTATGAGCGGAAGAAGAAGAGAGGACGGAAAAAAACAATTTCCAAGAGAACAGAAAGAGAATGAAGAGGAGTATTACGAGGTTGTTATCATCTGGAGAAAAGGTGACAGCGAAGAAAGTAAAGGAGAAGTGTGAACTTGACGTCAGTGTTCGAACTGTACAAAGAAAGCTACACGAAATTGGACTTAAGTATGCTAAAATCAAGAAAAGAATTACACTAACGAGAAAACACAAGGAGGCAAGGCTGGGAAGCGCCAAAAGATGAATAACAAACCATGTCGACTTCAAGAAAGTGATATTTACTGATGAAAAACGTTTTAAGTTCGATGGACCTGACGGGTGGTGTACATGGTCGAGAAAATGTGAACCTGTTATTCTCAACAAGAGACAGATGGGAGGAGGAGGAGTCATGGTTTGGGGTATGGTATTTCCGAATGGAAACTTGTGGCTCGAGTGGTTAAAAGGACGTCAAAATAGCTTCAGCTACAGAGAACCTTTGGAAAAGAGAACCCTACCACTCATAGAAAAAGAAATGGGAAGTAATTTTATTTTGCAGCAAGATAACTGCAGCATCCATGTGGTCAAATCAGTGAAAAATTGGATGTGTGAAGCAAATATAACTACTCTGGAATGGGCTGCAAGAAGTCCAGACTTAAATTTAATTGAAAACATTTGGGAAATGCTTGCAGAGCTTGTTTACGACGGGACAGAAATAACCAGAGAGGTTGAACTGTGGCAGCGCATAGAAGATGCTAAAAATAAACTGCTAGAAACATGAAGAGACGTTATTATCAATATATACGAACATTATGAAGATAGACTGATAGAAGAAAAAAGATTGAAAAAAAGGGTGCTACCATAAACGTTTCTGCAATGTCCGAAAAATACTGTCGCCTGTGTAATGTGAAAATTTGTAAAAAAATAAAAATACTTCTAATTTGAATTCTGCTTTTCAATTTGTAGTATTGAAACAGTTTTTAAATATTATTGCCATTATACTAAAACACTACAGACTAAAACTTAAAAAAAATAAAGTGTCTGAAAAATAGTGTTGGCCCCCTGTATAGTAAGTTTAGTTTTAATACATTTTTATTACTTTTTGTTATCGTTTAACTTTATAATCAGATATATGTTGTTGCAATTAGGTTTTGTTTATTTTAAGATGATTTTGCAGCGAATAGACGGATGGTTCTATATAAAACGTAAAAATGAAAAAAAAAACAAACAAAGAATTAATAAAATACATTAAACGAACAAGATATTAGATAAAGAAATCTTGTTTGTTTTCTTCCTTCTTATGGCTGGATAACGCAGGAAAACACCAGTCAATACAGACCGGAAGTTGAACAATCCCGCTCTTAGCATCTACGTTTGTTGTGGTTGAACTGTTATAAAAGACGCTTACATCTGCCACTTCCGGTCTTCCATTAAATTTTTCTTTTCTTTTTTTTTTTTTATAATTTCAGTCAAACACGCGACTCTTTAACAGTTTTGTCGGATGTTTTTTCTTTTCTCTTTTATGTTTTCCGGGGGTTTTATCTTTCATTTTTTTTTTTTTCGTCTGCTTTTCTTTCCATTTCCTTTTCACGTTTATTCCTGGTCGAGTTGTTCTTCTCCGTTTTCACTTCCTCCTCGTCCTCCTGTTCCTAGAGTTATAATAATACTGTTAACATGGTGGATTCATAAATTGTCTTAAGATGTCTATACAAAATATGATTTGGAGTAAAGGTCTCTAAAAACACGGAAATAATTTTTATAAAATAATAATAATAATAATAATAATAAGCAAAATGGCTGGCGAAACTCTTACAATATTTATTTTACAACACTTAGGAAAAGCGCGATTTACGATGAGAAAAAGTTTAACAATGTTAACGATATTTCGACAGTAAGTCTGTATTCTTCATAGAGGTATAAAACTATGAAATACAACTCTAAACAAAAGACTTTACTTGTCTTGAGAAAAAATGTTTGTACTGGTAATGAACGAGACAAAACGAATGAAACGCAGACAACGTAAACGGAATGCAACTAAACGTAAGTAACATAATAGGGATAATGGTCATCTTGAAATTTTCCGTTAGTCGATTAGCTAGTAAGATCAATTAATCAGAAATCTTAGTATAAATCTTATAGAATTATCCTCTCCTTTTGCCCCCCCCCACCCAGTGGTGGGGCGTTAGTAATTTGCATATGTAATTATTTTCATTCATTTTAAGATTTGAAGTGTTAGTAGAGACTAGATATTTTTTTCAAAAGCTTTATCTTTAGATGTTCGTCAAAATTACAGCCGTTTGTAATAACATCTTCCCTAAGTTTTATTGATGCCACATTGTTGTGTCGGGCAGATATTAAATTTTATACTAAGCCCGACTCCGTCATGCGGCAATATTTAAATATTCAGAAGCAGTTAAAATGCTAATTTTTATTTACCGTATATACTCGCATATCAGTCGACTTTTGAAGACCTTATTTTGAAACTAATCTTAAGGGTGTTTCATTATACACCAGATATAAAATTAGCGTATATACTGCTGGCTACGCCGTTCTCCAAACTATATACTTGTGCGAGTCCATCACACACGCACATACATACATATATACATGCAAAGATACAAATCACATACAACACCAAACATTCATTGGTTAATTAATCACCACTACGTTATTATAGACAATTTACAAATTGCAGCAATGCGACAATTTTGTAATCGCTCTATTTTTATGTAGTCAGTTTTGTTCACTTTTGGGAGAAACGGACCACAGAAGCTTTCTTAAGTCTCCCTAAAGCTCGCTCGCTGGTTGGTCAATGCCAACCAATCAGATCGTCTGCACGTGAAGAATAATTCTTCCCGCGCAGCAATCTGGAGCCTATAGTCACTTATTTAAGCAAGAATTTTTCTTAGGTAATTAGTGAGAATTCAGCTGCCAAACGAATCCACGACAGTCGAAACCATGCACCAACCTTCTCACTCACACACACCACTCACATGCTGAACATACCTTGTATATACTCACATAATCTTTTCTAACACAACAAATCTTTTAAGAACAGTCATTATAAGAGACTCTGATGAACATTCTTCCAGTGAACTTTGAAATACTAAAATAACATATAAAGAGAGACAACTCTTGTTTTTTTCAACCTTTTCTTACTTAAATACATGCTTTCTTTCATATCGTTGTTTGATATTATACATCTTGTTAAATACATATTTTATGTGTAACAATGTCTTTTGCTTATCCTTTTATGCGTCAGCTCTGTTTCCTAATCTAAAGTTAAATTAATGTGGTGAAGTCCGTAGTCAAAACGTACAGCTGTATTTAAAATAAACATGGTTTTGATATAAGTGATGATTTACTTAACTGTATCCAATAATAATGCTTGTAATATTTATCTATTAGTATCGTATTATAAAATACAAACAACAAATATGCATCTTTTCTATTGCTTAAGTTTATAAGATGCTTAGCTGTTTTATGTTCGGTTGTTTATGACTATACGAGCTTACACAACGAGTATAGAGTCATTAACGACTAGCAGTAGAGTCCGGCGTTGCCCGGGGATATAACAGTAAGAGATAGATCAAGTATCGACCATCATAAAGACTGAAAAATAAAATTGACAAAGATTATTGTTTAAGGTTGACGGACACGCATCTCTTAATTAGTTGTTTTTTTTTTTTTTTTTTACAAATTGGTCAAACCCAAACTCAAACAAAAACATTGTTTTCAATCGTTATGAGTTTATCGACTGAATAGAATATTATTATAAACAATTGTCTTGTAAATGGAATTTTTAAAAAAGTGTGCAAGACAGTAAGAAACACTACCTGTCAAAAGAAAAAGTGAAGTTTTGTTAAAATCGGTTGAAAATGTATGGAATCCGATCCCATATATAAATGAACACACTCACAAACAACCTGGGTTTTATAATAAGTATAACTCGATATGAGTTGTCCCCCTTTCATTCTCGCGATGCCTCTTAATCGTGTTTTCAAATTGATTTTCTGCAAAAAACAATGGTGTTTTTCCAATTTTTGGCGCTGTCAGAACCACCGCAAGGTAATTTTACGTAGTCCTGTGAAGTTTTGTTGAAATCGGTTGAAAAATGTAGGAAATCCTATCCAATATATAAACGTACACACACACACACACACACACACACAATCTACGTTTTTTAATAAGTAAGATACTTTTATCATTCTCTTTTACTTTTTAACTTATTTAACGAGAAGATAGGATAAAAAAGATAGCGGAAGCGTGGTTAGTCTATTTTAGTTTCGTCTCTCAAAAAAAGAGCTCGCGTGATACACGAAAAAATCATTTTTTATCGTGTATCTGAAAATTTGTGGGTCGAACGATACGCGAGGTCGCGTGTTACTCGTGTATGTACGGTATATATTTTTATGTAATTTCGCCGTTATAAAATATAGTTTAGTAAAAAAGAAACGTACCAGAAATTAGAATATACTTAAAGCAAATTTATCTCTTTTAGAAAATAGATTATTTTTTTTTTAATTATGTATCTATTTTACTTTAATTATTTTATATTATTGATTCCGGGCAAAAATCATAAAAAAAATATAAGAAATTCTACTATATTTAATTATCTAATTGTTTTAAAATAATTTTATAATCGTATTTATAGAGAACAAAATAAAACATAGCTATGACATCAAAGAGGAGGATTAGGGCACCCTGAGGCGGTGTAATGGTTTTCAATAGTTTAATTTCCCATCCCCTCCCTCGTTAGGTGGTCAGTGATATTAGTTCTCTGGTAGATGGTGGGGACTTTTCGTTTGTTTTTTTTGGTGGGGCCAGTGTGTGTTTTTCGTTCTTTTTTGTTGTGTCTGGACGAGTGCGTGCCTGTGTGAGTGCTAAGGATGAATACATGTTTTTTTTGTTTGTTTTTTTTTTTTATATTCTTATAGGCCTGCATTGATTTCGTCCAGTGAACTGATATTTCTGCCACATTTAAGTATTGTGTGTGTGGGGGGTATTACTAATAATTATTTTGTTTAGTTTCTTGTAAATAGATTAATTCATATAGTATATACTCATTGGGGATCTCTTTATTTTTTTGTTTTAACACATACGACGATTTTTACATATGGGGACAATTTAGGATTTTCATAGAGACATTGAGGTATTATGGTGGATGTAGTAAGAAAGGTAAGTGTTGTGGATTCCGAGATGAAATTCGGTCTCCAATGAATGACAAACGCAAGAAATAAAGATAAGAAATTAAATGTATTTACACAATAATACAATGGGTAATACTGTTAGTAAATCCAGCAACGCTGTTAGTCGTAATAATAATAATATATATATATATATATATATATATATATATATATATATATATATATATATATATATATATATATATACAGTCTCGAAGTAGGCCTTCTTTAGAGTCTACGTGCTTGTAACCGACTTCTACAACCGGTTACCTCACACTATTACTCTACCTCCAACTCAATCACAATCTCTGCTCACTCCCTCTTTCACTCTCTATATTCTGACTGGCTCTGGGTATTTAACGGCAGCAGTCCTAGTAACACTCTGGTCGAGTCCACTTATATGAAAAAGGGGTGGACCCCATAACACGAAGTAAGAATATGGTGTTTTAGTATTAGGAATATTTTCGGTCAGTGCTTGTGTCTAGCTAAGTGTCAGTTAAGACAGATGAAGACCGTCCTTTTCCCTATCCCCCTTTTTTAGGCCTTGTGCCCATTTCTGTATATTTCACAGGAATATTGTAATGGTTAGCGAGCTTGTCTCGCTAAAACAATTACGACTAAGTAGTGAGTTCGATCCTCACCGATACTTTCGGCCCTGTGCCACACCTAAACTACACTTGGAAAATCACTATAACAGTTCAGCGCTAGTTGCGTGATTCAGACATAATTTTCTTTTCTTTTAATCATTTGCTTTGTTTCTGAAAGACATCTTTTGCTATACTTCGAACTTCTGTCTTACATACTCTGCAGTCTCTTACTGGCCACTAACAAGGTGATGGAGGACAATGGCTGTGGTTTAACCTGAAGAGAGATGGTCTCTCCAGGTCTACTTGCCCGAGACATGTTACACATGAATGAATACCTCCCGGACATTCGCCCCAGATATTTGAAGTGAGCTGGTCAGGTGCACAACTGCACAGCAATTCTGTGACTACACCTAGCCATCAGACTATTAACATAAAGCAAATATTTGCTCCATATTTTATCTACATCTAATATATATATATATATATATATATAAGCTTTCCCTTACGATCCGCTTAGGTGAAACCTTGGTAGGTTTGTCTGGCTCTCTAGGTTTGACTAGGTCTGCTCTACTTTTCTATTGAGCACTTTTTTAGTTAGTTGATTACTCGTATCGGGGGTTTTTCTTTGGGCTTTGGACCTGTATGCTGTGCGATTATTTTCCACAGACGTTCATGTTCAGAGCTCCTTCTTTTTTTAAATCTTTTTTTCTTCGAAATTGATTTGATCATTAGCAAATCAAAAACCGAAGCTTTTCGAGACGAGTGTAGTTACCTATATATATATATATATATATATATATATATATATATATATATATATATATATATATGTGTGTGTGTGTGTGTGTGTGTGTGTGTGTGTGTGGAAAAGTGTATATAAATATAAATAAATATATATATGTATAATTATTTATATATTATATGCGCGGTACTTATTAGAAAGCGCTCAAGATCAGAGATAGAGCTAACATATTTGGTTGGATAGATGTGAGTTTGTGACCCTGGGTTTCACGCTTTAGTGATCGTCAGACAAACTGATTAATGTTTTTAAAAATTGGGTTTATGGAGATTGCGTGTATTGGTGTTATTGTGGAAGTGGTGGGGGAAACTTCGTCGCTTATGTCATCGTACTAACGCAAACATCGATGTATGCAGACACATATACATACTTGGTCGTCCGCCGGGACTCATACATATATAAACATATCTTAAATTATATAAACATATCGTTAAATTTCAACATAGAAATGCGTATGTAGACACAACACCACCCGTATACATACATATGTCATATCCGAAACTGCCCACATATGTTTATATATGTATGAGTCCCGACGGACGACCAAGTATGTATATGTGTCAATATATATATATATATATATATATATATATATATATTAAGCATTACGCCCCAAGCAAGGCGTGAACCCACTAAGATGCAGGGGGTTGCAGAAGATTTGGAGCGAGAGCAGATAGGAGTGATAGAAGAAAGGATGAGGAGAGGGATAGTGGATAGATCAAGGTAACTGGAGGTGTCGATTGACATTACATTTGAATAGTTGGAGATTATAGCTCTCAGGGAAACAGTAATTGGGAAGGGTGTTCCACTGGCGAGAGGTGCGAGGTATGAAGCTATTGGAGTAGAAGAGAGAGCTACATTTAAAAATTTCTATAGTGTAAGGGTGGGAGCGGGATGCCAGCCTCGTAGGGCACTTGAATTCATGGAGTCTGGGAACCAGTGAAAGCAGCTCATCGGAGCAATTACCATGAAAGTATTTGTAGAAAAGACAGAGAGAGGCGACGGCGCGTCTGTGAGAGAGTGACTGTAGACGAGATGCCAGATCAGGGCCAATTATATTGCATATCCGTCTCTGGATCTAGTCAAGAACTCCGAGGTAAGCAGAAGGTGCCCCAGACCATATATGGCAGCAATACTCCCTGCAAGGGCGAATGGTTGATTTGTATATTTGAAGTATCGATTCCGGGAAGAAAAATTTCCTGCCGTGGCACAGAGAGCCAACTTCCCTCGCGGTGGAAGAAGATATATATATATATATATATATATATATATATATATATATATATATATATATATATATATGTGTGTGTGTGTGTGTGTGTGTGTGTGTGTGTGTGTGTGTGTGTGTGTGTGTGAAAAGTGTATATAAATATAAATAAATATAAGTATGTATAATTATTTATATATTATATGCGCGGTATTTATTGAAAGCGCTCAATATCAGAGATAGAGCTAACATATTTGGTTGGATAGATGTGAGTTTGTGACCCTGGGTTTCACGCTTTAGCGATCGTCAGACAAACTGATTAATGTTTTAAAAAATTTGGGTTTATGTAGATTGCGTGTATTGGTGTTATTGTGGAAGTGGTGGGGCAAACTTCGTCGTTTTGTCATTCATCGTACTAACGCAAACATCGATGTGTGCAGACACATATACATACTTGGTCGTCCGTCGGGACTCATACATATATAAACATATGTGGGCAGTTTCGGATATGACACATGTATGAATACGGGTGGTGTTATATCTATACATACGCATTTGTATGTTGAAATGTTGAAATTTAAACATTCAAGTGTGGCGGAAATGTCTCGTTACTGTATACATGTCATATAAAGTGTTTTCCCTTGAAAATATTTCCTCGCATGTATGTATATGCGTGTGGTGGGGTTGTGTAAAATTATGATAGGTAAAAATTATTATTATTTATATTTATTTTAAATTTTGAAAAAAAATGGGGTTTATATGTTATATTTAAAGCTGGTTATTTGTTTTTGGTGACTGTGTATATGCAACAGGTAGAAATTTGTAATCCTTATTGGATAATTTATATGGTGATGTTTAGTTTAATATTCAATGTGCTGGGTGAGAGGGTAGTTCAATTTAATAACGGGTCTGATGTGATAGTAATGTTTCATGGGATTGGAGACAATGATAGTTAGCTAATAGTTGTTGTAAATTGGTAGAAATTGTAAATTGGTAGAAATGATTAGTAACGGTGGTGGGAGAATGATAAAACCATGAATGTAGTTATAGTGGTGGTAGCTTGAACTAAAAAAGTGGTTGTTGGTATTTTATTTTATTTTGTTTTATTTTGTTATATGTATTAATTTATTTTGGTATAAATCCTGATAATAGGTATTCTGTGTATAATTATGGTAGTTGGAGATTGCTATAATTTTTTAATATTTTAATTACAAAATTATTATTGTTATTATATTAATGCTGCCTGGTAATAGGTGTTTATTCTCATGGTTACATATGGAAATTATATCTGATCATATTGTTTTAAGGTATTAAATATGCTGGGGAGTAATAAAAGATTGTAGTGGATTTATATGTTAATAGTGGTTGTGATGTGTAAATTGATGGTGCTGTGCGTTGGTGGTAATGATAATATTATTAGTTAATACTTATTGTAAAGTAAAAGTGATTTACTAATGGTGGTGTAATTATAATAATGATAGATGCAATTATTTTGATGGTATCTTGAAATTAAATTGTGATTGTTGGTGGTTTGTCTGTTTTATCCGTTTGGTATGAATTCGGATACTAGGTACTTGTTCTCATGACTACATTTGGAGATTATCTCTGATTTTTTGTTTAGTACTAATCAAAAATCACATCTATCCAACCAAACATATATATATATATATATATATATATATATATATATATGGAGTGCAGGAAGATTTCTTCGATAAAGCATTTTGGTAAATAGTAGACTTCTTCAGAGCCTGTGTACATCTCTTTAATTAGTTGCCACTTCCCAATCTCGGTCAGATTACATCCAAATAGTTTAGCACAATGGAGTAGACAGGGTTTCAAAGCGGCGATGACACATCATCATTAGGTAAAGGGCTTTCTAAATGGGAGTTAATTGCCAGTTGGAGGACATTGGCTGTGGTTTGACCTGGAATGGGATGGTCTCTCTAGGTCTACTTACCAAAGACATGATACGCATGAATGGATATTATGCACCAACATAATACATACATGTGTACACTACCTTGCATAATGGTGCAGTTCCTTATCTGAATAAATGTTTGCATTTTTTTTAGGAAGGTTGCGCTTTATGTCATTATGTTAAGTCACTGGTGAGGAGGGTGGCTGGACAGGCAGCAAGATTAAAGACAGGGATCTATCAAAGGGTGAATAAATCTTCTTTTAGGGTCAATAGCCATCTAGCCTAATTGGGTAACCTGGATTCCATAGCTATGGATGTAGCTAATATTGTGATGACGCAACAGGGCCTCAGGATGAATCTGAAACCAACATCCAGGATAGAGAGTTCTCGCAATAAAATCAGTAGCCACATGTCTGTAAATTATGCGTACCTTCAAGTTGGAAGACATTGGCAGGGAGGGTACCTGATGAGGGATGGGTTCCACCTGGTCTATTTGCTTAAGACACGCTACGCATGAAGGAATACCTTGCGGCTTTTAAAGTTATTTAAAAGGGTCTGGTCAGCCAAATAACTGCGCGGCGACCCTAAGATCACATTGGACTAAGGACGATGATGAATTGCTGGATTTTGATGTTTCCAAGGAAGTACTGAATCCATGAAGGACTGAATATAAACAAGTAAATGTACTTAAAGAATAAAATATAAGTACAATGCAATTGGAATATTACTTAAGTATTGTTTGATTCTGATTGTAAATAAGTGTTCAAGTACTTATAAAATATTGAAATTGTTTTTTTTTGCATCATGTTGTTATTTAAACCTTAAGAAGTTCTTGTAGAAATACAGTCTAATTCTTTCGTTCTTTCTATTTCAGGTAAGTTCGCTTTTCGTAAAACCCTTTTATCACGAACGCGAATCTTGGTATCGGAAAGCAGGAGGTAAGTATCCATTTTAGTATCAGCGGTATTATTTTTGTAAAGCAGATACAGAAGGAAGGATGCATATGCTCCTAGAGTTACGATTTCGGGTCAAGGGTTAAATATAGAAGCGGAAGGGTTATTCCTAAATACATTGTGTGACAAGCAAGAGAATTGAAGATTTTACATTTCGATCAGCCGCTGATCACAGAGCGAGACGATTAAATGGTGGTATAAAGATGAATTTCGAAACAAATTAAGATTTATTAATTTTTAGAAAACATTTTGTTATTAAGCGCGTAAACAAGTGGGTGGTCATCCGATGAGATCACATTCTGGCGTTAATTATTCCTGATAAAATAATTATCATAGCCAGCTCCTGTCACAAAACAGATGTCTTTCCCAAATGACATGGAGGTGGTCCCACGGACAATTTGGTTTCGGTCAAGCTTGATCTAATTAATTTTTATCTCTTTAGAATTCTGCGGGAGGTCGCTTGTCCAACTTGAAATTTTTACTATTGCCATGGGCAGATTGGATATATCTTACTCGCCGCCCCGTAACATAAATCAGATTAAATCCGAAACATCCGCGACCTTACTTTCCTCGCTGATGAGAATAAAACCTTTAGCATTCTTCTTTGTTAAAAAGAATAACATCGCTCAGTGCCCTTTTCGTGATGGCTTCTTATCACATAAATTTAATTCTCGCCTTTCTTTTTTCTTCTTTCTTTCTAGCGACCTAAATAGTGTCACATTATTTTAGAGAGCGAAATGATATCGGAATGAAGTATAGCGAGTGAAAATAAGGTCGGAAGGTATAGCGTCCTAAAATGTTTATGAAACAAAACACACGCACAAACAGCAGACAAGGAAACTAAACCGAAACTGGCAAATGTTTGATCTAAAAAAACGTATCTGTCTATATTTCTGGGATGAGGTATTATGTACACTATTTACATTATTCGAACTATTGTCCTCATCTTTGTCGCCACATTTATTACAACGTTTCGGCCCTTCAGTATCTGTCTATATTTCTGAGATGAGATATTATGTACATTATTTACATTATTCGAACTATTGTTCTCATCTTTGTCGCCATATTTATTACAACGTTTCGTTCTTTCAGGATCTGTCTATATTTCTGAGATGA
Organism: Acanthosepion pharaonis; assembly: GCA_903632075.3. Lineage (NCBI taxonomy): Eukaryota > Metazoa > Mollusca > Cephalopoda > Sepiida > Sepiidae > Acanthosepion > Acanthosepion pharaonis. The sequence continues at coordinate 225,413 of CAHIKZ030000372.1, read as the reverse complement.
GGTATTATTTATACTATTTATATTATTCGGACTATTGTCCTCATCTTTATTGCCATATTTATCACAACGTTTCAGCTGGGGTCGGTACCGATCTATATTTCTGAGATGAGGTATTATGTACACTATTTATATTATTCGGACTATTGTCATCATCTTTGTCGGCATATTTATTACAACGTTTCGGCCGCTGGACTCTCCGGCCTTCTTCAGGTGGTTGGAATGTCGAACTGAACCCTTTATTTCGCTCACTGGGGTAGACTGTTCTAGTTCCACCTGCCATGTTTAATGGATGTCAGTTATCAGTTATCTCTTGTTAATTTCCCCTCGGCAAGTTCTCTACTGGTTTAACCAGGTATTGAACTCACACTCTTTGGGTCTTGTCGCTGGAACTAACCAGCGCCTTTTATCCACTA
>CAHIKZ030000372.1:212500-215000 GCA_903632075.3 Acanthosepion pharaonis | reverse complement strand
ATAAAATAACTTCAAAAATCGCCATTTGTTTCAACACCTCTGGTGTCTTCTTAAGTGATGGTGGTGAATTCAACACCATCACTTGATTAACCACCAGAAGTGTTGAAACAAAATAACTACTTTTGTCATTTTATAACATATTTATTATAATTTTCAATTAAAATACACCCCCACCACACACACACACATATATATATATATATATATATATATATATATATATATATATATAGTTAATGATGCGTTTGGTAATCCTTATGGATAATTCAAATGAGGATACAATATATATATATATATATATATATATGTATGTATATATAAATATATATATATATAAATATATATATATATATATGTATTTTAATTGAAAATTATAACATAAATATGTTATAAAATGATTATGATTACAAAAGTATATATATATATATATATATATATAGAGAGAGAGAGAGAGAGAGTGGGGGAGAAAGAAAACAAGAGAGATAGAAAGTGAGACAAAGCGAAAAAAGACAAATGATGTAGAAAGAAAAAACAAATAATGTCGTAACAATATGTGTTCTTGGAGTTGATGCTTAAGGCGAAAATTGGATTTTTTTATTAAGGCTACTTGTCTTGATGTTACAAAAAATCTCAGTTTACTGACGCGTCCATAAAAAAAGAGAACAATGGAAACAGGAAAAATTCAAGGAAAAATCAAGGAATTATTTGAATGAATATAAAAGAATTAGAATAGAAATGAAGATAAGATACATTGAAAGAAGGAAGAGAGATGTAAGGAAAATAGAAAAAAGAGAGAAAAGTCAGGATAGAAAGAATACACACACACACACATACATATATATATGTGTGTATATGTATGTGTATGTAAACACACTTGCCCTAGGAAGAAATCTCTGTGCGTCAGTTAATCTAAATGTATATACTGACCTTCCTCTAGAAAATAGTTTGAACTCAAAGCCTAAATATCTTAAGTCGGTCAGATATCAAAGTTGAATAATCAGCGGTCGGGCGTATAGTGCTGAGAGAGAAAAAAAAAGAACAAAGCGAATAGCGTTCAAAAATCTAATTCCTGTGATGGGAGTCATGAAATGAAATAGAAATTATTGTCTTTTGATCTAATAATAATAATAATAATAATAATAATAATAATGCAGCGTCTAACTTGGTATCTGATAACTACGGAACCAGTTAATCATATCGAATAGACTGCAAAAAAGACAAATAAAAATTAGGATCGTACCCGTCATAAATGACGGTGAATATTATCGGCTGTGAATCAAGATATTCATCCCCTGGACTTCTAGCGAATATCAGTTTAATACCTGACCGTTCTGTAAAAAAACAAAATTCACATACAAACATACGGATCTTTGAAAAGCTAGATGTAACCGCAAGTTCTATGTTAACAGTTTCTTCTATCGCACCTCTCTCTTGTGGAAGCCTCTGCTGGCTTCTTGCTTCCCAGTCAACTTTGATCTTCAAACATTTACCATATCAGTCGTTATCATGTCTTTTTAATTCTTCTTTTATACTTCGCTCTTATTAAAAGTGTTTATTTTTTGTAATCTCATATTTGCTAACATTCAGTAACCCTTTGTGTCTTAATGGTTCTATTGCCCTGCTTGGATTGAAATTATTAGTGTATATATATATATATATATATATATATATATATATATATATATACACATGCAATATCAGATCCGTTCTGTCTGATACACCGCACTGTTAACAGGCCGTCTTTCTGCATATTTCCTTCACGATGTGATTTTAATGACAAAAAATGTATTAATTATCAGGAGGTAGATCTTTACAAAACCATATATATATATATATATATATATATATATATATATATATATATATATATATATATATATATATATATGTATGTATATATATTTATATATATAGATATATACATTAAATTATTTTTTTCAAAAATGTTTCCCATCGTGACACAGAAATTAATGTTTCGAAACAAAAACTTAAATCATAAATTAAACTTAAAATTTTATGTTTCGTACCATTTTCCAGCGATGCTGAGAATAAACTTCGAAAAAAAATTATTTACTCTATTCATAAGTCAAATAGAATTTTATATTTAATTCCACTTAAATATAAAACTCTATCTATCTATCTATCTATCTATCTATCTATCTATCTGTCTCTCTATCTATTTATCTGTCAGTCTGTCTATCTCTCTATCTCTTTAGATTCATTGTCTATCGATCTATTTTTAGATTGCGTATTTTGTGAAGTTTTTTTTAACATTTACTTGATAGTTTGAGTAAAGTTCTGGCTTTCATTTCATCATGTCTACCATGTAGATAATATTACACAACATCCTCAACCCCGCCGGGAAACAATTAGTAGTCTCATTCCATCATTCCTAAGAATTGATTCAATATAATCTTTCCACTATAATATATATATATATATATATATATATATATATATATATATATATGTTTAAATATATATATTTAAAAGATTGGGC
>CAHIKZ030000372.1:182500-210000 GCA_903632075.3 Acanthosepion pharaonis | reverse complement strand
AATCGAGGTTAAGAAATAGAATTAACACTAAAATGTGGACAATTTTAATTCTACTCTACAGTTTTACATTTTGTAAACTGTTTGAAATAACTGTTGTCTTGATCGTTCATACTTGTCCCAGGTCCCTTTAGCATCTTCCTTAAGCATTCAGAAACGTTCGCAGTGATTTTGTAACCCTTACGTTACACTATGAATCGCGACGTATCATAATTACTGAAAGCTCTGTGCTTATCGTTTTATGATGGCCTCTCTATGATATAATCCGATGCTTTTTTCTTTTAACTGATTTAAAGTCAAGTCCGATGGCAGCATGAAAGTTCTTCTTTTTATATAGTTGACGCTGTCTCTGATCGAGTATTTTATTTATATTGAAAAAAAAATGAATTATGCTTTTTCCATTTTCTCTTACAACCTTGCTGACATAAACGGTTTCGTGTCCTGGGTAAGACGACAAACTGCATCCGACAGCAAGGCCTCTGATCCGGTTGTTTTGAGGGGCGTGGCACTACCTCTTAATTTCTGGTGTTTTCAGGTCCACTCTGACCCGAGGTGGTAGCACCTGTTAGAGCCCCAGCTATGGGCAAATATTTAATCCCTAAAACACTATGAAAGTTTAAAATCGGTTTTAATAAGAGCAATACATTTTTCGTAAAAATTAATTATCAGCAATGGGTTTATGAAACAAAAATATTACCAGCAATACATTATGTTCTATCGCTGCCGACACTTGAGTTTGAACCCAGATCACCAGAGAGCAAACACAGGCGATCCCATTTTGAATAAGTAGATCACGTGATGGTAAACGAAATGTATATAAGGGATCACTATACTGTTGTGGCCTGATTAGGGGCCAGAAAGAAAGACACGGAAGACGAAGGTAGATTGAAAAACTATATTGAAGATATATACAAAACAATAGTGTTAGTAATAAGTAGATTAGCACTGCGTCTACTACTCCTCTTCACTTCACACTCTGTGCTCCCGTCCGACTCTCGCAGTTTGTATTTCTGAGAGAAGGAAGAGATCATTATACTGCAAGAGGGTTTACCACAACAAATACAGATTACTATTCGGTTCATTATTCGGTGGTTACTATTCGAGTGAGTATTATCAAGCAAGTACTATTAGTGTTATTCGAAGGCGTCTGACACCAGTATTGTTCAACGGCGTTACTATAGCTGTATCTGCGATTACAAAGTCTCTACTACAACGAGCCTTACGAAAGTGACAACGACTATTCGTTGACATTACAAAAGTGGCAACGAGTGTTCGTTGACATCACAATTATTATTACCAGCAATAAAACTTTGACAAAAAAAAATTATTAGCAATACATTTTTGGAAAAAATATATTAGCAGTAATAAAAATGTTGTCGGCGCAAAATAACCCATTAAGTTTCATATATCTTAAAATAAACCAAACCAAACCAAACCAAACCATAAACGGTTTCGAGACCGAAGTATTTTATCCCGAATTCAAAATAATCCACCAATATCCTATGATTAAGCGATGTATTATCTTGGTGATGCTGGGATCCTTTTCTGATCGATATTCAGGTTTATGCACATTATCAACTGATTGATTTTTTTTTTAAATTTCATTAAATTCTTTCTTTCTGACTTACATCATTCTCTGTCGGCTCTTTAGGCAGAAGGTTGCTTTTGTTATTTCTCTTAACTGGGATTATAATTTCGAAGATGATATATTCTAGATCACTTCACACAAAAGTACGTATGATAGTTTTCTAAGCGTAGCTTAGATGTGGCACAAGGGAAAAAGTATGGGGCACTAAGTGAGGAACAAACTCACGAAAGTAAGTATAATTTGAACTGTTCAAAGAAAAACATGACAGGGTTTAAGAGAGTAGAATATGCTTCAAGTGCTGTACAACATTTTTTATGAATTTAAATATCCGGTATTTAATTGACAATTCAGGAATATATTTAATCAGCATTTTATTCAGTTCACGTCTATATCTCTTTAATCTCTCTCTCTCTCTCTCTCTGTCTATCTATCTATCTATCTATCTATCTATCTCAGTTTGTTCATATGTCTCTCGCTATCTATCTATCTATCTATCTATCTATCTATCTATCTATCTATCTATCTCAGTTTATTCATTATCTATCTATCTATCTATCTATCTATCTATCTCAGTCTGTTCATATTTATATTTCAATCTCGATCCCTTCATCTCTTTCTTTCTTTCTCTCTCTCTATATATATATAAATATATATATATATATATATATATATATATATATATAGATAGATATATAGATAGATAGATATAGATATAGATATAGATATAGATATATATTTAGTTGGAATTGATATCAATCCATCTAAATATGTTAGCTTTATCACTGATATTGAGCGCTTTCCAATAAATACCGCGCATATGTAATATATAAATAATATATATAAAATTGCACACACACACACACATATATATATATATATATATATATATATATATATATATATATATTTATATATATACGCATACATATTTTGTATATATATATATATATATATATATATATATATATATATATATATATATCATTCTCTTCATATATATCTCAGCAATCATCTGGCTTTGCAGAAGGTGAGCTCCCGTTTAATTTCATATCACTTAGTTTGCACAATCAAATACTGTGAAATAATCAACAGATGAAAGTGACAAGGCCGTCTACGTCGAAAATGATATGGTCCTATTTATAAGGTCACCATCTTGTTGAGACACAACCCTCGCCCTACATATGGAAAATCTGGCGAGAAAATTAACTTCAGAGATATGACTGAGACATTTGACTGCCTACGCCGCATCGCCCTGACTGGCTTATTTCGAATTATCTTCTCTTTAGTTTTCTGAAAAGGCATTTATCTGCGAAGCTGTTTCACATAGTTGCCGCCGTTGTTGGACAGATGCAAATATGGCGCTATTCGCTTAAGTCCACGTTTTTCAAACAGAATTATCAGGTATCGACGGGACAAGGGCATCATTTTTGATGGGTATTACGTAAAAATGTTGGTATAATGTTTTCAGTGTTCTATTTGCCTTGAACAAACTATGAAAATTACCTACGGGGTTAGTAAGATCGGCGGGTCGAGATGGAAATTCCGCATAGTCGATTGCATTCGCATTGGACTTTGGAAAAGACATGAATCTATCACTTCTCCCCCAAGCTATGGGTTATATATCAGATTTTCCGCAAAATTAATCAAACATTAAAAATAACTACAAAACAAAGAAAGTGCAAGAACGCTGATATCCAAAGGGGATATGAAATTAAGATCTATAAGGCAAAGGAAGTTGTGGAGAGCCTTGAACGCTTACGTTCTAAAGGCATTTTGATTTTTAAAAAAATTAAAGATTTGTAACTGTTATTGGCCTTTCCCGCAAAAATAATGAAACAATAAAAAAAATTACCCCCCCCCCAAAAAAAAATCAATAAAGCCACAGAAGTTGTGGAGAGATATGAACACTTGGCATGTGTCCTGAAGTGACACAGTATTAAAAACAATGAAGAAACGGAAGCTGTGAAAGTCCATGAACGTTTATACCCTGAAGGGACATAGCATTTTTTAAAAAAATAACGATTTCTGCTTCGCATTTGTTCTTGGTCCTTTCTGTAAAAATATCTTCCAAATAAATCCAAGTTGAGAGTCACAAGGCGGATATTTATTTCTATGTTGCCAATTCTCTTCAGTTCATTTTCGTTACCCCTGCGCCAAGGAATAAAGGAATTCATGTTTAATTTTGTATAAAATATCCGTTGATAATTACAGGCAATAATAGAATCCCTTATTCATGACGTTGCCGCCATTATATTCAAAATAATGGCGACAACAGACTCTCGTGGTTAGGAAGCTGTATTTGTCTATTTTTGTATTTCGTCCTAAATCGATAATTCTGATTATTTCTTGATTTAATCTGATAAAAAAATACATATGGCTCGCACGCGGAACTGAATCTGCTCGTCTTTTTTTTTTATATTTATTATTTAGCCAATATTGTCAGTCGGTTTGTTTTGCCTTCAATAACAAATATGCACACGGGTCTTCTGAACGTTAAAACAGAGGAGGACAACTGTAGGGAAAAATAACTTCGGAGACCTTGGCGCGCTATAAATACATGAAATCAGAACCATTCTTATTCCGCTTAAAGCCAGCTGCTTTCTTTCTCGTTAAAGCAATTACAATTTCTGACTCACGATCAAAAGAAATTCATTCAAACTACTTTAAATCTCCTCCCATATCTTAAGGATTTCATATATAATGCAAAGTGGAAACCTTCTCAAATTTATAAAATTAGTAATGGATGAGCGATAGAAATAATGAATACTCTTCCATTTTGTATTTCCACCCATAATGGAAATACAATAAAACCTAATGTCCGAACAGAACGGTATAGCCTAAAGGAAAGGAATAATAACCATGTCTTCTTCTCAGAGTGTTATACTACTAAGTCATAAAACAAATTGTATCTTTTTTTAAGCTTTTCACCCCAAGCAAGGCGGGAAGCCACTAGGACGCAAGGGGTTACATAAAATTTAGAGCAAGATCAGATAGGAGTGATAGAAGAAAGGATGAGGAGAAGGGTAGTGGAAAGATCAAGGCAACTAGAGATGTCGATTGATATTACACTTGAATAGCTGGAGATTATAGCTCTCAGGGAAACTGGAATAGGGAAGGGAGTTCCACAGGCGAGAGGTGCGAGACATGAAGCTATTGGAGGAGAAGAGACGGCTAAATTTAAGTTTCTACAGTGAAATGGTGAGAGCGGGATGCCAGCCTCGTAGGTAGCTTGAATCATGAAGTCTGGGAACCAACGAATGCAGCTCCTCTGAGCAATTGCCATGAAAGTATTTGTAAAAAAAGTCAGAGAGAGGCGACGGCGCGTCTGTGAGAAAGTGACTGTAGACGAGATGCCAGAACAGGGCCAATTATATTGCATATCCGCCTCTGGAGCCTATCAAACTCTGGAACCCCGAGGCAAACAGAAGGGGCTCCAGACCATATATGGCAGCAATACTCCATGCAAGGGCGAATTGTTGATTTGGAGATCTGGAGGATCGATTCCGGCGAGAAAAATTTCCTGGAGCGGCACAGGGAGCCAACTTTCCTTGCGGTGGACGAAGCAATTGATCTACATATGTGTTATATTTATAAGACATATTTACCCAACAAGCAGAGTAAACAGGAAACGAAAATACAGGGTCTTACTTATAAAAAATCCCAGCGGAAATTGGAGCTGCCAGAGATTCTTTTGTGTTTCTGAAGAAGCTATATTTAGGATTCTAGATACGAACGGGTCAGATTCATCTGCTATATAGAACATATTTTGCAAACGGGAAAGGGTTGGTGCTGGGCATTTTTTCCAAACTGGACTGCGAGCCGAGTATATTTTCTTTCTATATCTGGTGAAGATGTATTCTCGAAAGAGAACGGCGCCATGGGCTTGTAAGATGTAGCACGCGATAACTGGTTGGGGGGAAACAGATTTATCTTCCTTCGGGGTAAGCTTCTTGCCTTAGCCGTGCTAAAAAAAGCAACTGCTCGGTTTTACACCTGGAAACCGACTGACTGACTGATTGAAATCAATCTAATCCTAATTTCGAATTAAAGAATGCAGTTTTAATTCAAGGACAAAGTAACTCATTAAAGAGAAAATATATAGAAAGTGCACAAATTTCTAATCTTGCACGGAAAATTTGGGTCTGCGTTTATAAAAAAATTCATATTTCTTAACAGAATTAGTGCCGTTTGAAAGCATGACATTCAAAACAATGGCGATAACAAAAAAGAAAATGTTGGGAAGGTGAATGAAGTCGGTTGGGCTCTACATCTAGATACATGATAGGTTGTTTTTATATGCCATATCCTTTCAGGACGTAGGCGATCATAGGTCTCCACCTCACTCTATCCCTTTCAGCTCTCAGCAAGCTCCTTCCTTTTTTTTCCTCCCCCCAGACCACGTTCTGTCATCCATTTGCTCTTGCTTGTCAGGTATGTCACGCGTTGGTTTCCCTTTCCCTTTCCCTCTATTTGACTTGTGAGTATCAGATTCTCCAGGTCATCTTTTCTCATTATGTGTCCCAGAAACTTCACCTGCCTTTTCCTGGTGTTAATTATAAGCCTTCCATTGGTTTGCAACTTCTCTAAGACCTCATCGTTGCTCACACACTCAGTCCATGAAATCCTTAGCATCTTACTGTATAAGCACATCTCTGTTGAGGGAATCGTCCATCATTCGCCGTCTTAAAGAAGGAAAGATGTCACGTAACAGTTCAGTATTCTTTTCTTTGTTACCAAAGAAATCCTCCTGTCTCGCAATACTCTGCCCAGCTTTTGGAATGTGTCCTTGGCCATCCCAATACGTCTAAGGATCTCAGTGTCGCACTTACCGTCTTCTGTCAAGACGCTTCCCAGATATTTAAACTTCTGCGTCTGTTTCTAGTGTTCCCGACCTGAAAATCGCATTTCGGGCTCTTTTTACTTATGGCCAGGGTTTCCGTCTTCTTGTAGTTTATGCTTAGTCCCTTTTTTTTTCACTCTCCGACGCTACATTCTGTAAGAGATTTTGTAATTTTTCTTCTGTGTCTGCTATCTCGATGTATCATTATGACGGACATTTTGTTTTTATTTACACTCCGACCTCTTAAACATATAAAATTCAAGCAGTAAAAACATTGTTTATATATTGTGACAGCGAGTAGGATGATGTGATTAAATATACTTTCATATTTTTAAAAAAATTGTTCTTGTTATGGGATCTTACCCAAAATAATAATAATGGACTATTCGATACTTAATAAATACTGCGCCTCAGGAGTAAGCAAAGAGTCCGTCGCTCACTTTCTGAGCGACGGTTCGGTTTACCTCTCTACGGACGGAAAGGGAACCTCTACGGACGGGAGGTAAACCGGCCCCTGAACCCGTTTAAGGAGGAGCTACGGCCGAAAGGGCCGAAAGCCTACGGGGCCTTGAGTCTCCCTCGGGGGAGGATAAATATAGTCCGTCGCTCACTTTCTGAGCGACGGTTCGGTTTAGAACCCGTTTATAAGGGCGGAGTTCAGGTAAAACCAGCCCTGAACCCGTTTATTTTTTGCCCGAAAAAGGCCTTGTGCCACATGACGCCCTCGTGGGGACGACTAAATGGCGCTCACTTTCTGAGCGAATGCCCACGCCGAAAAGGCCCTGAACCCGTTTATACGGGTTCAAATGACACCGAGCCAAATGGTGGTGGGGTGACGCCCTGAATATTAGTCCGCCGCTCACTTTCTGAGCGACGGTTCGGTTTACCTCTCTGTCTACGGACGGAGAGGAACCCGGAACCCGAAGGGCGGAGGGGAGGCTACCCTGCCCGAAGGGCGGAGTCTCCTTCTCGGAAATGCCCAGGTAAAAGGCCTTGCCCAGAACCCGTTTATACGGGTTTCAGATGGTTCGGTTTATTTTTCTCCTTCGCCCCAGAACCCGTTTATACGGGTTCAATGGCTATTTTTTTGCCGGAATGGCCCACGTTAAAAGGCCTTTGTGCCACATGACACCCTCGTGGGGGGTGACTGAATATTGTCCGCCGCTCACTTTCTGAGCGAACGGTTTGGTTTAACTCTCTGTCTACGGACGGAGAGGAACCCGAAGGAGGCCGCCGAAGGGCGGAGTCTACCTGCCGGTTCAAATTAAGGCGGAAATGCCCACGTTAAAAGGCCTTGTGCTTCGGGGGGACGACTAAATATAGTCCGCCGCCAGAAACCCTCTCTGTTTATACCCGGGAGGCTCGCCGAAGGGCGGAGTCTCCTTCGGGAGGTAAAACCGGCCCTTTTTATACGGGTTCAAATGGGTTATTTTTGGCCGAGCCTAATGGCTCGAAATGCCCACGTTAAAAAGGCCTTAGTCTGCCGCTCACTTTCTGAGCGACGCCCTCTGTCTACCGGGGGAACCCGAGGAGGCTAAAGGGCGGATCTCCTTCGGGAGTCCGCCGCCCGTTTATACGGGTTCTGATGGGGCGAACGGTTCGGTTAAACTTGTGCCGCTTTCGGGGGGGAGGAACCGCGAAGCGAACGGTACGCCGAAGGGCCTGAAGAGGCTCCTTCGAAGGGAGGAGTAAATCGGGGAGGTAAACTGAACCCGTTTATACGGGTTCAAATAGGAGCCTAATGGCTCGGAAATGCCCACGCAAATTTTGGCCGAGAATAAATGGCTCGAGCGAACGGTTCGCCCAAAACCTGCCGAGCGTTAAAAAGGCCTTGGGAGGTAAACTGCCCAGAACCCGTTTATACGGTTTGACGCCCTCGTTAAAAAGGCCTTGTGCCACATGACGCCCTGGGGGGACGATTAAATATAGTCCGCCGCCCACTTTCTGAGCGAACGGTTTGGTTTAACTCTCTGTCTACGGACGGAGAGGAACCCCTGAGCCCGATAGGGTTCAAATTGGCTACGCCGAAGGGCGGAGCCCACGTTAAAAAGGCTCCCACATTCGGGGAGGTAAAATTGTCCGCCGCCCTGAGCCCGTTTATACGGGTTCAAAGTTGGGCCCTGAGCCCGTTTATACGGGTTCAAATTGGCCGAGCCTAATGGCTCGGAAATGCCCACGTTAAAAAGGCCTTGTGCCACATGACGCCCTCGTGGGGGACGACTAAATATAGTCCGCCGCTCACTTTCTGAGCGAACGGTTCGGTTTAACTCTCTGTCTACGGACCCGAGGAGAACCTCCTTCGGGAGGAAAACGGCCCTAACCCGCCGAAGGGGCTCGGAAATGCCCACGTCTCCTTCGGGGAGACGACTAAATATAGTCCGTTCTGAACCCCGTTTATACGGGTTCAAGGGAGGCTACGCCGATGGTCCCCGCCCACTTCGGGAGGTAAACGACCCTGAGCCCGTTTATACGGGTTCAAATTGCCTATTTTTTGCCGAGCCTAATGGCTCGGAAATGCCCACGTTAAAAGGCCTTGTGCCACATGACGCCCTCGTGGGGGACGACTAAATATAGTCCGCCGCTCACTTTCTGAGCTTTCTGAGCGAAGGAGGCTACGCCGAACGGTTCGGTTTAACTCAGATTGGGCTATTTTTTTGCCGAGCCTAATGGCTCGGGAATGCCCACGTTAAAAAGGCCTTATGCCACATGACACCCTCGGGGGGACGACTAAATATAGTCCGCCGCTCAAGCGAACGGTTTGGTTTAACGCCCCGAAGGAGGCGCCGAGGGCGGAGTCTCCTTCGGGGGTAGGCCCCAGCCCCGTTTAAAACGGCCTTGAAAATGCCGTTTATACGGTTTCAAATGGCCGCTCATTTTCTGGCCGGTTCGGCCTAATGGCGGAGTCTCCTTCGGGGAGGAAATGCCCACGTTAAAAAAGGCCTTGGCTGTGCGTTAAAAAGGCCTTTGACGCCCTCGTGGGGGACGACTAAATATAGTCCGCCGCTCACTTTCTGAGCGAACGGTTCGGTTTAACTCTCTGCTTTCGGAGGAACCTGAAGGAGGAACCGGTGAAGGGAGGCTACGCCGAACCCGGGGTTCGGAGTTTTCCTTCGGGAAAAAGGGTAAACGACTAAATATAGTCCGCCGGCCCGGTGAACCCGTTTATACGGTTTCAAATTGGGCTATTTTTTCAAATTAAGGCCGAGCCTAATGGCTCGGAAATGCCCACGTTAAAAAGGCCTTGTGCCACATGACGCCCTCGTGGGGGACGACTAAATATAGTCCGCCGCTCACTTTCTGAGTGAACGGTTCGGTTTAACTCTCTGCTTTCGGCGGAGGAACCCCGAGCCTAGGAGGCTAAAAAGGCGCCGAAGGGCGGAGTCTCCTTCGGGAGGTAAATCGGCCCCCAGAACCCGTTTATACGGGTTCAAATGGGCTATTTTTTTCGGCCGAGCCTAATGGCTCGGAAAGCCCACGTTAAAAAAATGGCCTTTGTGCCACATGACGCCCCTCGTGGGGGACGACTAAATATAGTCCGCCGCTCAACTTTCTGAGCGAACGGTTCGGAGTTTAACTCTCTGCTTTCGGGCGGGAGGAACCTTGTGCCACGACGCCCTCAAAGGAGGCTACGCCGAAGGACGGTTCGGAGTCTCCTTCCCGGGGAGGCTACGCCGAGGTAGAGTCCCCGAACCCGGCCCTATACGGGTTCAAATTGGGCTATTTTTGGCCGAGCCTAATGGCTCGGGAAATGCCCACGTTAAAAAGGCCTTGTGCCACATGACGCCCTCGTGGGGGGACGACTAAATATAGTCCGCCGCTCACTTTCTGTCTAGGAACCCGAAGGTTCGGGAGGTTGAACCAGTTTCTGCTTTCGGGCCGAGGGCTCGGAACCCGAAGGCCTTTGTGCCATGACGCCCTCGAGGACTAAATATAGTCCTCACTTTCTGAGCGATGTTTATACTGTCTTCCGACGGGAGGAACCCGAAGGAGGCTACGCAGAAGGGCGGAGTCTCCTTCGGGAGGTAAATCGACCCAGAACCCGTTTATACGGGTTCAGATTTCAATGGCTCGAAATGCCCAGGCCTTTGTGCCACATGACGCCCTCGTGGGGGACGACTAACATAGTCCGCCGCTAACTTCGCCTATTTTTGGCCGAAGGAGGCTACGGGAAGTCTCCTTCGGGAGGTAAACCCCTGAACCCGTTTAAAAAGGTTCAAATGGGCTATTTTTTGCCCTGTGCCAAATTCCCACGAAAAAGGTCGCCCTGACGCCCTCGGGGGGACGACTAAATATAGTCCGCCGCTCACTTTCTGAGCGAACGGTTTGGTTTAACTCTCCGTCTACGGACGGGGAGGAACCCGAAGGAGGCTACGCCGAAGGGCGGAGTCTCCTTCGGGAGGTAAACCCCTGAACCCGTTTTCATACGGGCCTTTCAAATGGGCTATTTTTTGGCACTAAATATAGTCCTAATTTCTGAACGAACGTTTCGGAAAACCCGAAGCCCAAGGGCGGAGTCTCCTTCGGGGAGGTAAAAAGGCCTTGTGCCAAATGACGCCCTCCTGGGGGGGACGACTAAATATAGTCCGCCGCTCACTTTCTGAGCGAACGGTTCGGTTTAACTCTCTGCTTTCGGGCGGGAGGAACCTGAAGGAGGCTACGCCGAAGGGCGGAGTCTCCTTCGAGGAGGTAAAACCGGCCCTGAACCCGTTTATACGGTTTCACATGGGCTATTTTTTGGCCGAGCCTAATGGCTCGGAAATGCCCACGTTAAAAAGGCCTTGTGCCACATGACGCCCTCGTGGGGGGACGACTAAATATAGTCCGTCGCTCAAGTCTTGAACGACAGACCAGTTGAACTCTCTGCCTTCGGGCGGGGAGGAACCCGAAAGAGGCTACGCCGAAGGGCGGATTCTCATTCGGGGAGGTAAACCGACCCTGAACCCGTTTATACGGGTTCAATCGGCATATTTTTGGCCGGGCCCACTGGCTCGGAGATCTCACGTTAAAAAGGCCTTGTGCCACATGACGTGGGTGAGTAGGGTGACTGAATATCATCAGTAGTTCAAGTAGAGTCAGTAGTTCAAGTCGAGTCAAGAGTCGAGTCAGAGCCTGCCCGAAACAGAGTCGCGTTCAGACAATTACTGCAAAACATTGGGATAGTGATACTGGTCGGGACTACATTGTTCTCCCTACTAAACCTGATTGTTCATACTAACACTTCTACTTCTCTGTATATATTCCTGTTTCTAATATATCTGTGTTATTCCATATCCGTGTTCGAGTTCTTCGTTATTGGTTCTACCTTGGACTATCACCGTGGTACAAGGAACCGGACCATATCAAGTGTCGATGAAGATTCGAATTCATTCCGTGGAAGAAAAAAAAATTTCGTTCGCCACAACATAACAGTTCTGTATTATTATTGTTTAGGTAATAAGCATTATAACATGGCTCAAATAGCGATATAGGTATTTTTTCTGTATTTATGGTTATTTTTTAACTTTTAATATCTGTTTTCATCTCATGGAAAAGGCGTGATATAAAAGGAATATCACGTGGTACAATATTTGCAATACTCTCTTTTGTTAGCGATAGAAGATTATCAAAAACAAGGACTGCCGCGATGGACGTTATGTTTTTATTCTAAGTCATGGCGATTTTAATTTTGATAAAAATGATGAAAATGATTTAAAAGTAAACTTAAGAACTACATTCGGATATGAAAGCAATTCTGACTCTTCTGATTTTATTAGTTAATAAATGTAAAATTATACATTAATTACTAATTTTTTTTAATTAATGACTATTTGTGCACAGTTGTCAACATTAATAGCTAATTTCTAATGTGTTAAAATTTTGGAATAATGCAATAATAAAAATTTAAATGTCATCTCTTTCACAAATGTCACAGTCTGTTAATCTGGTGAATTTACAAAAGACATAACGCGTTACATAACATTTCTTCTATTTTATCATACAGTTAATCACCATCAACCAAACCATATAATAATTATCAATCTGTATTTCTATATGTCCTGTCCCATATACGGTAGACTGAAATACAAGGTAATTGTTTGCATAACGCTTACAGTTGCTGATTAGTAAGAATGTAAAGAAAACACTGGAAGCAAAAAGTTTGAATGAAGAAGGATTGAATTAGACGAAAACATGGATTGAGAATGGTGAAATTCAGTGCGACAAGCGTAGGACTGAAAAGTACTACGCCTTTGCGATCTACATTTTGCTATTGTTCCATGAGCAGACAGAAGTGTCCATGTTTCAATAATAAGTGTAGAGAAGAAGTCAGTCTTTCTACACAACAATAATAATACATTTTTGTAGTATATATTATGGATTCGATCAATTATTTTTATGCAAAGAGATGTCAACTATGCAGTACCAGCAGATTTTGGGTCTCTCTCTCTCTCTCTCTCTCTCTCTCTCTCTCTCTCTCTCTCTCTTAATATCGATTATGAATACGGCCACAAAGTTCTGACAGGGTTTGGAAAATAAAACATTCCTATAACTCATGCATATATAAAACAATCTATATGTGTATATATGAATATGCTTGTGTATATATGTCATTTTTTCTATTGTGTACGCGTGTCGGTGGATGTGTGTGTACGCAGGTGAAGATCAAACTCGACACCCAAATTGGCTTGAACCTAGAGCAGCAGTATGTTTCTATTTTTATATCCGTTCAAAATCTAATTTCCCATAGAGGTGTGGAAATTTGAAATTCAAGGTTTTCATTAGTTAGAAAATAATTTCACATTCGCGAAAATCTTTTTCTCGAATTGTCGGGGTGGAGAAGGGAGTTATTATTGCTATTTTTTAAATGCTTCGAAATAAATACGTGTTACTTCTACAACTACATCCGCCAAGGATTTTTAAATGATTATTTATTCAACAAATCTTGTACTTGGTTGAAAATATATATAGGGCTTAATTTCTATAAATTCCAACTCAGTATGAGAACAGTTTTAAAAAATGTATCACCACCATAATAATGAGAACATATAATAAAGGGCACCTTATATATATATATATATATATATATATATATATATATATATATATATATATATATATATATATATATATATATATATACCACAATGTGCTGATCGTACCTGAAAAATAAAATATTTTAAGACATTACATATATACATAAAACAATCCATACATTCAGTTAAAATTTTTTAAAAATCATCCTGGATAATGGAGAAAAATATAGCTGACGGAGCTCATATATATATATATATATATATATATATATATATATATATATATTATCGTAGAAACTTGTCAGTCGTTTTAAAGAAACTTTGACAAAAGAGAAATTGCAAAATATAAAATATATATATATATATATATATATATATATATATATATATATATATATATAGCGTATTTGTCGAGCTAGCACGTATTATTTTTGGAGCATTTAGAAAATAGCAATACTAACTCCGTTCACGACCCTCGCAAATTCGAGAAATATATATATATATATATATATATATATATATATATATATATATATGTGTGTGTGTGTGTGTGTGTGTGTGTGTGTGTGTGTGTGTGTGTGTGAAAATATATAGAAAATAGGAAGGAACTGGTTAGGTAAATAATCCAAAGTTCCTTAGTATTTTTAGTTATTATTTTTAAAATAATGCTCGATACAAAAGTAGAGCATAAATATAATTATTTATTTAAAAATATGATTCCAACTCGCGACATAAGAGGTCTCATGTTTCAAAACAAGAGCCGAAAACTTCAATATAATTATTTAAATTAAATCGAGTTAAAATAAGCTCTGTTCCATCTTCAAGCGAAATTTTTTTGGAATAACGTATTTCTGAAATTTTTAAAAATTGAAATCAAAATTTCCATGGTAACAGCTAGAGCGAATTGTTTAAATTGGGTAGGCGTGTGTTGGGTGTTAATAATAAGTATCAGTATAGAGTTACTTTCATAGATGTCAAGTCAGGGAAAGTGGGGGGTGTCTAAATTTGAAACGGAAGATGTATTAACCCTAGTCTGGTATGCGTGTCTATGAAGATTTATTTATTTTTTTATTTTATTTTTTATGAAAAGGATTTGTGCATATAAAAAAACTGCCGTAACGTTTGTTTTTTGACGACTTCATAAAGGGTTATCTTTTTTGTAGGGTATTTAAACTATTTATTTGGGCTATGGATTATGAAAGTTATTATATTGTATGCTTGTTCTTAGCTAATTATTCAAACCAAGTGTTGGCTTTTCCTTTTTTATTAATATTCTTCCATTATTTTTCATCATTTTACATGTGGATTAGGCTATTAAACTTGGTAGTTCTCCATATATACGTACATACACACATACACATATATATATATATATATATATATATATATATATATATATACACACATATATATATATATATATATATATATATATATATATATATATATATATATATATATATATCTTTTAACATGTTCATATCTATTTATTTCAGGGATTGCTTAATCGACAACGTCTAGTTTCTGAGATTCTTTTCCTTAACTTCAATTTACCGAATCTCCCTTTCAGCAAAGATTTCTTTAATATTAACCCAAAGAAAATAACCCGTTGAATTCTCATATAAACTTTTCCTCTCTTCAAAATCGAGATCAGAATTGACTTTTTTTCATTTGTATTATTCTTTTCTCTGCTTTTTTAATGTCATAACTCATTCTAATTTTAATCAGACCAATGCCCAATTCTCCTCTGACACGACCATCTGTTTATTTTCATCCATTTTTATTATCGCAGTCACGATCCCAGGCTTCATTCACCACCGTGGATGGGGACACCGAATTAAGTCTTCGAACTCATTCAAGAACCTTTATATGTGCATTCACACCAACGCTCTTGTCCACCATAAAGCGGTGGCTCCCAGACTCAGTGGTTTCTAAAATTTTTTTTTGTCGGGGGCTGCATTTTCGGAATTAAAATTTGCTCGCGCCTCCCAGAAAAAAGAGGATTAGGGGAAAGAACTGCGGATTTAAAATCAGAATATTATCATTGATAACTCTCTCCTCTAATTTGCGGACACTAGTCGCTATATTCTTAATACTTGATACAATGCAAAAAATATCGCAATGATAAAATCAGACAATAACTATTTATCCTGGAACTCATGTATGCAATTACAAGTAATCCATAATAATATTTTAAATACGGAAATCATATTTACTTTAGGTATATGAAGTTTTTTACAACTGTTTCTAAATCAGTTATTCCGCCTCACCAGCTATCCTCTTCCATCGCACCTATGAGATGCGAATCCTCGCTTGAGAATTACTGGTGGACTTTAGAATCCTTCTTTTCTCCCGCCAGCTATGGGTTAAATAGCAAAGCAGACTGGAGATCTAGAGGGGGCTTTCAACCACTTTAAGTGAAACGCTGAAATTGAAAGTGTATGTAGCCCTGTTGTAGAATATAATATGCAACCAGTGGAATGATCGTGATGTTAACAATGGTTCTAAAATCTCAACTGCGATAGACCTACTACTGCGTCAATGTGTTATTATCATTTGATTTCCTTTGATTTCGGGTGTATACACATTTCTTTCCGGGTGCCACCAACAAACCCAATATTAGAAATGGCATCATTAGATTTTTCGCTGACCAAGTAACAAAAAAACACATATTTTACATAGATAAAGCCCTTGGTAAGGTGTACTTGTTAGTAAAAGCCCTTGTGTCGGCTGTATTTGTTAGTAAAATATTTTGTATTTCTTTAAGGCATGGTCTACTAGAAATTCCTTCAATGAGTCGATTGGAATCATTTCCAATCAATCCTAGGGCTTCTACTACAACAGGAATTTTTGATATTCTAATGTGCCACCTTTTTGATATTTCGATTTCAAGGTCCTTGTATTTTTATAGCTTTTTGAAGATCTTCAAAGATACACGTCAATCTGCAGGTACTGCCATATCAATAAGGAGTCACTTTTTTTGTTTGTGGTCTCTAATAACAATGTTTGTGCGATTAGCTTTGATTTTTCTGTCTGTGTGTATATTCTGTAGTGCCATAAAATTGTTACATGTTCTACCCCCGTAACCATGCCTGGGTGGTGTTCATAACAATTTCTTTTAGTTTCCTATAGAAAAGTTTTCTGTAGAAGTTGAAGATTTTCAAGTGCAGATATTGCCCACTCTATCGTGCCGGCTTTTTATATTCAGTGGGTGCCAATACCGTGCAACCTGATACAAGATGATCAATTTTTTCTAGATATTTATCACAGAACCTGCATTTTGGGCTAAAACGATATTTTAGTATGTGTGCTTGATGATTTTTAGTTAACAACTATTGGTCCTGTGCCGCCAAGATAAAACCTTCGTTTTCAGCTTTTAACCCTGAACTACGTAGAGACTGATGGGTACGAGGTCTGTCTATATCAACTTCTTTGGTACAGGTAGAGTATTGACTGTGAAGCGGTTTATCTTGCCATCGTTTCTGTATCTGGTCGGTTGAATTTTCTTTTGCTTTTTTTTTAAGTAGTTTGCTTCTTCAGTCGCTGTATTGTGCTTTACTTGTATTTCTGCACCCATTTGAAACTCCAATTATTATTATTATTATTATTGATGGCAATTGTTAGTAAATTTTAATAGTGAGCAATGAAACAAAAGTCATGAAACAATGTATTGAAAATAAAGCGTAGATAAAGAATTTCCAATTAAAACAGAGGCCAGTGAACCGTTTAATTAATCCGTTCCTTTTATCCTTTTTAGACAAGCAATGGTTTCTATGATTCATTGATTACTTCTGGTATTATATGAATAGCTTTTGGCTCAATATCTTTTCATGCTACAGTAAAATGGAAATAACTCTCGAAAGAAAACGATTAACAATAGAATGACAAAGACGGTGATGACAAAGCCTATTTCAAGATCAATTTGGTGCAATACGGTCGCTTCATAGACAAAGGTATCTGAGTGCCTCACGTGAAAGGCTTGAACAAATTAGACTGCAATCAAAGAAACGTAGCGGTAAAGGAACTGATTAATTAAACGGTTCATTTTGCTTGGGAACTAATTTTCTCAAAATGCAGATAAATATTTTATTTGTATAGATTATTAAAACGACTAAGAGAATTAATCACTCATAAATTCACTAATTGAAGTTGATTTAACTCGCTTCCCACTACAGATGAGACAGGAAATATATAAATAAGTAAACATTGATAATTATTATATTGTTTGTTTCTTTAATGCATAATTTTTTTTAAAATCTTCTCTCTTCTCTTTATTATTATTTTCCATAGTGTACCCGTGCCATCAAAAATAACGGCAATTGTTAATAAATTTTAATAGTGAGATGCAATGACCAAAAACCAGGAAACAATATATTGAGACTCAATAAAGCGTAGATAAAGAACTCACAATTAATTAAAACAGAGGTCAGTGAACCGTTTAATTAATCCGTTCCTTTTATATTTTTTATAAGTTCAATAGTTTCTATGATTCAGTGAATACTTCTGGTATTATATAAATCACTTTTTTTTGGAAGTCTTTTCATGTTAAAAACTGTATTTACTTAATATAACAGTGAAACGGAAATATCTCTTGGAAGGAAAACGATTTAGCAGCAGAACGACAAAGTAGGCAACGGCAAAGCCTATTTGAAAACCAAGCTTAAGCAATACGACCACTTAATAGACAAAGGTATCTGAGTGCTTCACGTGAAAGGCTTGAACAAATAATACTGCAATCTAAGAAACGTAGGAGTAAATGAACTGATTAATTAAAAGGTACATTTTGATATATTATAAACAAAGAATATTGGGAAATGTGTTAAGGAACTGGAGAGGTTTGCTCTAAATCAGACGAAATCATCAAGCACCTGAAAATTCAATGAGAATACACATGGCGTGACATTTCCCAAATACACACGAAAGATCAGGGAAAAGGTGAAAATCAGCTGGAAACCATCAACAACGGTTACGCGGAGAAAACCTGAAAAGTGAAACGTAATTTCTTATAATTATTGCAACTTCGTACAAAGATGTCAAGACAAATGATATTAAAGTGATAATAGGGAAAATTCAAAGAAAAAAAAATACACATATTGATGTTTTTTCTTTTAAAAGAAATTAAAATGAAGCTGTAAATTGTAACGTTTTGTGTGTAAAATATACGGTCATATGTTAATGTTCAAGATTAGGAAGGTAAAATGAGCTAATTAAACGAAAAAAAAACAGCTGTAAATATTGTTGCAGATGTATAGAATTTCTCAGATACAATACATTTGATAAGGTCAAATAAGAAATATTTGACGGTGCTTTTTATTGAACCCTGAATTGACGAATTAAGGTGAGATCTACTAGTATAAACAGAGTTACTTCATAAAAAAAATTTCAGTAAGAATTTTTGCCTTGTATAACACGTGTGACCCCCAAGTTGGAAGTCTCAGTCTCTCATTCAATTATCTCTCTGCGGCACTAAGAAGCACTCGTCAAAATTTCCCTCCTAGGGACAATAAAAGTAGCAAATATAGATTATATGCATTGCGCTATTTAATACAATAAAAATTATTATGATGAAAATATAGTCATTTTGATTTTTATTAATAGACAAAGACTTTGGTGCATTGACCAAAAGATAGTAACATGAGGACACAACCGATTCGGCTCACTATGGAACAACGATAATAAAATCTCCAATATTTTATAGATTGGTAAGAAATCTCCAAGACAAAAATTACAAAGATGTTTTAACATCGATTAAGGGTATTCAGCTGGTTTTTCAAGATATTTTATAAAAGGAGTCTTCTAATTTGGATTTACTGCAGTAAGCGATTTCTGAAGTTATCCATTAATCACCGTGTCACTTCGAACGGCCTTTCGGTAATTGTAGAGCAGTCTTCGTCACATTTAAAATGAACAACGTTTGAAGGAAAATTCTGAAGGTTATCTCCCCAATATGCATTGCTATTTGCCGTGTCACGCGCGTTATGTCCTTGAACAATAACCATTTTGCAAGAATGGAACCTTATAGCCGCGTGAAAATTCTTCTGGCAGTATGAACGGACAATCCCAAATCAGAGACATGTTTATAGACTGTATATCGCAAAACAAATTGACGCACAGGTTCGACATTTTCTGAAATCCGAACAATGCGAGTTTTTTTTTCATTTTAACGATTAAACTGTGGCTCTGGAATTTTCAGTCATTATTATTATTAGTAGTAGTAGTATTATTATTATATTTCCTTTGATATCTGGCGTGTATACACATTTCTTTCCGGGGCCCGCCCAGAGACCTAAGGTCAGAAAAAGCATCATGACATTTTCCATTGACCAATTAGAAAAAGAATAGAACATATTTTACATAAATAAAGCCCTTCGTAAGGTGTGGGCTGTACTCGTGACAGCATTTTATTTTATTTCTTTAAAGTATAAGTTTCAGTGAGCCTCATTGAATCTTTTCCAACCAATCCGAGTGCTCCAACTACAACAGGTATTGTTGATGTTCCCATCTGCTACATTTTTGAGATTTTGCTTACATTATTATTATTATTATTATTATTTCCTTTGATTCCTGGTGTATTTCTTTCCGGGTCACAACCAGAGCCATAAGGCCAGAAATGGCATTATGACATTTTCCACTGAACACCTTTTGGGAAACCCTGCTCCACCCCAACATAAAAAAAAAACACTAAGATCACACATATTTTACGTAGACAAAGCCCTTCTTACGTTTGGGCTGCTATTATTATTATTATTATTATTGTTGTTGTTGTTGTTTTATTTCCTTTGTTTTCTGGTGTCTACTCATTTCTTTCCGGGTCCCGACTAGTGACCTATGGTCAGAAATGTCATCGTGACATTTCCCACTGAGGTGTTTCGAAAAAAAAAAAAAATAATCGCACATATTTTACATAGCTAAAGCCCTTCGTGAGGTGTCGGCTGTACCTGTGAGTACAATTCGTTTATATTTCTTTAAGGCATGACCTTCAAGGAATACCTTCAATGAGCCTATTGGAATCTTTTCCAATCAATCCGAGGACTCCAACTACAACGGTGATTGTTGATGTTCACATGTGCCACATTTTTGAGATTTCGATTTCAAGGTCATTCATTTGAATAAATATTTCCTTCCGCATTTTACCCAGGGATCTAAATTCAGAAATGGCTTCATGGCATTTTCCACTGATCAATTTTTATATAAAAAAAAAACGCAAGATCACACACAATTTACGTAGATATAGCTCTTCATAATGTGTGAGCTGAACTTGTAAGTAAAATTTTTTTTTTCTTTAAGGCATGGGCTCCAGATTATTCTTATTATTTTTATTCTAAATGTTATTTTTGTGGATACACGTGTTTGAGTAGACATACTGTTATTTCATTATTATTACTTGTGTATGTTATATTCCATGTTTTGTATGCTGTAGAGCCGGGTTCAAACTATGGTACTTATATTGTCAGGTAACTAATAAAACCTTTTTTAGTATATGGAATGTTCCTAGTAGTCAGATCTTCTGGGCAACTCATATGTTGCTGTTTCCTCGGACACTGTTAGTTGAATTGTCCATTGCTTTTCTCACGAGGCCCAGAGTTCCGATTACTATTGGTACGACAGTCTCAGTCTTCATTCCCCACATCCTGTTAATCTTGATCTCCAGGTACTTGTATTTGGACAATTTCTCGATAGCATTAATGAAGGTGTTTATTATTATTATTATTATTATTATTATTATTATTATTATTATTATTATTTCCTTTGATTCCTGGTGTTTACATATTTCTTTCCGGGTGCCGCCGAGGGACCTAAGGTTAGAAATGGTATCATGACACTTTCCACTGCAGAAAAAAATATTACATAGATAAAGCCCTTCGTAAAGTGTGGGTTGTACTTGTGAGAACAATGTTTTGTATTTCTTTAAGGCATGGACTTCCAGGAATCCCTTCAATTAGTCTACTGCAATCTCTTCTAAACATTTCTAGGGCTCCAACTACAACAGGGATTGTTGATGATCCCTTGTGCCACATTTTTGAGATTTTTATTTCAAGGTCCTTGTATTTTGACAGCTTTTTGAATATCTTCAAAGATACATTGCAGTCTTTAGGGGGTGCCATATCAATAAAGAGGCACTTTTTTGTTTATGGTCTTTAATAACAATATCTGAGCGGTTGGCTTTGATTGTTCTGTTAGTGTGTATTGTGTAGTCCCATAGAATTGTAACAGGTCCTATCTCCGTAAACGGGTCTGGGTGGTGTTATTATTATTATTATTATTATTATTATTTATTATTTATTATTATTATTATTATTAGTTTTGGTTGTGGCGTATACTCGTTTCTTCCGTATCCCGACCAGAGATCTAAGGTCAGAAATGGCATCAAGACACTTTCCACTGAGCTGCTTCAAAAATAATTTTACATAGATAAAGTCCTTCCTAAGTTGTGGCCTGTACTTGTTAGTAAAATATTTTGTATTTTTTAAGCCATGGGCTACCAAGAATCCCTTCAATGAGTCTATTGGAATCATTTCCTATCGATCGGAAGGCTCCAACTACAACAGGAATTGTTGATATTCTTATGTGTCACTTTTTGAGGTTTCAGTTTCAAGGTCCTTGTATTTTTATAGCTTTTTGAAGATCTTCAAAGATACTTTGCAATCTACAGGGACCGGCATGACTATAAGGAGGCACATTTTGTCTGTGGTTTTCTAAATCATGATATCAGGGCGAGTCTTGTAAAATCCCATAAAATTGTTACAGGTCATATCTCCGTAACCGAGTCTCGGTGATGTTCGTGACAATAAGTGTCAATACTGTGGAACCTGATACAAGATGGTCAACGGTTTCTGGATTTTTATCACAGGATCTGCATTTTGGACTAACACAATTTTACAGTATGCGTGATTGGTAATTTCTAGTTAGCATACCTTGGTGCTGTGCATCAAGAATAAATTATTATTATTATTATTATTATTATTATTATCATTTCGATTTCCTGGTGTATTTCTTTCCGGACACAACACCATAAGGTCAGAAATGGCATTATGACATTTTCCACTGAACACCTTTTGAACCCCCCCCCAAAAAATAATCTAAGATTACATATTTTACGTAGACAAAGCCCTTCTTACGTTTGGGCTGCTATTATTATTATTGTCATCATCATCATTCGATTTCTGTTATGGACACACTTTTTTTTTTTTTTTTTTCATGTTAATTTTTTATTTTTTTTTTATCTCCGATGAAGTTGCTAGCGTTACATAGACAAAGTTCTCCTTAGTGTGTGCTGTACTTAATAAGACAATTTTCTGTATGTCTCTTAAGCTGGGGTTTCAGGGATTCTTTCAATGTGTTGTTTTGTTCCATTTTTTATAATTCCAAGTGCACCTATTACCACTGGTATTATTCTTGTTTTCAATTTCCACATTTTTCTATTTCAATTTCCAGGTCTTTGTATTTTGATAGTTTTTCAAATTCCTTGGTTGCTATGTTACAATCCGCTGGACAAGCCATATCAATTAGTAGGCAAGTTTTTTCTTTCTGGTTTTGACAATAATGTCCGGCCTATTTGCTTCAATTTTTCTGTCTGTGTGGATGGTATAATCCCATAGAATGGTGACATCTTCTATTTCTGTAACCGGCGCTGGCCGATGTTCATACCAGTGTTTGCTTACACATTTTTCAAAGTGTTTGCACATTGTCCATTATTTGCCCCACTCTATCGTGACGATTTTATATTCATTTGGGGCATTATCCTGATTAGATGGTCTATTGTTTCTTGGTATTTCCTGCATTTTGGATTCCATTATTATGTATGATATTTGCCTTTCCTAGTCACAACTCTGGTCTTGCCATAAAACCTCATTAAATTATTATTATTATTATTATTCCACTGAACACCATAAGGTCAGAAATGGCATTATGACATTTTCCACTGAACACCTTTTGAGAACCCCCCCCGCAAAAAAAATAATCTAAGATTACACATATTTTACGTAGACAAAGCCCTTCTTACGTTTGGGCTGCTATTATTATTATTATTATTATTATTATTATTATTATTATTATTATTATTTCCTTTGATTTCTGAAGTGTACTCACTTCTTTACGGGTCCCGCCAAGGGACCTAAGGTTAGAAATGGCATCATAACATTTTCCACTCGAAAAAAAAAAAAAATATATATATATATATATATATATATATATATATATATATATATATATAGACAAAGCCT
The DNA here is from genome assembly GCA_903632075.3 of Acanthosepion pharaonis. Lineage (NCBI taxonomy): Eukaryota > Metazoa > Mollusca > Cephalopoda > Sepiida > Sepiidae > Acanthosepion > Acanthosepion pharaonis. Next base: position 186,342 of record CAHIKZ030000372.1, on the reverse strand, counting down.
TTCGTAATGTGTGGGCTATACTCGTGAGAATAATTTTTTGTATTTCTTTTTAAGTCATGGGCTTCCAGGAACCCCTTCAATTAGTCCACTGGAATCTTTTCCGACCAATCAGAGGGCTCCAACTACAACAGGGATTGTTGATATTACTACTACTTCTACTACTACTTTTATTTCTGTTTTATATACATTTCCGTCCTGGTCTCAATCAGAGACCGAAATTCAGAAACGACTTCATGATATTTTCCATTGATCATTTCTTTGTAAAAAACAAAACAAAAACAAAGATCGCATACATTTTACATAGATAAAGCCCTTCGTCAGGTGTGGGCTGTACTTGTGAATACAACCTTTTTTTATTTTTATAATATATGAACTACCTAGTATCCCTTTAATGAGACTATCCGAGCCTTTTTCCGATCAATCCCCAACTACAACTGCAATTATTGATGTCTTCATGTGTCATCGCCTTTTTTACATTTCCACTTCAAGATCCTTGTATTTTGATAGTTCTTTGAAGATCTTCAAAGATACTTTACAATCTTCACGGACTGCCATATCAATAAGAATGCACATTCTGTTCTTGTGGTCTTTGATCACGATGTCTGGGCGATTAGTTTTGATTGTTCTGTCTCTGTGTATTGTAAAGTCCCACAAAATTATTACAGGTCATATCTTTGTAACCGGGTCTGCATGATGTTCATACCAGTTTATTGCATTTTCCTTGTCGTAAAATTTGCAAATATTGGCGCATTCTATCGTGCTGAGTTTTATACTAAGTAGGTTTTAACACTGAGCAACCTGGTGGTCACCTGTTTTTGGATATTTATAACAAAAACTGCTTTTCAGGTGTACACACTTGACAGTTTCATGTTAATACAATTATTATTATTTTTTTATTTCCTTTGATTTCTGATGTATATACATTTCTTTCCGGGTCTCGCCCAGAGACCAAAGTTTAGAAATGGCATCAAGACATTTTCCACTGCAAAAAAAAAAGATACATAGATAAAGCCCTTCGGAAAGTATTGGCCGTACATTTTTTTTTATTTCTTTAAGGCATGGTCTTCCAGGAATCCCTCAATTTAGTCTTTCAACCAATCTGAGGCCTCCAACTACAACAGGGATTGTTGATGATCCCATGTGCCATATTTTTGAGATTTCGATTTCAAGGTCCTTGTATTTTGATAGTTTTTTGAAGATATTCAAAGATACATTGCAGTTCACAGGGACTGCCATATCAATAAGGAGGAACTTGTTTTTTTTTGCAGTCTCTAATAATAATGTTAGCTTTGGTGATTATTATTATTATTATTATTTGTGTATGGTATGTTTTCTACTTTGTATCCTATAGAACCGGTTCGAAACTATGGTCCTTCGGCTCTATATAGGAACTTTCATTTAATTGATAGAGCTCTTCTTAGTATATGGGATATTCCTAGTAGGGCGATCACCTGGGCAGCTTGTATGTTGCCGTTACCTGGGACACTGTCATTGCTTTTCTCACGAGTCCCAGCTCTCTGATTCCTATTGGTATAGTCTCAGTTTTCATCCCCATATCATGTTAATCTCGATATCCCGGTCCTTGTATTTGGAAAATGTCTCGATAATTTTCATGGAGGTGTTTTAGATGGTATTTCTCTATCAAAAAGCATACACTTCCTTTATTTCTTGTCGTTTATGATATTATCAAGTTTTTTTGGTTTTATTTGACCGTCAGTCTGAATAGGTACATTGTTATTTGGATTTACTGCGTCTCCTTGGTGGTCATACCATCTCTCAGTTGTTTCAATTTGGTGCCTTTTGCATATCTTCCAGTGCAGATATTGTTATGTCTGTGGGTATATTCATTTTTTTGGTAGTTCCGGATATCCTGGAATATCGACAGATTCATCATATTTTCCATAGATTCTGCATTTCGGGTTCGTTCCATCTTTGATTATGTAACAGTGATAGGATCTGGTTGCGAGGCTTTGGTCCTGAGCTGCAACAATTAGGCCTTTCTGTCTCAGCTTTCAACCCGCTGCTCCTCACCCACTGATGTGCTTTCTGTTGGTCAACATCCGTTTCTTTCGCCCCTTTTAAGTATTTGCCATGCAAAGGCTTATCCTCCAAGTTTTTGTTTGTGATCCATTATATACATTTCCTTTACCATCACGGGATCTCCTTATTCAAAATGGGATTGCTTGTGTTTGCAATCTGGTGATTCAAAGTCCAGGGTCGGCAGCGACAATTTATTCCTATATAACAACTATAAAATTACAAAAAACATATATTTGGATTATCGACAGGAAGCATTTCAAAAACTAGACTTCATAATTCTCTACTTGAAACGAAAAATTGCCACTTGGATTATTCAAATGTTTTTGGTCTGGGAACAATAAAATCAGGATTTTTTTTAAAACAAATATTAAATTTAATTTTTCATTCTAGAAGTAGATTCTTCTTCATCTTCTTTTTTTCTTCTTCTTCTTCTTCTTCTTCTTCTTCTTCTTATTATTATTATTATTATTATTATTATTATTATTATTATCCTTCATCCCCCTTCATAGCCCGTCCTGGGTAAGACGATAAACTACGTCCAACAGCAAGGCATCTGATCAGGAGATTTCGAGGAGCGTGGAACCACCTTTTAATTGTTGGCGTTCCCAGTTCCACCCTGACCTGGGGTGGTAGCACCTGTTAGAGCCCCAGCTATGGGCAAATAGTTGACACCCAAACTTCTGTAAAAATAGGTTTTAATACCAGAAATACTTTGTAATAAAAAAATATTACCAGCACTAATTTTTGAAGGAAAAATTATTATCAGCAGTACTTTAAAAAATACCAGCAATACAAAGAGCTATACATTCTTTGAAAAAAATATTACCAAGTATAGATTTCTTCAAGGAAAAATATTCCCAGAAATAGATTTTTGAAGAAAAACATTACCAGCAATAAAAATTTTGCCGGCATTAAATAACCCATTTAGGTTGATATACCGTAAAACAAACAAAACCAAAGCACCTTCAGAGCAGCTTGGCTTCATAACCACCTTGTCCGCCGTTGATTCTTGTAGATTGTATCATTCTCGCCCTTGCCACCTTGGGTCGCCCCCCCCGCCCTCATCACCACCACTGGAAGCTGATCATCGCTCTTAGAATCATTTTTCTGAGAATACCATGAACCGAACATGTGACTAACGAGCAAGTTTGGAATTGAAGTAGAAGGGTACAAGAGAGAGAAGGGGGAAACATTTTGGTTCGCATCATGAGGAAAAAGGCTTGGAATATATGACGCTCAAAAGGCCTATTGTAAATAATAGGGATTGAAGGAAAGAATAAGTCTTGTAAGGTAGTTGGAGGTAGGATAAAAAGTTAAACCTTGCAGCAAAAGATGGGAAGTCGTGGGGAGCCATGATCGCCAATGTCCTGACGAGACACGTCCAATAGAAGAAAAAGTAAAAATATCTATTGGAATTATATTATCAGATCTGATTTATTTAACCCTTTCTTTCGATTTTATAACATGGCTTACTCTCCAAATGACAGTCCTATTTGCGTAAAGCCTGCTGTCAAGACCTTAATTCTTCAGCGAGAGTAAACGGCAGAGTTAATAGCTTCCTTCACGCATGAAGAGCATATTTGAACGCTCATCGAGTTTAAGATGTGGACTCTGATCCAAGGGTCAAGCAATATGGGATGATCTATGAGCCATGATGTCTTGTATTGCACCATTCAGGCAGTGACTAAAATTCAGTTGCGCGATTGAGGAAAGGCTAGCTGTTAAGGAGTTGACTGGGTGACGCTGACAGCCAGTAGCATTTTGGGTCGTGATCTGTCTGTGTTCAAGATGGAAATGCATTG
>CAHIKZ030000372.1:117500-175000 GCA_903632075.3 Acanthosepion pharaonis | reverse complement strand
ACCAGAAATAGATATTTTGGAGGAAAAAATATTAGCAGAAATAGATTTTTGAAAAAAATATCAACAATAAAATTTTGTCGGCATTAAGTAACCCTTTGAGGTTGATGTGCCGTAAACCAAAACAAGCCTACTTCAATGAAAGTATGCCGCCTATATATATATATATATATATATATATATATATATATATATATATATATATATAAATATATGAAGAAAATTTGGAAAAAACAAACAAAAATCCTTAAATGCAATTATGTTGTTTAAAAATGAATGAAATGTCGACGTCTGACGTTTCGGTTTAATAAACCTTTTTCAAGACAATATTCATTAAAATACAATTCAGTTCAATTTGACAAAGACGATGGACATAAAAAACAAGTCTTATCCAAAACAGATAACTGAAATTTTTTAAAATGATCAGCTTTCCGTTTAGCATGGTCACGTTGTCGTCACATGGGTCGCCCATGTGACGACAACGTGACCATGCTTTCAAAACGTATTCCTAAAAAATTTTTGATTATTTTGAATGAAAAAGAAAATGAAAAGAATTCTATTAGGATCTAAAATTTTTTATGTGTATGCTTGTCGAGCATTAATCTCGCTAAAAAAGGGGAAATATTAAACCGAAACGTCAGACGTCGACATTTCATTCATTTTAAACAACATAATTGCATTTAAGGATTTTTGTTTGTTTTTTCCAAATTTTTCTTCATTCTGTCGGATCTATATCCATTTACATTTGCTTACATATATATATATATATATATATATATATATATATATATATATATATATTGAACAATAAGAAAATAAAAAATTAAAATCTTTAGACACACTGGGTTGTAGATTAATATTCTTTCGTTTTTTTATTATTATTCCATTTAGATTCCTCGACTAGTTTCGACCGAAATGGCCATCATCGGGAGGAGAAATATTTCTGCTTGCTGGTAGATGCAGCATATTTTCATTCAATGCGTCTTCGGATTTCAGTGTCGTATTTTTCATCCTCTGTTAGAACGTTTCCGAGATATTTAAATGCTTAGTTGAGTTTGGTATCTCTGATTTGTCATTTGTATTTTGGGCACATCCTTTTGCTAATATCTATGTATTGTATCTTCTTGCAGTCTATATTTAATCATTTCTTCTTATTTCCCTTCAGTGGGTGCATTTGTAGTTTTATTTCCGTGTCTGTTATCAGCATTGTGTTATCTGTATATATAGTTATAATTGTGTCCGCCATTACTGAATCATGGTAGAACATCGAATTCTCTCAGAATTTCCTTGCTGTATCGGTTGCATATGTCTGGTGAGAAGACACATCCTTCTCTTACACATAAGATCGGCAGATGACTCTGAGCTGATGGCAGGCACAAAAAGAAAACAACAGAAACTGCTACGGAAGGAAAGCTGGAAGAAAGGAATAACAAAACAATAAAACGACAGGAAGTATGGCTGCCAGCAAGAAAAAAAGCCCCAATGATACATATTTACGAACCGGAGATGGGAAAATAAAAAGTACAGAAATTTAAATACCTGGAAAGTGTTTTACCGTAGGATGGAAAATGTGGCACCGAAATCCGAAGTTGGCTTGGATTGACGAATGATTCAAACCAAAGGCTAAACAATTTAGAAACAAATAAAAGAGCATCCTGGGTAAGACGATAAACTACATCCAACAGCAAGGCCTCTTATCAAGAGGTTTTGAGGAGCGGGAATCATCTCTTAATTGCTGATGTTCCCAGGTCCACCCTGACCCGAGGTGGTAGCACCTGTCAGGATCCCATGTATAGGTAAATAGTTAACCCCCCAAAATGGGTCAAAGCACTATGAAAGTAAAAAAATAGGTTTTAATACCAACAATACAATTTTGAAAAGAAAAATATAACCAGCAATACATTTTTTTAAAAAAAAATATTACTACCAATAAAAATGTTGTCGGCATTGAATAACCCATTGAGGTTGATATGCCGTAAAACAAAACAGACCAAACAAATATATACTGAGATAGATAGATAGATAGATAGATAGATAGATAGATAGATAGATAGATAAAAAAATATTATCAGTAAAAATCATATCGGCATTAAATAACCCATTATGATTGATATCCCGAAATTGTAAACAAAGCAAACCAATATATACTGAGATAGATGATAGATAGATAGATAGATAGATAGATAGATAGATAGATAAAAAATATTATCAGCAATAAAAAATCATATCGGCATTAAATAACCCATTAAGATTGATATCCCGAAATTGAAAACAAAGCAAACCAATATATACTGATATAGATAGATAGATAGATAGATAGATAGATAGATAGATAGATAGATAGATAGATAGATAGATAGATAGATAGATAAAAAAATATTCCCAGCAATAATATCTTGTCGGCATTAAATAAGCCATAAAGATTGATATACCCTAAAACAAACCAAACGAAACCAAATAAAAGGGTGCTGACCTGCTACGTGATATCAATCTTCTCTGCCGGTGAATGCAAGAGAGAAACCTGGTGCCACTAGAAATGTTTTTCTACAAAAGGATGTTGATAATTCCATGGACGGAACACGTGCACGACGTGAAATTCTCAAAGAACATATTAACAAAAAGAACACATGCATGCAGAATCCGAAAGAGAGAGCTGGAATTACTTGGTCATATAATGAGGAAGGAAGGTTTGGCGAATTTAACACTCACATATCGACAGGAAGAGAGATAGAGGAGTGCACCAGACGAGCTTTTGTGAATGGATGGAATAACCAGGGAGAAGTGGCTAGGCAAAAAGAGAAATGCAGCGAAGGGCTCCCAGGTATAGGAAGCTGTGGAGATCCATGATCGCTCACATTCTGAAAGAAGAAGAAGAAATATCAGTAAATATAATATAATTTTTTCTGAGTTCCTGACTTATCTTAAGACAGTAAAATCCCTCATATACGGAAATCCTCATATCCGGACTGCTTCATATCCGGAATCCCGCTTATTCGGACAAGATTTTGATGTGTATATTTGTATATTTTCAGGATATTTACTCTGAATAATTGGCTATGCTTATTTGACTCTGACTTGTATTGGTTCAAAAAATGATGGGAATCATAGGAAAGGAAAACAACGAGACACATCTACAACAAGATAGCGACGAAATGCCTGTTTGTGATGAAACCTGCACTGAAAGTGAAAAAAGCTATTAAAAAGGTTGTCAGTTTTATGGAAAGAAAGCCAGTAATCAGCTATGACGATAGCAATAACGCACGTTGATTTGAAAGTGTCTTTCGTTTAAAAAAAATTCAAGAATAAAAGCAAAACGAAATGCGGAAAAAGTTGAGAATTACATTAGAAAAGAAAGAATCATCATGCAACAGCGATTAAAAAATCCTCGTTACATTATTTATTTTCCATACGTGGCATACTTTAATGAATTTTCATTAAAATTACATAACTTATTTATTTCTCCTTAAAATCAATTCCGTTATATTTCAATCACCATCAGCTTATTTTCTTTACTATAAAACACTGAAAATAAATGTTAAACCTGATTTCAGTTCTTTTATTTTAATCTAAATATAACCTCTCATATCCGGACTTTGTAACCAATTCCTCATATCCGGAAAACCTTCTTAGTCCGGTTGTCAGGGATTCCACTGTAGACGTTTTAAAGCATCAAAACCTAAATAATAAACAGGAACAGATAGGTTTACCTCTCGTCCGGTTCACACTCCTCCCAAGTCTTTTGAACAGGAGTAGAGGCTTATCTCTTGTTCCCTGTTTTGGATTGGGTTTCTGATTCCTTCTAATGTCTTTTCATTCTCTGCCATGTCCAGTAGTGCTAAGAAATAAAAAAAAACGCTTGAAACAAGGAAAATGGTACAAAACAGTTACGAGATATATGTCTTCCTGTGAGTGTTGAACAATCTCCTAAAGAATGAAAAAGAGACTTGAAGCAACAGAATTGTGGTTCTACAGAAGGATACTGAGGATACTATATCCGGACTTAGTAACCAGTTCCTCATATCTGGACTTGGTAAACAATTCCTCATATCCGGACTTTGTAACCAATTCCTCATATCCGGACTTGGTAAACAATTCCTCATATCCGGACTTTGTAACCAATTCCTCATATCCGGACTTGGTAAACAATTGCTCATATCGGGACGCTGTAACCAATTCCTCATATCCGGACGTTGTAACCAATTTCTCATATCCGGACGCTGTAACCAATTCCTCATATCGGAACTTTGTAACCAATTCCTCATATCCGGACGCTGTAACCAATTCCTCATATCGGAACTTTGTAACCAATTCCTCATATCTGGACGCTGTAACCAATTCCTTATATCCGGACTTGGTAAACAATTCCTCATATCCGGACGCTTTAACCAACTCATCATATCCGGACACTGTAAGCAATTCCTCATATCCGGAGGGGCTTCTTAGTCCGGTTGTCAGAAGTTCTACTATATTATATTTATAGTTTGCTCTAACATTTTGATGGGGAAAAACCGTCTAATCACGCCCCCAAAACCAAACTAGTTACATTCCATCATCGTCTATCGCACCCCGAACTACCATTAACCCGTTGTTGAGAGACTCTTTTTACATTGTACGAATTGTTTTGGATATAATAATAAAGATTTACTGGTAAAAGTTCTAATAATTAACCCATCGATGGGGGAGAAGAAGTAAATTCATACCTTTCCCAAGGTTATTTACGCGAAAGTGAATATAACGAAGCCGAGTGGAATTTGAACCCGGCTCTCGGAGTTCTAATTCCGAGCCGTTAACTATTTTTCGCCCTAGATCACTTTCAATGGTGTTTAAATTTAGTGATCTTACGAGAAGCGGTCTTTCAAGGTGATATGGCCGTAAGCCAAAATGTCTCTCGAGTAAATAATATTATCTTATATTATTTTGTAGTCTGTTATGGAAGGAGGGAGTCAGGTAAAATGATGTCCTGTGATAGTGAGCGTTGGGAAAACAATTAGTCTTCGGTAGATCTCACCTTCGCGTCTAAGGCACAGGGCGGTTTTTGAGGCAACTTCTTTTGTAAAACGCCGACACAGACGGTAATTGATATGAATGCATTTGAATGACACACACTGCGACGGAGTCGATATTTATCAACAACAAAGAAAGACAGCTGGTGATTTGACTTCGAGACTAAATCCGTCCTTCGCTGGAAATGTGATACAGCAGACAATAATTAAGCTCAAATGGTTTCCTCAGTACGCAGCAGATTCTCCAAATCTGTTCACTTCACACGGCCAATTTAGATCCATATAAAAACCTGTCTACTTAGAAGTTCGACTATGCTGAACATGACGAAAGAACCACAATGGAACCGTTCTTTCATGACGAAGCCTGGGATTTGAAGCAAATCGAGAAAGGCGATCCCTGGATTAGGGAGGATACCAATAACGGTTATTTCGTATTTTTAATTAGGTGTTCAGCTGAGATAAAAGGAGAGCTAGTCTCCTTAATAATCCGGGACTCTCCTCAGTATTTTAACAGGTTTTAGCAGTGTTATTCTGATACCTCGGGTATCCAATTGTTTTGGATATAATAATAAAGATTTACTGGTACATATTCTACTAATTAACCCATAGTTGGGGAAGAAAATGTAGATTCATACTTTTCCGAAGGTTATTTACGCGTAAGTGAATATAACGAAGAATTATAAAGAATATAACCCTAATCTGATTCTGGTACCTCGGGTATCCAAACTTTGTTTTTTCTTTTCACTAGGCTTTTCAGAACCGTTTCTGATACAGAGATGCACACTGATACGATTATCTCCCTTGTTTTTCACAAATCTCTCAACTCTCTGGTAAGATCGAAATAATTATCTAGCTTTTCGGTTTTCTGTGAATAACATCAACGTTCTTTAGTTGCGACACATCCACAACCTGATATTATTCTCGTCTTCTTTACGTCTTATTCACTGCAATCAACCGGTAATCGCCGATCTAATAGGTTTTCTTTCTTACGCCAACAAGATCCGGTCTTCGGGCCTGGCTAGTGTAATCCGTTTGACTGTCCGACAAGCAGGGATTTTATGTGTTCTGTTCTGATTCGGACCTGTACAGATTACTGGACTTGCATGATCAAAATATCGTAGCTGGCTCAGTAGACAACAAATGATAGTCGCCTCGATACTCCAGGACTTTCCACGAGTTTTTTTTTTTTTTTTTGCAAATTTTAGCACTCTAATTTTCCTGATATATTTCTAATCTCAAATGTATATAAATATATATATATATATATATATATATATATGTGTGTGTATATATATATATATATATATATATATATATATATATATATATATATATATATATATTATATATATATGTGTGTGTGTAATAATAATAACAGAAATCTTATAAGTATAAGAAACTATACTCGTTCGAAAACCTTCGGTGTCTTGATTTACAAATAATCAAACCAATACCAAAGGGAAAAAAAAAAGGTATATAAAAAAAAAAGAGCCAAGAACATGTACGTTAGCCGAAAATAATCGTCTAGCATGCAAGTTTAAAGCCCAAAAAAAAAAAAAACCGATATGAGTAAGCAAAATAACTAAATAAAGTGCTCAATACAATAAGTAGAGCAGACCTAGTTAAACCTACAGAGCCAGACAAACTTACCAAGGTTTCACCTAAGCGGATCGTCAGATAAGGCTGGATCTCTGAACGATTCGCTTAGGTGAAAACCTTGGTAGGTTTGTCTGGCTCTGTAACTTTAACTATATATATATATATATATATATATATATATATATATATATATAGATATTATATAGATATAAGATTATAAATTCTAAACATTATTATTTATTTAAACTAAAAAAAAAATTGCCGATAGTGAAGGTAGTTAAAATAATTTGCGGTGTCAATGGAAAAACTGTCCTTTTGATACGCTTTTTTTTGTTGTTTTTTTTTTGTTTTTTTTCCGATACAAAGTTCTAAATTTGCCAGTTATTTGTCGTAAATGTCAAATAAAATGAAAGATGAATCGGAAATAGCGAAAAATATCAGGCATATATTTTGTTATATATCCCGAAATGTGTACATGCACTTAGAAAAAATAATATTTAACCTCATACATTGCACTGGTTGCTGATCAAACTCCTCACAGATGAAGAAGAGCCTTGAAACAAGGGATGCCGAGTCTATCATAGACTAAGCATGGAAATAACGAAAGTCTTAAAGGAAAATAGGAACTACAAAGAAACTACTTTCGACAAACGGAAAAGAAGGGATGAAGAATTTATGAGGTAAGAGAGCTTGGAGAATTTGACAAGAATATTTGAGAAAGAGGGAAATAGAAAAGAAAAGAGAAAAAGAAATTCTGAGAAAAAAAGCAAAAGCTCGAAAATGGAATCAAACAACAAAAAAAAGAAAGAATAACAGATGAATAAATGAAAGAAAGAAAGAAAGAAAGAAAGAAAGAAAGAAAGAATGGCTGAGGAATATAAGAAAGAGAAAGTAAAAATAAAAGAAAGAAAGAAAGAAAGGAAGAAAGGAAGAAAGGTTGAATGGCCGAAGAAAGAAAGAAAGAATGACCGAAGAAAGAAAGAAAGAAAGAAAGAAAGAAAGAAAAGAAAGAAAGAAAGAAAGACCGAGAAATAAAAGAAAAAAAAAACTAAGAAAGAAAGAATGACCAAAGAATAAAAGAGAGAAAGAAAGAAAGAAAGACAGAGAAATAAAACAAAGAAAGAAAGAATGGTCGAAGGAGAAAAGTAAGAAAGAAAGTAAGAAAGAAAGAAAGAAAGAATGGCTGAGGAATACAAGAAAGGGAAAGAAAGAATTAACGAAAAATAAAAGAAAGAAAGGAAAAAAAACACTGAAGAATAAAAGAAAGAAAGAAAGAAAGAAAGAAAGAATGACCTAAGAATGAAAGAAAGAAAAAAAGAATGACTGAAGGATAAAAGAAACAAAGAAAGATTTTCCGAGTGCTCAGATATAGACTGGTATGACTGCCACTTCTATATACCTAAAAAAATAGAAATAATTATTTCGCTTATCGCATTCCTGCTCCTTTTCTATAAATTTTGATTTTCATCGGGATGAATGAATGGTTTTATACTTTATAGTCCCATTGATTTCGCCCATGATGTTTCTGTCACATTTTGGAAATTGTGGGGGGTTTATTACTAATCTTATTTTCTTTAGTTTCTTGTAAATAGATTTTATATGCATATTGGGGGTTAATTTTTAGAATTGTTGTTTTATTCCTTCCCCCACAGGTTTTATGGGGACTAGTTATATTTTCCCAGAGACAAAGAGGTATTATGGTGGTTGTAGTAAGAAAAATTACGATTGAATGTGTTGTTTTGGTGAAGTATTGTTTGTACGTTTGTTTCTAGCTAAGTTATAGTTAAGACAGAAGAAGACCGTCCTTTCCCCAATCCCTTTTCGGCCTTGTGCCACATTTCTGTATTTTAAACAGAATAAATATCGCTTTCCTCTTTGTGATCGGGATGAATGAATGGTTTTATACTTTAGTCCCGCATTGATTTCGCCCAGTGAAGTGATGTTTCTGTCACATTTGGAAATTGTGGGGTTATTACTAATCTTATTTTCTTTAGTTTCTTGTAAATAGTTTTTTATATGCATATTGTAAATACTCATTGGGGTTAATTTTTAGAATTGTTGTTTTATTCCCTTCCCCCACAGACCACGAATTTAAATATGGGGACTAGTTAGTATTTTCATAGAGACAAAGAGGTATTATGGTGGTTGTAGTAAGAAAGGTACGATTGAATGTGTTGTTTTGGTGTAAGGAATATTGTTTCGTACGTTTGGGTCATGGAAGAAGACCGTCCTTTCCCCAATCCCCTTTTCGGCCTTGTGCCACATTTTCTGTATTTTAAACAGAATAAATATCGCTTTCCTCTTTGTGATCGGGATGAATGAATGGTTTTATACTATTATAGTCCCGCATTGATTTCGCCCAGTGAAGTGATGTTTCTGTCACATTTTGGAAATTGTGGGGGGGGGTTATTACTAATCTTATTTTTTTTGTTTCTTGTAAATAGTTTTTTATATGCATATTGTAAATACTCATTGGGGTTAATTTTTAGAATTGTTGTTTTATTCCTTCCCCACAGACCACGAATTGTAAATATGGGGACTAGTTAGTATTTTCATAGAGACAAAGAGGTATTATGGTGGTTGTAGTAAGAAAGGCACGAATGAATGTGTTGTTTTGGTGTAAGGAATATTGTTTCGTACGTTTGGGTCCCGGCTAATTATAGTTAAGCCCGTCCTTTCCCCAATCCCCTTTTCGACCTTGTGCCACATTTCTGTATTAAACAGAATAAATATCGCTTTCCTCTTTGTTACCGAGATTTTGCGAATTTAAACTAGATTGGCAGATAGGTGAAAACAGTTTAAATGGCTAGATGTAATTCCTATTCTCTTATTGCCCTCTCTCCTTAATATTGTTTTCTTTTACCTCATATTGTCTCACCGTCAGTAACCCGTTGAGTTTTAATAGCTTTATTGCCTTGCATGGAGTGAAATGATTAAAATAAACGTAGGTAAAATTCATGAGCAACGTGAAAATTTACCTTCTAGCCATGATGGTGGACTAGGGTTATTATTATTAATATTATTTTATTTCCTGTGATTTCTGTTGTATACACATTTCTTCCCGGGTCCCGCCCAGTGACCTAAGGTCAGAAATGGCATCATGACATTTTCCACTGACCAATTAAGAAAAAAACAAACACATATTTTACCCTGTACTCGTGAGAACATTTTCTTTTCTATTTTTTTAAGGCATGGGCTTCCAGGACTCCCTTCATTGAGTCTACTGGAATCTTTTCCAACCAGGGCTGCAACTACAACAGGGATTGTTGATGTTCCCATGTGCCACATTTTTGAGGTTTCGATTTCAAGGTCCTTGTATTTTGATAGCTTTTTGAAAAACTTCAAATATACATTGCAGTTTGCCATATCAATAAGGAGGCAGTTTTTTTTTTTTTTTTTTTTTTGGGGGGGAGGGGGGTTCTAATAACAATGTCTGGGCGGTTAGCTTTGATTGTTCTGTCAGTGTGTATTGTGTATTCCCATAAAATTGTAAAAGTTCCTATCTCCGTAACCGGATGGTGTTCATTTCAATTTCTTTTAGTTTCTTTACCGTAGAACTTGCAGATTTTCAGTGTAGATATTGGCCAACTCTGACATGCTGGGTTTTATATTCAGTAGGTGCCAATACCGTACAACCTGATACAAGGTGATCAATTGATTCTGGATATTTATTACAGAATCTCCATTTGGGGCTATTATTATTATTAGTAGTAGTATTAGTATTATTAGAGAGAGTAGTATGCGAACAATGTGACGCTGGGAAGTAAATAAGCCCAGTATACCCATCATGTCTCTGAGATTCATGCATGTCCAAGTTATAAGTAACTCTCGATTGATTATCGATAGGCACAGAATGACGTCATGACTTTTCAAATCTCCAGCACCTTTCCCAGTATGGGGTATGCCTTACTCATTTTCCTGCCTTTGTCTCTTTCTCATTAGAATGTCCTACATTTATAATCTACACATGTAGTCATAGAGGATGATACTCACCGAAGGAATTCCAACTGGAAGTGAGACCTTTTAACTGGATATGAGAGCTTAAAGCACTTTCAGGCAGCATTCTAATCAATCTCTGATTTTAGTTTGGGACGAGTATGGACGGAGAGCTCTGATTTTCACAATGAAGCTGCCGGGAGAGAGCAGTTCAATCTCAATAAAAGAGAGAACTGTTTTGCCAGCTTAGGAGTCCAGTCCGGTGAGCGCTACAAGGAAAGAACCCTATTTAATAAACGTTACTTACTACATTTCCAAAATCTAATAGCAGACGTACCTTGACACTGTTGAATCACAGGAATCTCTCGATCCCAGGCTATCTTCCTCTCCTCAGAAAAGACTCTCTAACCTACATGCACGGCCTTGGTTTCTACATCAAGTACCATCTCCCTCTGGCCAGAGAGTTCTCTCTCGAATCGCCAGACCAGTCGTAGATGTGTCTCCGACTATCTCTTTTCAATGCGGTAAGCTATCTCTTCTTCTTTTACCGCTCTCCATCCTCTCAAGACTGTGGGATACTCGATAGCATTTCTGACAGCATAGACAAGGCTCTCTCCCTCCACCCGTTTGCTCACATATTTGTGTTTGGCGCCCTGAGAGCTATAATCTCCAGCTATTCAAATGTAACGTCAATTGTCATCTCTAGTTACCTTGATATATCCACTACCCTTCTCCTCATCCTTTTTTCTATCACTCCTATCTGATCTTGTTCTAAATTTTCTGTAACCCCTTGCGTCCTAGTGGCTTCCCGCCTTGCTTGGGTGAAATGCTAAAAAAAAAAAAAAAGAATGATTAATTCATCTTTCATTCGTCATCCGTGATTTTGCAGCAACATGGTCACTTTTTGTGCATGACACTTTTTCCACTTCGAGCAAGAGTGGTCGACTAAAACCGAACCAGATACTGATCCAAGGAAGAAAGCAACAAGGGCTGGTGATTATCGGTTGCGATTAATTAAACCTTTTTTTATGAGATTTCTAGAATTTTCTTAATTTGCTTCGGAGTGGTCAGCGGTACCTCTTCCTGGCCAGTCTGCGTCTTCATATGAATATATTTAACTTCCTCATAGTACCAGTTATTAAGTAAACCCATCGATGCATTATTCATAATGGAAACGAACATTCACATTGATTAAGAAGAAGGTAACGTGAATTTTAATTATTAACTTTTTGGTCATGTTTTTCATCTTTTCTTTGGCATATATTTCCTTATCCGGGATCAGCATCTAGTATTTCGCGTCAACTCCAAATTTAAATAAAAGAATTGAATTCCTTTGTCATTCGCACAAGAATAATGTTTGATTAAATTTGCACGAGCTTTCATTGATTACATTAAGTTTAATTGATTTCGTAGAGTGTATAATTTATGTTAAAACTTTCAATATCTCTTTATTTTTAAACAATAAAATATCAATTTGGGAACTGAATATAATGCACCTTAAAAGTAATTATAATATTTCTTAGATTTAAAAATTCTAGTAATTTATCTGAACACTCTGAGTCTATAAACTTTTCATTATTCTTATTCTTATTTAAAACAAAAATGTAACCAGCATTTATTTTATAATCACATCCTAACCAGTGACACAGAGCAAGCGAAGGGCGTGATTTTTCGTTGTTGTTTCCTTTCAAATAAAAGACAAATATTAACAAAAAATATTAAATAGACAAAAGCTTTTCGAACAATAAGGGTTGTGCTTGTTGGAACTATTTTTAGATTTTCTGGCGAGATGCTGGACCAAGGATTTTCTTGATTTGTTGCTGAGTTTCTTTTTTATCAAACCCAAAGTTCCTAATCAAACAGGAACAGCCTTAGTTTTAAGCGACACATTCTTTTCCATTACCACCTCCAGCCTTTTGTATTTGCTTAATTTATTATTATTATTATTATTTTTATTTTCTTTGATTTCTGGCGTTTACACATTTCTTTCCGGGTCCCGCCCAGGGACCTAAGGTTAGAAATGGTGTCATGACACTTTCCACTGACAAAAAAAAAATATTATTATCATTATTATTATTATTATTATTATTATTATTAGCAGCAGTAGCAGTAGTAGTAGTAGTACTGATACTACTACTAGTAATAATTAAATCCATCATGTATGTGTTGCTTTTTATCCCAATATTCTGGCTCTATACACTCTTCATTATAACCATGATTTTATTACTAGTTTCATTCCAGCTTATTATTGTTGCTTTTTATCTCAACACTCTGGCTCTATACACTCTTCATTATTACTATTATTCTATTACTAGTTTTATTCCATCTTATTATTGTTGCTTTTTATCCCGACACGCTGGCTCTATACACTCTTCATTATTGCTATGATTTTATTACAAGTAAAGAAAAAAATGAAAAAGTAATTGAAAAGTACATTCGACAGGGGATAAACAGGATTTCACAAGGAATTTTGCAAAAAAACTTCGGCAATATAAATGAATCGTATCTTCACGGAACAGATGCTATTCTAAGAATCTAAAATGAATCAGTTGTGTGTCTATCTATGCCTCACTAGCATATACTAGCTGTATAAAAAAAATAAAATACCCGGTTGACGCCTATCCGATTTTATCGTGTATATCACAAATGAACATTCTAATGTTTATATAAATATTTAATCATCACTATAACCTCCACTTTTTTCTAGAACCTCAATACATCTGTCAACAAGTTTATAGATGCCACATTTGTAAAGTTTGTAGTGGTCTATTTGTTTTTCTCGCCTCATGTCAAACGTCGGGGTTACCATATCTAATGACATATTAATAAGAATGGACCATTTGTAGATGTCTCTTTATGGCTGCATCAATAACATGACCACACAATTTATATTTAACGTAAAAATACCACAAAATATGAAATACAAGAAGGAGCAAAATGGTTTTAAAACAATAACATTTATTTTTATTTGTGTGTATGGATGTACATGCGTAGAAGTTAAAAAAACTGTGGGTGTTATGACTGGGAATATTTTTATCTGAACTCACAAAAGTGGAATTAATTATAAAGCTGAGAAATTCTGAATAAACTGTAGTTTTAGAAGAATCTTTCAAAGAGAAAAGTTCTTGTTGCTTGTTTTGAAATGTTCTGTATGTTTGCAATGTAGGTTGGAAAAGTTCGTACGTACGTGCATGCGTGAATAAGCTTTTAACGTCTGACCGACCATGGTCGAGACGAGAATCCTTAAGGTCACATCTTCACTGGAAAAGGGAAGAGTAGAGAAGAAAAGAGAAAGCAACAAGCTTGTGCCTGCTATTTATAATTAATATAATCATGTGACAGGCTCACAGAAAATGGCGGGAAAACTTAACTTGGTCAATATTTGTACGTGGGTGGATTGTAACTCCCATTTGTGTGTTTATTGACCAATCAGAAGCTGATTTTTCCTGAAAATATTCACTAAGCTGAGTAGGCTCTCTGATCCACTTTTTGCACAAAATTGTACAAAAGTCAACATTGATAAGAAAGTTCGTTATGTTGTTATGTAAAATTCGAGACCAGCTTATGCTTAACCTCTACATTTTATGCTAACCTTCGACCATCTGAATTGTTTTGAAGACCCTTAAACAAGTGACAATCAGAAGGGGGCAATGTGGGGAGAATATGCAAGATGAAGCATTTTTTCCCAAACGTGCCACTCTAAGAGATCTGTAGTTAATCGTGCAACGTGAGAATGGACATTATTGTGGACGACTGCTCCATTTCTGTTGTCGATAGTAGAGATCAGCGTTGAGTGTTTGATTATTGCCTAACAATGCTTAATGGATGATTCCTTGAGTATCAAGCCATACACTCAACAGGATCATCTTTTTTCCAAGGCAATAAAGCCTCTAAGACGCAAGCATTTGCTTAGCGTTAGAGAATATGAGATAAAGAAAATGTTATTAAGGAGAGAGAACAATAAAAGAACAGTTATTTCGAAGACAAAATTTAAGCTTTGATATTACATTTAAATTTTTCACGATTAAAGTTGACTGGGAAGCAAGAATCAGTAAGTGAGAAGTTCGAAAGAAGAAACTGTTAGCATAGAACTTACGGTTACATCTAGTCATTTCAACTGTAACATGTGGAGACCTAGCTGCCAATTTAGTACTGCGTTTAAATTCATAATGCCTTGGTACCAAACAGGAAAGATTATCAGAACAATTACCATAGAAATATTTTTAGAAAAGGCACGGAGAAGCTACGTTACGGCTGTGGGTAAGGACCTGAAATCGTGATGCCAGTTCAGGACCAATAACATAGCAGATTCTATATATTTTATCTACAACTGAAGAACATATGTGACAGCAATATTCAATGCATGGGTGAATGGTAAAGTCATAAATAATGTTCTCCTCTCGGTTGCTGACCAGATCTGTTTCTTGGACTGATCCACTAATGACACCTTTTAACCTTATGGTAAAGGACCCATTTAACTTCACCGGCAACCTACCTACGCAGAACGGGCACTTGAAATTGTATATGCTTTAATTCGCAACAATCTGCTTGTTATGATCACATCACATCCCTCATGATGTAACTCTTTATTGTATCTCATGCGTCTTGTATTTGGTGAACTTTCATTTTTAAAAAGGAGAAAATGGCCCGTACATTCTCGAATGCGATGTACCAGAGAATGCCCATTTATCCTATGGGTAATTGTTTATATATGGCGTTTACACATTTCTTTCCGGTTCCCGACCAGGGACCTAAGGTTAGAGATGGCATCATAACACTTTCCACTGACAAAAAAAAAAAAAAAATTCATAGACAAAACCCTTCGTAACGTGTGGCCTGTACTTGTCAGAACAATTTTTTGTATCTCTTTGAGGCGTGGACTTCCAGGAATCCCTTCGATTAGTCTACTGGAATCTTTTCCAACCATTCCTAAGGCTCCAACTGCAACAGGGATTGTTGATGTTACCATGTGCCACATTTTTGAGATTTTTATTATTAATATTATTATTACTATTATTATTATTTCTTTGATTTCTGTTGTATAAAGATTTATGTCCAGTTTCAAACCAAAGACACAAGGTTAGAAATGGATTCTACTGAGCATTTTTTATAAATAAAACAAACAACCAAAACAAAGATCGCATACATTTTGTATAGATACACTATCGAAAATGTTAAATGTAGCCGTCTTTTCTACTCCAATAGTTACATGTTTCGCACTTCTCGCCTGTGGACCCCCCTTTTCCTGTTTCCCTGTTAGCTATAAACACCAATTATTCAAATATAATGTTAATCGACGTCTCCAGATGCCTTGATCTATCCCTCAACCGTCTCTTCATCCTTTCCTCTATCACTCTTCTTTGCTCTAGCTCCAACTCTCTGTAACCGCTTGCGTGCTAGTGGCTTCCCGCCTTGCTTGGGGTGAAGCGCTTAAAAAAAATATGATGAAGCTTTTCGTAATGTGTGAGCTGTTCTTGTGAATACATTTGTTGTTCATTTCTCATAAGGCTTAGACTACCGGGAATCCCTTGAATGAGTCCAAGTGCTCCAATTACAATTATTGATGTCCTCACGTGCCACAATTTTTAGATTTTTACTTCAAGATTCTTGTATTTTGATAGTTTTTTGACAATCTTACAATCTGCGGAGACTACCATATCAATAAGAAAGCAGATTTAGTTCTTGAACACGGTGTCAGGGTGATTAGCTTTGATAGTTCTATCTATGTTTATTTTAAAGTCCCATAAGATTCTTATAGGTCCTATCTCCGTAACCGGTTCTGGGTGATGTTCATACCAGTTTCTTGCACTTCCCTTCCCGTAAATATATGGATCATATTCCTGGAAACCCGAAAATATGAGAATGCCAAAAAAAAATCATATTCATGTTAATTTCTCACATCTTGCGTAAATTTCTCTCCCTGTCGTGACCACAATTATATGTTTTCTTCCTGATTGCATGGAACCTAATCTGTTTGCGTCTTCTGATCCAAAATTTGGTCTCATGAAATCTCTGGTCTCTGAGACAAACTTATTCTGCACAAAGCAAAGGCAAAGTCAATAGCAATAATAAAACTAATAATAATAAATTCTTATTGAAATGACAGTTCCTGAAGATTGTAATATATCTTTGAAGATATATTAAAATCTATTAAGATCTACAAAAGACAGGAAATAATGGAGAGCCATGACCACGTACGCTCTGAAGGGGGCACGGCACGTAGAAGAAGAATTTATTTGTGTAAATGGAGAAAAGAAAAGGATTTAGGAGAGATAACAAAAACAAAATTTATGAAGATCTATGGAGGATAGCAGGTTGTAGAGAGCCGTGATCGTCAACGTCTTGAAGGGACACTGCACATAAAGAAGAAGAAGAAGAAAAATCATGTTCTCAACAGCCGTGTTCAAATAGATGCTGTAGCGCCAGCCGACAAAAAAAAAAAAAAAAAGAACCCATATTTGAAAGCGTTTGAGAAAGTGAGTAAATACAAGGCCCCCGGGATAGAAATCAGTAGAATGTGGCATCCTAAGACAACAACATTGCCTGGTGTTATTGGACACTTTGGGCAATGATCACACAAGAAGCGAATAAATATATGGATCAAATGGATACCAGAAAATATGGGATTTGCCAAAAAAAATCATATTCTAATTCATTTCTCGCATCTTGCGTATATTTCTCTCCCTGTCGGGACGACAATTACATGTTTTCTCCCTGATTTAATGGAACCCAATCTGTTTGTGTCCTCTGATCCAGAATGAAATGCGAGAAAATATGGGAAAATAAACTCCATCAAATAAAACTTACAATAGAAAAATGGAAAAGGAACTCAGCTGATATCCGAAAAAAACAAGTTCTTATGACCAGACTACGCAAAGGACATTCAAACTTGACTCACTTTTACACCCTGAAGAGGATGGATCCCCCAAAATGCTCCTGCGGAAGCAGACTCACGGTGGAGCACTTCAGTTTGAAGTGCAGAACTATCTCCAAAATAAGACGAAAATATTCTAACTATAAGAGCCTCAAAAGTGTCTTTGAAGAATCAGACACTAATAAGATATACAGTTTCCATTTCAGGAATCGGTATTCATAACAAAATTATCATTTTTTTTCCTTTTTATAACTTAACTCAATGACACGATTAAACACTGCTAAAGTACTTGCAAGAGCCTCTAAGGCCGGAATATCAGAATATCTATCTATATGTCGAAGTGTGATTATCAAGCTATCTATCTGATTGTCAAGGTGGAAATATCAACATTTATATCTTTATATCGAAGTATGAATGACAAGCTATCTAGTTATAAAGGTCCGGATATCTATTATTGACATTAAATAACCCAACGAGGTTGATATACCGTAAAACACAAAAAGACAAGAAATCTCTGGTCAGTTTGAGGCAAACTTATACTGCACAAAGCAAATATAAACGGAATAATAATAATAATAATAATAATAATAATAATAATAATAATAATAATAATGAATTCTGATTGACAAGACAGTCGCTGAGAATTGTAATGTATCTTTGAAGATCTTCAAAAATCTATCAAAATACACGGATGTTGAATTGGTAATCTAAAACATGTAGCACATGAGGACATCAATACTTCGAGTTACAGTTGGAGTCCCAAATTATAGGAATGGGGCCAGAAATAATTTTATTTATTTAATATGTAAAAATAACCTATTTAATTAGATGTCCTTACAACCATAACAAATTATTTAAATAAGTGAAAAAACTGTTTGCTGAATTAATATTTATTATTACTCTTATTATTATAAACATTAGAACATTTTATATCCAGTTTCTCTCATGGTCAGCCATTGTCCAGGTGTAGGCAATTTAGTTGGACTTAGCATCATGTCAAAATGTTGTCTCTTCGAAAATGGTGATTTATACATATAATTTCGATTGATAAGAGGACATCAACGGCACCCAAACTTTTCTCTCTTCGCAGGGCGGGTATTTCAGCTAGTATATAAAGAACTCCGATAATGGAAAATTAAATCTAGACAGACGTATACTACTACGTATTACTACTACTACTAATAATAATAATAACAAAAATCAGAAATATAGTATTATTGCTTGGTATAAACTAGTTGATGGTAAAGTTATAATTATAGGTCTGTCGAATTAATTCTGGGGCACCATATGTATTGCAGCCGTAGTAACAGCCATGTTTCCTGGGCAAGACGGCCTGACGGAGCCCAACCCTCTCTAGGCTGTTTTTGAATTCAGAGTATTTCATTCTCCTAGACCGGTTGCCACCCAAGGCTATAGAACTCAGTCTGTCCTGCTATTTACTCATAGCTGAGGATGGGAGATAAGAAGAGGATTCCTACCTTTAGCACGTAGGTGAATGTAATGTATCCGACTGGAATTTGACCTCAATAATCTCGGATTCCTCAATCCGAACAGCTATCCATTACTCCACCAAAAGGAAAATAAGAGTTACCCTCCTTAAACCATAAAAGCAACAATACTACTACTACTATTACTACTACTACTACTACTACTAATAATAATGATAATAATAATAATAACAACAACAACAACAACAATCAGAAATATGTTATTATTGCTTGGTATAAACTAGTTGATGGTAAAATTATGATTATAGATGTGTCGAAATAATTCTTGGGAACCATATGTATTGCAGTCCTGGGCAAAACAGCCCAACCCTCTCCAGGCTGGTTTTGAGTCTTTCCTTCTCCTAAAAAAGTTGCCACCCAAAGCTATAGGACCCAGTCTGTTCTAACTATTAATTATAATAAAACTGTTTTTACTGGAAGATAATGTTTTTAAGACAAGCAGTTTTTGTAATTAGAAGGCTCTATATCAATAAACAGAGTATTATTAATAATAAATATAATTAAGCGTTCACTTATCTTATCACTACTCTGAGTTTTATTGAGGCTACCCAAACTTTTTAGGAGGCTTGATGGTAAAGTCAAGTTACTTGTAGAGTGGAAATAATTCAAAAATAATTCAAAATAATATATTTAATTAGATTTTCTTACAAATGTACGAATTTATTTAAACAAGTGAAAAAGATTATAAGCTTACGGAATTAATATTTATTATTACTTTTATTATTAGTATAAATATAAGAAAAAATACTCTGATGCTTCTATAATGATCAGCTCTCTGACGCTAATGTCAATTTTAGGAAATTCAACTAGACTTATCCCAATGAGAAAAAAAATGTTAAAAATAGCTGTCTTGTGGAAAATGTTGTTTATACAGAAATTTTAGGGAGGTAAGAAAGCCTTTGCGATAAATTCAGTTTTCGAGGAACGGATATTTGGCTAGAAAAAATTCTTCAGTTCTTGGTATAAATTATATCGGTGAATCTACATAGTCGACAGGGAAACTAGTTTTCTTTTTCTTTTTTATTTTTCTTTCGAAATCAGAATGTTTAAAACAACAGCAACAACAGTAAAAACGAATGGCTTCGTTATGATTTAGCAGGTTTAGAAATTAGCACAAACGTTTTATTGAATAAAACGGCCCGGCTTTTCGAAAAGAGAGTCTCATGACTCAATGCCAAGTGACCTTCTGAATCGATGGCAAATGTCCGTTATTAATGCCAAGAATCGCAAATATTTGAAATTGCAGCCAAGATTCAATTGAACAGTCGCTCTGTCTTGGTCCCGGCTAACCTTGCAGTAAAATTGCGAATTTGAGAAACCAATTTTAGAAGACTGGAATAAAAAAAAAAATATCAAGTGAGTCATTTTCAAGAGCAATCAGGAATTCTACATTTTGGGATGCAAACCGGAATATCGATTTTGTATCTCCATCAATATTTTCGTATTTGATCTTCGATTAAGATCATAGTATTTAAATTCCGAAAAGGATTGTCAGTTTGCAGGCTCGATCAATGATCGGTTTAGTATTTAAGAACATCTCGTTTGTGTTTTGATAGAGACAATCGAATCACGAGTTTTCGTCTCTAGTATCGATTCTACAGTTCGATAGAGGGCTCGTTTTTTTTTAAGTGTAGCAATATTATTGATTACGGAAGTTTGAGAGATTCGATTTGGAGATTTGATCATGAGCAATATTTGGTGGGGGTATGAACAAACTGATTTTGAGTTTTGATATGGCAGATAATTGGAAAGCTTTTGGGTTAAAGCAGGAGCTGCCCAGTCCTAACTTCGCCAGTCCTCACCCCCCAGTCCCGTGAGTGACAAAGTATTTTCCGACCTGCAATCCCTTTCTCACCGATAAAACGTCGTAACTCTCTCGCTGCTTTATCGCTATTTCCATGCTCAGACGAAATACTTTCTTTAGTCCTACATGGCTAGGACCAGATATGCCGCCCACATTGGAACGAAACCTTGCTCTTTCCCTTCGTGTTACACTGATGAGATATACGTTCTATTCGAGCAATTTCCAACGGAATATCAGAATATCTATCTATATGTTGAAGTGTGATTATCAAGCTATCTATCTGATTGTCAAGGTGTAAATATCAACATATATATCTTCATATCTAAGTATGAATGACAAGCTATTAGGTTGGTGCAAAAATAATGACGTAATAATGTCGTTCTTTTGACTATTTTTTTTAACGCCAAAAAACGACATTATTACGTCATTATTTTTGCACCAACCTAATATCTATCTAGCTATCATGGTCCGGATATCTATTATTGGCATTAAATAACCCAACGAGGTTGATATACCGTAAAACACAAACAAACAAACAAACAGATAAGAAATCTCTGGTCAGTTTGAGGCAAACTTATAATGCACAAGGCAAAGACAAATTCAATAATAATAATAATAATAATAATAATCTCTGGTCAGAGACGCTTCTCCAACCACTACAATCTTTACCTGTTCAAGTCGTCGTTGATGACAAAATATTTTCCACCATACAATACTTTTCTCACAGACTAACGCCGTAAGTTTCTCACTGCTCTGTCGCTATTTGCATAGAAAGTGCTCAGACGAACTACGTTACTTAGTTGTGCCACTTCTAACATTCACGGATCCACGATGTCACCCACAGTGTTGCGAACCATACTCTTTCCCTTCGTGTTACATTGATGGGACCTAAGTTCCACTCGTGCTGTTTCTTCTCAATAACCACTGCTCTTCGTAACCGATTCTTAAGAGAACGCTTCCCCGAACACTACAATTTTAACCCGTTCAAGTGCCCCGTGAATGACAAATTATTTTCCACCCTCACAGACAAGATGTCGCAAGCTTCTCGATGCTCTATCGCTATTTCCATGGAAAGTCCTCAGACAAACTACGTTCCTTAGTTCTACCACTTACAACCTTCACGGCTAGGACCCGCCACGCCACCCACGTAACGAAACCTATCATCATTCCATTTGTATTCCATCGGTGAGATATACGTTCCACTCGAGCCGCTTCTTCCAACGAACCACGTGGTCATAGGTCATATTTGTGGCACTCTCCTCGCTGAGTGTCGGCTTAATTATAGAAAGCGCTCTGCCCAGCGACGCCATGTCATCAATTCATTGCCTGCATACATAGCTATGCAGCCCTGTTCACACCGTTCTGCTATATGGCCGCTGAAACCAAAAGAATATTCATCCGCCCTTTGATGTCTTGCTTTTTATTTTGCCCGCATCCTCACCAGAAAAAAACAAATGTTTGGACGCCGATAAACCCGACCATACGGTAAATAGTGTAACATTGTGTGTGTTAAATTCCACTATTAAGAAAATAAAAACAAATCTCCAACAAATGGACGCACAGGTTGTTGGAAATACATCATATTTCTGAAATACGATATATTTGACAGGGTCATATGAGGGTACCACGAGAAAAAACAGGGAGGGGAAAGTAGGATGTAGCGGTGTCTTTTCATTGGTCCGTGAATTGACTAATCACTAACGAGAGACAAGTCGAGAATTCATGGTTTAAAAAAAGCGAGACACCCTCTGGAAAATAGTTAATTGAGGTTGTTTGGGTCGGTAGCTAGCAGACCTGGATAAGGAAATTGTCTCGTTCGCTGTACACAGAGAATCGGCAATATTTCCATGACATTGGCCTATACAGATCCCATCGCGTTGACACATTTATTACGACAAGAAAAGCCTCCCCCCTGGTGTAAAGATTGCCTGTGATGTTCAGCAAGAAATTAATATAGTACGACTTTGGGATATTAGCCTGAAGACATCCGATGGGACTCAGCACGAAACAACGACCTTAGTTCAACAAAAACGAGTTCGCGCCACATACGATGCTGTGATGATGTAAGCGTAGTAAATATACCAGTAGCATTCGAAGACTGGCCTGATATTCAAGAACTGAATATATTTATCGATTTTAGAACGAAGCTAAAAATATGTAACTCGTATTTGAGACAGCAATGTTGAGGCACACGTTTCCATGATTAAATAGAAAACGCTGGATCAATGCCCATCTTTATAAAAACTTGAATTGCACGCGTTGTTCAGGGTCATAAAATCTGGCTTTCAGCTTAGAAACGGTAAATGCCTAAAAGACAAATACATACTGGATTGACAAAATTCGGAGATATTTCTGAAAATCCCGAGTCAGAAATACTTTTCAAGTCCTAAAGATCAATGCCTCATGTGGGAGGCAGGTTCAAATCCTACCGGATAACGCATATTTTTCTACAGTAAGACTTCTCGAATATTCAGGCCGCCAGACGAATATAAATACACTGTTTTAATAAATGAAAGGCGCGTCTACTCAAATACGAATATCCATGAGGATTCAAAGGCGTAGATAGGTTCACCTATCGCCCTGTTCAAACTCCTCTCCAGTCTTTTGAACAGGAGAGGTTTATCCTTTGTTTTCTATTTAGGATTGGCTTTCCGGATTCGGCTAAATTCTGCTCCAGCTCTATAATCTTAACGTTTCTTCTTTCCTAGGCTAAAGTAACCATCTCTACCTGGAGTGGCTCTTAGGCCTTCTATTGGGTGAAAATTATTTTAAAAAAAGAAAAAGTAATAAAAAATAACGTTTAAGTAATAAAAAAAAATTGTCGGATTAATAAATAAAAAAATTCTTTTTTTAGAAATTGCTTTGTTATGCATAGGATATGAAAACTTTGCACATGTGTCTATTTCAAGAATTTAAATTTAAATTTTTCAAAGAATTCTGCGTTTTAACTAATATAGTCCCTCAAAATGATTTTGTTGAATTTCTCAAGTTTTCATAAAATTAAGTAAGGGGCTGAAACACATAAAAAAAAACATTTTTAGCAAGATTTTTCTAATAAAAAAAATTAATTTCATCCATTTCTGAATATTCTTGATTATTATGTGTGGGGCGCATTTGAGCGAAATACCAACAAAATTCCTTGTAACGCCAAAGAGGAACTGAAGGCAAGGATTATGGCAGCATTCAACAACTTAAACAAGGAAACCATCTAGAAGACATGCAGGATGATTCCAAAGTCGTCTGGAGGCCGTGGTTGAAGCCAATGGTAATTTTAATGAATAAATATACTCCATAGTATTTCAAGATATTTTTGTGTAATTTTGGTAAATATATCTGTTAAAATGCGATGTCAGTGTTATTTGCATTTTCTCGTCATTTAGACGACAATTTATCCATCACGCCCTGTAAATCATATAAATTATTATTACAATAAGTAAATATTATGTCATATTATAAATATTTATTTATATATTATAAATATAAAATATATAATGTGCATAACAAGGAAAATAAAATATAGCGTAAGAAATTGCTATATGTAAAATATTTTTATATATGTTATTTTTAGCGGGTACTCGTATTTGAGTAGATAAAGTTTGATAAGTGATACACATCTGTCGTATTACTAAATAAAAAACATCCCATTTCTTTGCAAATTGTTTTGTTTACGTTAGGATTGGAAACTGAACAGATACGTCTATTTAAAGAGTGGGAGAAAGATCTGTGTTTAAAGGCACTATTCAGATTTGCTTGGTCATCGACACCATTCGTGGCCGAGAGGTCTAACGCAAGTTGGATCTAAATATATATATATATATATATATATATATATATATATATATATAATGATTCCCCTGTTGGAGAGCGCGTATTTTATTTAATAAGATTTCGAGAATATTCAGGCCGGGAGACGAAAAAAAAAAAATTTTTAATAAATAAACCACGAAGAAATAGAGTCTTAGGATGTGCCATATTTATGGGATAAAGTGCTCAATATCAGAGATAGAGCGTGTGTAAATATAAAAGTGAACATAGAAGTCAACACTTAGAGGCGACAGTCTGTTTCATGCTATATACAATCGTCAGGCCTGTTCATATGTATATATATATATATATATATATATATATATATATATATGAATATATATATTATTAATATATATATATATATATATATATGAATATATATATTATTAATATTATTATTATTAGTATATATATATACTTTATTTTTTTTTTTTTTTTTTAATACACGGGTTTCGGGTCTTGTGACCTTCATCAGGCGAGGAAGGGCTGTTTCCGCATATTATTTAAAAAAATTGATTTTTTTCGTTTGTTTAGCACTTATCCTTTGTGTGTGGTAATAATCCAAATTCGTCTTGGACTGGTGGAAAGATATTGCTTGGCTTAAGTTGTAATAAAACATTTAAGATTGGTCAGAAAAAGGGGAAGAAAGGAGGTGTTTGTTCTTCTCTTTTGATGTCTTTTGTATCATTTTAAATCTTTCTCCATTTTTTTGTGAATTGTGTGTGTTCTGGCTAGCATATTCCCATTTTTGGATAGTATATATGTTGTTCATGATGACGGTCGTCTTTGAGTATAGAATCCAGAGGTTAGCAGTGAATATTTCGAAGACAGTAGGGAAGCGTTGTTCAGGTTAGCAGTGGATATTTTGGTAAAAGTAGCAGAGCATAGTTCGTCCTTCTGTTTCTCTTCGCCTGAAAAGCTGGAACTAGACATTCGGGTCGAATAAACAAAATGTCCGCCTTTATACACGACGGATTGAATATTCTACGTCTTCTGATTGGTTAACCTTCTATTGGTGGACTATAAAGTGAGTCAAGTCATTTGGGGTAACTCACTAGTACATAGATATACACAAAAAACTGCAACAATATATACATACATACTTTGTATAGTGTGTAGGTGAGTAGATTTCGTGTGTGTGTGTGTGTGTGTATTTTGTCACTGTAAGTGTATGGTGTATGTTTATGTGTGTGGGGTTATGATTTTTTTAATGATGATTTAAATTTGTCTATGAAGTTTTTTGTAGTGGCAAAACACACAAGACGAACCATACTCTCTCTCTCTCTCTCTCTCTCTCTAGCACACACACAACATACAAGATTCATGTAATTACTGTATATATTTCTTTATAATAATATAATGCATCGTATATATATATATATATATATATATATATATATATATATATATATGAGAAGAATATACACACACATACTGGAAAAACAAACACACTAGACGGACCACACGCACGTGCACACACACACACACACACACACACACACACACACACATATATATATATATATATATATATATATATACCGAACACGCACATGCAGTGCACCAAAATGAAGAAAGTTTTAAAAAGATAAGAAGGAGATAAACAGATAAGAACAAAGACTTTATTCCTTCACCTTTGTCTTAAGTAAAAGAATATTTTTCCCTCAGTTCAAGAAGAATTTGGATTAATACCACACACAAAAGACAATGGCTAAATATAAGAAATCATAAGACAAATAACCATTCTTCGACTGATGAAGGTCACAAGACCCGAAACAAGTGTTGCAAAAATATGGAAAATAAAGTGTAATATATAAAATGATCCAGATTATAATAAAAAACGTTTGCGGTTTCTCTTTTCCCTTTAATACATCTATCTATCTATCTGTTAACTATTATCTATCTATCTATCTATCTATCTATCTATCTATCTAATACAAATAATCTTATAAATATAGGCAAAACCTTAAGTGTTTTAGCTTGTAAATGAACAAACCAATACCCAAGGGAAAAAGTGGGTAAAAAAAGAAAGAACTAAGAACACATACATCCGGCGAAAGAGTCAAAAAAAAAAAAAAAAACCCCTCCGAAACGAGTAAAGTAAAAATAACCAAGCAAAGTGCTCAATACGCTAAGTAGTGCATACTAAGTAAACCTAAAGAGTCAGACAAACCCTTGTTTGTCTGACTCTTTAGGTTTATCTATCTATCTATCTATATATATATATATATATATATATATATATATATATATATATATATATATATAGTGTATTTGGGTAGTAATCCCTCTTTTATACAAATTTCATTAAAGACGACTGACAAGTTATTGCGATTAAGATTTTTATTCAATTTTACTTGTGTTCGTGTAAATGTTTCATTTTCTAGAAATAAAGTGCTTAAAAACTGTACTAGTGTTTTATATATCCGAACGCTTTTGGCTATTCTATTAACCATTATCAAGGACTTTTTTTTTTTAATTTTTAACTGAACATGTAGATTTTTATAAATGTGGATCTATCATGATTGGAATATTTCTAAACACGGTCAGCATGTTGTGGCCATGTTCATAATAGAAAGTATGTGCCAGTGTTCAGCTATATAAATTTTATTAAAATAAGAAAGTTTTGAGAAAATTATTTTTTCTGAAGTCCACGGCTATTGACCTTTCCAGTATTGATGGGAGTTTCCTTCCTACCTTTTATTTGGACGAATATGGAATGTCAAACATCTTGAAAGTGCCATTATTTTCCCTTCGAATTAGAGGTGAAATCCAATTACTGTACAACATATTAAGCAATATACGGACAAGACAGTGATGATAGTCTGTGATTGTTTACATGGATGATTTCCTAGCAACGATAAACAGGTGCATATAAGACGCTAGAAGCGAAAATCGCACCGTAGCTCATGACGATATTCAGTCACCCCCCACCTCCACGAGGGCGTCATGTGGCACAAGGCCGGTTTAACGTGGGATTTCCGAGTCCGTGGGCTCGGCCAAAAATATACCCATTGAACCCGTATAAACGGGTTCAGGGTCGGTTTACCGCCCTTCAGCGTAGCCTCTTTCGGGTTCCTCCCCGTCCAAAAGCAGAGAGTTCAACCGATCAGCCGCTCAAGACTTGAACGCAGCTCATGACGCCACACACACACACACATATATATATATATATATATATATATATATATATAAGTGATGGTGTTTCTTTTGTGTCTAAAATTATTTGCGTTCTATATTACCATATTGGCCAACGCGTCTAACCGATAATCTTCAAAAATAGATATCTATTTATATATATATATATATATACATTTATATAATTGTTGTGTATGATACACCTAATTTACATAAGTGGAGTACCGACCATATAAATATGGGTTGGTACCGGAAGACGAGGGAAGATTAAGAGATCGAATCCAGAGACTTTGCCCGACTGCGACTTAGTCAACCCATTCTGCAGGAACAGTCTTCCCAAGAATATACCAAAACTACCTGTAAATATTGTGTACCTTTTTTCATTGTTTCAATACATTTTGTTTTACGTACATTTTGTGTTGTATTATTATTCCATGCTTATTCAAGCTTCAACAATAATCTTCAAAAAGATATATGTATATATATATATATGCATACATATATATATGCATACATACATACATATATATATATATATATATATATATATATATATATATATATATATACTACATGAAGAAATTTTTTTATTTTGAAAAACAAAATAAAAATCCTTCGAATGTAGTTAAATGAAAATTTTTCTTTTTTTAACCACATTTGTTAATTTTATTTTTTTTTCCCAAGAAGAAATAAAATTGTTAATAGTTCAAAAGCTGGGGTTTCTTCATTCTTTCCTATTTTTATTTATATCCATTTACACTTGCTTATATATATACTACATATACACACACGAATACACACACATGTCACACATACACACACACATACACACACACACAAACACAAGTATCAATTTTCATTTTCAATGAACTGATCAATCAGCAATTTCTATTTTGATAGCAAATTAAGTTTGCCGCCGTCAACTGATCGAATTTTGCCGCCGTCAACTGATCGAATCCTGTATAAACAGACAAAAAATTCAATAATTATTTTGGCAAAACCGTCGATTATTATTATTATTATTATTATTATTTTTTATTATCATCATCATCATCATCATTATTATTATTATTATTATTATTTATTATTATTTCTATTATGGACACACTACCTACCAAGTCTGCGGAAAGACCTAAGGCAGGTCGTGGTGTGTTGTTGTTATGCCACATTTCATGTTAATTTTTTTTTTTTTTTTTTTTTTTTTTTTATCTCCGATGAAGTTGCTAGCGTTACATAGACAAAGTTCTCCTTAGTGTGTGTGCTGTACTTAATAAGACAATTTTCTGTATGTCTCTTAAGCTGGGGTTTCCAGGATTCTTTCAATGTGTTGTTTTGTTCCATTTTTATAATTCCAAGTGCACCTTATTACCACTGGTATTATTCTTGTTTTCAATTTCCACATTTTTCTATTTCAATTTCCAGGTCTTTGTATTTTGATAGTTTTTCAAATTCCTTGGTTGCTATGTTACAATCCGCTGGACAAGCCATATCAATTAGTAGGCAAGTTTTTTTCTTTCTGGTTTTTTAACAATAATGTCCGGCCTATTTGCTTCAATTTTTTCTGTCTGTGTGGATGGTATAATCCCTTAGAATGGTGACATCTTCTATTTCTGTAACCGGCGCTGGCCGATGTTCATACCAGTGTTTGCTTACATTTTCCAAAGTGTTTGCACATTGTCAAGTGTAAGTATTGCCCCACTCTATCGTGACGATTTTTATATTCATTTGGGGCAAGTATAGAACATCCTGAGATTAGATGGTCTATTGTTTCTTGGTATTTGTCACAGAACCTGCATTTTGGATCCACATTATTATGTATGATATTTGCCTGAAAATTCCTAGTGAAAAAGACTCTGGTCTTGCGCTGCAAGAATAAAGGCCTTCAGTTTCAGACTTTAATCCAGATGCTCGTAACCATCGATGAGTATTAACTTTATCAACATTGGGTTTATTTGCACGTTCTGGATATTGGCCATGCAGAGGTTTGTCTTGTCAGCGTTGTTTCATCTGTTCAAGGGCTTTATCCTTGGCTTTCTTTTTTCATATCTTTTGCTGCAATAGTTGGTTCTTGGCTTCTGTTTTGATTTACTACAGAATCTACTAAATGTAAATGTTGTTTGTATTTACTGCCTTCTTTTATTATTGAATATTTTTTTTTTTTCTGTTTTCTTTTCATTATTATTATTATTATTATTATTATTTATTATTATTATTATTATTATTATTATTATTATTATTATTATCATCATCATCATCATCATCATTATTATTATTATTATTGTTATTATTATTATTATTATTATTATTATTATTTTCATCATCATCATCATCATTATTATTATTATTATCATCATCATTATTATTATTATTATTATTATCATCATCATCATTATTATTATTATTATTATTATTATTATCATCATCATTATTATTATTATTATTATTATTATTATCATCATCATTATTATTATTATTATTATTATTATTATTATTATTATTATTATCATCATCATTATTATTTATTATTATTATTATTATTCATCATTATTATTATTATTATTATTATCATCATTCATTTATTATTATTATTATTATCATCATCATTATTATTATTATTATTATTATTCTTTAAAAATATCATCACGCAAGTTTTTGTTTTTACATTTTGAAAAGAACTCGCCTCCTTCCCTCGAACGATTAACCTTTTGGGGGGAGGGATTCTCTTTTAAATGCTGGAATTCGACCAATTACCAGAAGTCAGTATTTTATCGATTGATTCCTGTCTCATTATCCATAGTTATCTTTTGTAAATATGCGTTTCGAAAGATAACCAACATAAACAGGAATAGAAACAAGAAATGTTTCATTAGAAACAAAGAGAAGAGAGCTGGATTACGTAATATCAATCCTCGTGTATGAACACTTTCCTCAGAGATGAAGAAAAGACAATATACGGACAACGTAATACCAACGTAGATGTGGTGCTACAGAAAGAAAATGGAAAAACGAAAAAAAAAACTTTTAGTTAGAATGAGAAAGAGACTATGGCACATAATGCGAAAAGGCGAGTCATAAAATTAGACACTGACAGGACTTTGAAAGAGCGCGTAACATTCATAATGGCCATCTGATTGATAAAAGCTACAAATGACAGGCAAGTTCTTAATAGCCATGATCACCCATTTACTGAAGAGACACCGCATACAAAAGGATCTGTTTCATTTTTTTTAATCTATCTATCTATCTATCTATCTATCTATCTATCTATGCTTTCGGCCATATGATGCTAGAAGACTGTTCTCCATACGATCACAGAAGTTACGCAACGCCGAGTCTGGTCAGAATCTAGATGGGTAACGGTTTGGGAATACTAGGGGCTGTAAGCTTCTATGTGTGGGTGGTTTTTTTAAACTATTACTTACTTATACTTGTAAATCATGGAGAATTATAGTTTAAAATAGAGTAAAATCGACTTTGCTAACCGAAACGCTCCTCTGTGGCTCAATCGGTAAAAGCACGTCAGGCTATATGACGGTTCCGTATAGGATACAGGTTCGATTCCTGTCGTAGGACGAATATTTTCTATGAAAATTTCTCGGATATTCAGGCCGGTAAATGACATTAATATTGTTTAGTATAAACATAGCATTTACTTAAATATCTGTATCTATAAAAAGAATGTATAAAAATAAGAATTTCTTAATATATATTAAGACATTTTTATGTTTATGCATTCTTGCATATATATATATATATATATACAATTTCTGAAATATTCATGTAGAACCGATAAATCTATTAATAAAATGTCAAGTATTTTAAGGGTTGTCCCCCCACCTTGCAAGAAAAAAAAAAAACAACAAAACTCTAAAGTCGTCTGCTTCATCAGAGACAATTATGATCACGTTCGGCGGTCAATCCACCGTCAATAAATAGACGAACGCGTCACAAAAACAAAATCCCGTCATTAGAAAATGCTTGTATACAGCATTTTACCCTATAAGTAAGTAATATTTGTTTCAGATAAGACTAACAACTATAACTTTGCTAATTTTCCTCAAATAACGTTCCAGAAATATATATTTTATTTTTGTAAGATTTTTAAAACGCAAAAATAAGTTTTGTTTACAAATCTCTAAAAACTGGCTGACGTGATCGATTTTACTGAAAAAAAAATGCAACTCTGTTCTAATCAATATAATTTCTGTCTGAAATAAACCAACGTATTTTGCTTACCGGGTATAGTAAATTTAATCCTTTAGCTTTCATTTAAATTTAAAATGAATGCATCAGGAAGACCTTTTTATTAAAAAAAAAAAATTAAACCTTACGTATACCGAACTCGTGGAGGTACGTAATATAGAAACACGTTTACATATGCATGCAATGCATCCGGGATTGAACTTACAATCACTATATAACCAAATGTAAATAGTGTAAATAATGACAATTCCCCATCATAGAAATTCATACACAAAAAAATAGAGCATGCATTTTCATTACGTTTGAACAAAAGTTCATCGATGTGTATATATATATATATATATATATATGTATATATATATAAAAGTGAACACAGAAGTCAAAAATAAAAAAAAATTAACCCAAGAACTTGGTAATCCGTATGGGTAATCCCAAGGAGGATGAAATCCTGAGAGCTCAATGTAAATCCAGAGCTAATATTTAAAAAATAGAAAAGAAAACAGACCACTTTAAAAAAGTACCATTATAATAATTTATTTCACCAGAGCCCTTTTTTGAGGACGACGCGGATCATCAGATAGCACTTCCAAAAATGAAATGAATCAAAAAATGAAATTAAAATTGATGGGTAGTGTAAGTTTTTGTAATTTAACAGAGAGTGTAAAAGGAATAGTTAAAGAGACATGATAGAGTATAGGGAGGGATTAATTTCATATCTCTCTCAAGTATACTTTGTATTGGGGGAGGAGGAGTGACCAGACCTTGACCTATTTAGACGGTTAACTTAACGGAAGTGATATATTGAATATATATATATATATATATATATATATATATATATATATATGTGTGTGTGTGTGTGTGTGTGTGTGTGTGAAACTAAGGAATGTACTTCTTAACAATTTCCATGGGTGTAGCGACTGAATAAGCGAGGGTCTTGCGTCGTTTCGTCTATGGGAAAGAGCGTGTTGTGTTGAAAGTAATTCATCACCCACAAGTACTCGGAGAATGGAAAGTGAAGTCTACTCAGCTCCAGCCCATATATGAATGGGAAATTCATTTAATTACATTGTTTACAATATTCGCACCATTATCCCCATCTTCACTGCCATATTCACAACTTTTCGGCCGTTGGGCGCTCTGACCTTCTTCAGGAGAATGGAATTTCAATCCGAACTCTTTATTTCATCCACTGCAGTCGATCGTTATATTTCCACGTGCCATGCCTCTTCCGGATGCGCACGCAGTTATTCATCTTTTAACTCAACTCTCTAAGTTTGTTTTTTTTTTTTTTTGTTCACCACTGCTGTAGCGTGGTATTGAACTCACAACTCGTGTGGATAACGGTCCGAGTAATTTTAATAATGCAAGTAATCCAAATACCCTAGCTAAGAGATATAGGCAGATGTAGATCATTTGTCGGCTTGATTTACGTCTTGTAAAGAGAAAGGATAGCAGGAGACATTTATAGGAGCTTTATAGGGATGTGGAAAAAGATGGATGAGATTTTTACCTATTGTTTGTAGAGATATTTTTTTGCCCAAGGATTTACTCATTCCGATACTCTTTTTTTAGATTTAAAGTTTCTTTTTTCTTTTCAAATCTCTTCCTAAATGCATCTTTTTTTTCTTTCTGTTCTTTATTCGACTTCAGTTTCCCTCATTTGCCCGTCCAAACGGTGATATTTGTTTTCTGATAAACGCTTTTCACTTCTCGATGACAGATACAATTGCCAAATCCAGATTGAAAGATTCATTTGAATTTCAAACTTCCTCAGAAGTTTATTTTATTCATCAAGTATTTTATCATCTTCATTTGATACATTTCTCCTTTCTTTTTCCTTTCGTTTTTTTGTATGTTTTTTTTTTTTTTTCTTTTGATCTTTTCCTTTTCTTCTTTCCTTTTCCTTTTCATCAAATGGTTTCTATGACATTTCAGACTTCTGCTTTGTTTTCCGTTTTATAGAAATGTGTTTTTTTTTTTCTCTGGGTGTCATTTTTGTCCTTCTTCTCTTGCTTATTTCCTACTCGAAGATTTTTTTTCTTTTACTTCTGTTTTTCATTCTTTCAATTCCATTAATTTCCCTTCTTTCTCCTGTTTTTCAATCCGATCATTTTTCTTTCTTTCTCTCTTTCTTTCATTATTTTTTCTTTCTTTCCTTCTTTCTTTACTTCTTTCTTTCTTTCTTTCATTCTTTCTTTCATTCTTTCTTTCTTTCTTTCTTTCTTTCTTTCATTCTTTCTTTCTTTCTTTCTTTCTTTCTTTTCTTCTTTCCTTCTTTCTTTCATTCTTTCTTTCTTTCATTCTTTCCTTCTTTCTTTCATTCTTTCTTTCTTTCATTCTTTCTTTCATTCTTCCCTTCTTTCTTTCTTTCTTTCTTTCATTCTTTCTTTCTTTCTTTAATTCTTTCTTTCATTCTTTCTTTCTTTCTTTCTTTCTTTCTTTCCTTCTTTCTTTTCTTTCTTTCTTTATTTCATTCTTTCCTTCTTTCTTTCTTTCTTTCTTTCTTTCTTTCTTTCATTCTTTCTTTCATTCTTTCTTTTTTCCCTTCAGTCCATTCCCTTCAGTTTATTGATTGTAATTAATCTTTGTTTCTTTCTTTCCCTTCAGCTCATAAACTTTCTTTCATTCCTTCTTTGTATTTAGTTCATTACTTTATTATTTCTCTCTTTCTTTTCAGCACATTACCTTCTTTCTTTCTTTCTTTTTTTCTTTCTTTCTTTGCCTTCATTTCCTTTCTTTATAAAGAAGGCAT
Organism: Acanthosepion pharaonis; assembly: GCA_903632075.3. NCBI lineage: Eukaryota > Metazoa > Mollusca > Cephalopoda > Sepiida > Sepiidae > Acanthosepion > Acanthosepion pharaonis. Next base: position 140,376 of record CAHIKZ030000372.1, on the reverse strand, counting down.
TGAAAGAAAGAAAGAACGAAACTAAACGAAATGAAGGCATTGAAAAAAGAAAGAAACAAAGAAAGTAATAACGAATGAACTGAACATAAAGAAGAAAAGAAATTCATTACTTTTATTCTTTCTTTCTTTCTTTCAATGACTTCATTTCGTTCAGTTCATTTCCGTCTTTCTTTCTTTCCTTCTTTCTTTCTTTATCTTCAGTTAATTCTTTCGTGCTTTCTTTCTTTCTTTTTTCAATGTCTTCATTGCGTTCAGTTCAGTTCTTTCTTTCTTTTTTCTTTCTTTCTTTCTTTCTTTCTTTCTTTCAATGCCTCCATTTCGTTAAGTTCATTTCCGTCTTTCTTTCCTTCTTTCTTTCTTTATCTTCAGTTAATTCTTTCTTGCTTTCTTTCTTTCTTTTTCAATGTCATCATTGCGTTCATTTCAGTTCTTTCTTTCTTTCTTTCTTTCTTTCAATGCCTCCATTTCGTTAAGTTCATTTCTGTCTTTTATTCTTTCTTTGCGTTCAGCTCAGTTCTTTCTTTCTTTCTTTCCTTCTTTCCATTCAGTTCTTTTTTTCTTTCTTTCTTTCTTTTAATGCTTTCATCAGTTCAGTTCTTTCTTTCTTTACTTCTTTCTTAAACCGCCATTCTTTCCTCGCGCCATTCTCCTTCGTATTAATGTATTTCATTTTGTTCTCGCCGACGCCACCATCTTGTGTATTTCTCTCTTCCTCCTTCCCCCCACCCCTGAAAAGCCAATTTATTTTTGTTTTTGCTTTGCATTCAAATCTTGCATCGTTTCTACTCCCCTGTCGATTTCTAGTAATAAAAACAAAACGACTTTTATAAAGCATGCGAAATATATTCTTCAATATGAACTGCTCTTGTCCGTTATTAAACAAATGTCGATCTATAAATGTCTTCATTTATATAAATCGCTTCAATTCCAACGAAGATTTGTTATATGATTCCAGTATTCACTTATTGTAAGTGGCGTGACTCTTCAGGACGTTGGTGGCCATGATAATTTCCTGAACGTTGTAGCTCTTAATAAATTTTATCATTTTGTTATCGCTCCTAAACCCTGTTCCGTCATCCATTTACTCAAGTTCGCTAGAGAGGTTATGCGTTGTTTTCCTCTATCCCTCTTGCCTTCAATCTGTCCTGTGAGTATCAGATTTACCAAGCCTTCTTTCATCATTATGTTCCTTAGAAATTTCTACTGTCTCTATCTGACGTTAAGTGTAAGTCTCCTTTTTGTTTCCATTGTCTTTAAAACTTCCTCGTTGCTCACATATTTGGTCCATGGTATTCCAAAAAATCCATCTGTTTCTTCAGGTCTCTTCTTCAACTGAGAGGATATTGTCCAGAATTCTCATCGATATAGGAAGACTTATATTACAGAACAGTTCACTACTCTTTACTTTTAACGAATTTTTTTTCTTCTTTTTCTCAATACTTTGCTTAGATTTTGGAAAGCATATTTATCTACCCCACTGGCCCTTCCGATTTCAGTCTCACTTTTATTTACTGTTAAGTAATTTTTAGTAGGTCTGTTTCGCAGAAGATCAAACAAATTTAAGCATAATTGTTGTAGAGTAGTTTTCACAGTGGAGGCTTGTATTTCAATAAGTCGTCCTAAATTAGGTTCGACGTACAAAACTTTAGGAACTTGAAATAAGAGTTAATGACGCAGCAATCTAGTTGTGATGATTAGTACTTCAATGTCCGATATCGACTGACTCGCTCAACACCACTGAGCCGAACTGGTGACCGCTACTACTACTACTACTTATTATGTGTGGGAGAGTCTATTAATAATAGAATAGGTACGTCAGGTATAACAATAAGAGAATACAGTTTAAATCCAGCTGAGCAATAGAAGAATTATGCGGCGTTCCCAACCCTCCAGCAGCATCTCCCTCATTGCCCTAATGTGACACGGTCGATTTAATGTCAACGCCAGCGGAATGTTGGCTGTGGGGACTGAGAAATTGTTGGCCATAGCGCAGATGTAACCTGGAGGTTGTGATTTGTGTAGAACCACTTCTTAGTTGCTGTTGTTCCAAGGACCACCCTAACCCTGGGTGGTAGCACCTGTTTGGATCCCAGTAACGGGCAAATTGGGAGGTTAAAAAAAATGATTATGAATGTGTAAAAATACATTTTTTAGTATAAATACTAGCGGCACATTTTTATTTTCCGGGTGTAACAGCAACATTTTCCAAATCCTGCAACAGCAAAATTGTTTAATTGTTATATTAAGCTTTGAACCGTTGTATCTTAGAAATGATTAAAGATATCTTACTGGAATTACCCATGGATATTATAACACTATTGAACTCTACTTTGTACAATAATAATGCATTCAGTTCTAAAATGAAATGATGATCACTCTTCCTGTTGTGACCTCCTGATCCAGTTTTCCCCTCTACTCTTCCTTTTTTAAACTTAGTCACCATTCTCTTGATGGTTCTTGAATGGACTTCAAAGATGGAAGCCAGAGTATGAAGTTGGTACCATTACTGAAGACCTGAATGATCTTTTTCCGCTCACCGTTGTTCCGTTGAGAAGACATAGTGAGGCTGACACAAAATGATTCTAACCTGTTCTCTTTCTAGCTGAATAACTCAAAAGGGTTTTTCAGTGATTCTTACGACAAACGGTGTCAAGATGGCTAAACGTCTTATCTGAAAAGTTGGAAAAAAAGAAACTTAATTAGTGGCATTTTAGATATTAAACATTTTGTGGGATTGACAATTATCCCATGCTGTTTTAAGACTTGCATAGTTTTGATGTTACACCCAGTATAAGAAAAGTTTTACCAATAAGACCTGTTTATATCAGAATTACCAACAATACCTTTGATTTGTAGTTAATAATATTAAGATGAATATTTGCCTTTTTTTTATTTATTCAATACGTAAGGGCCTGACAGCTGATCTCTCCTTTGACCAAGCTTTAACAGATCTATGTGGTAACAACTGGCTTGTCATTTTTGATACCTCGCAACTAAGTTTTCATCATAAGTGAGCTGACCCTGAATTCGCACCATGAAAGGTTGACCTCTCAAAGAGACTTCTTGTATTGAGCTTCTTCTCGAATGCAAGTTCACCGGAAACCTCAAGTGGATCCTGTCTCTAGGATCCATCACTAAAGACGCTTAAATACGGTCGCTTTCTTAGAGCGCCCCGAAATGTACCTCGCTTCTACTTAGCTTTATCTTTACAAGAGTCAGATCAGATCTAGATATAGATCATTGCTGCCATACATAAGCTGGAGTTGCCCAATCCCCACTTTTTCAGCCACGACTGAGTTCAACAGTGTTTACGTGGCCTTGTGGGTGATGAATTATTTTTTAACTCTACACGCCCTTTCAGAGAGACCCAACATCGCAAGCCTCTCGTTGTTCTATAGCTATTTCCATAAAAATGATTCTGACGAGCTACATTATCGAGTTCCACCAGTTCAGACCTTCAGAGCCATGTTAGAGCTGTTCACTGTTTCAAGAGCTAACCATCTTCATTCCGTTCGTATCCAATGGGTAAGAAGTAGGATGGCTTCCTCCCAAGAACCCCTCCTTTGTGTAACAAACTCCCAAGGAGATCCTTTCTCGATCGCTACAATTATAACCACTTCAAGTTTCGGGTCAACCGTTTTCTATCCTACATATCCGCATATTCTAGCATTTTTACATCTCGAAGACAACTCCATTCCGGAAACGTCTACACTGAGTGGCTCTTGAGTCTTGTGTTAGTAAAAGCGTTCTGAACGTGAAATCGTGCTAATAACCTTGAGAAGGCCATACATACGTCTCTTTTCCGGACTGTAATTGGCAGACTAGACTCTCTAGCCGCCGCTGGCAACGATTTTAGCGGAAGGTCGATCATCTTCCCAATGTTTCTTTTTCTTTTATCTCTGGGATTTGTTATCATTTCTTCCGTACGGTTATTGAAGTGGTTTTGCACTTTATTTGGATTCGGAATTTTCAATCTTCCATGCTTGTTTTCATCCGAGACGTCAGACTCCAATCAACTCTGGTATTTATCCCACACCTGAAGCGAGGTAGAATTGAAATTTACCATTTTCCTTTGCCGATGGTATTTGGTCGGAGGGAACAGCTTTAGCTGTTATTTCATTTCTTTCTTTCTTTTTTCTTTCTTTCTTTCCTTCTTTCTTCCTTCCTTCCTTTCTTTCTTTCTTTTTTTCTTTTTTTCTTTCCAATGAACTCAATTCTTTTTTCTTTCGTTTTTCTTTGAATTCCACACATTTCTTTTCTTTCATTCAATCTCGATTCTTTTCTTTCTTTATTTATTTATTTCTTTCTTTTTTTTTTTCTTTCTTTCTTTCTTTTTTTCTTCTTTCTTTCCATTTAATTTATTACTTTCCCTTCTGCTCATTTCTTTCTTTTTCATTAGTTTCTTTCTTTCTTTCTTTCTTTCTTTCTTTCTTTCTTTCTTTCTTTCTTTCCCTTCTGGTCATTTCTTTCTTTCTTTCTTTCTTTCTTTCTTCACGTCTCTTCTCTTCTCTTCTTCCTTTCTTCTCTTTTCTTTCTTTCTTCTCTTTTCTTTCTTTCTTTCTTTCTTTCTTTCTTTCTTCTCTTTTCTTTCTTTCTTTCTTTTTTTCCATTTTGTTTCTAACTTTCCCTTCTGCTCATTTCTTTCTTTCTTTCTTTCTTTCTTTCTTTTTCATTCATTTCTTTCTTTCTTAGATGCTTTCGTTCTTTTCTATTTCTTTCATCTTTATTCCTTCAGTTTGGTTCGTTTTCTTTCTTTCATTCAATCCCGATCATTTTCTTTCTTTTTCTTTCTTTCCTGCCTTCAGTCATTCTTTTTTTCCTTCAGATCATTCCTTTCTTTCTTTCACTTCTGTTAATGACTTTTATTTCTTTCTGTATATTAATTTCCTTCTTACATTCTTTTTTTTTCTCTATTACTTTTTTTTTTCATTTTCTTATTTTTCTTTCTTTCATTCAATCCCGATTATTTTCTTTCTTTCTTTCTTTTTTCCTTTTTCTTTCTTACTTTCCCTTCTGCTCATTTCTTTCTTTCTTTCTTTCTTTCTTTCATTCTTTCTTTCTTTTCTTTCTTTCTTTCTTTCTTTCTTCTCTTTTCTTTCTTTCTTTTTTCCATTTTGTTTCTTACTTTCCCTTCTGCTCATTTCTTTCTTTCTTTCTTTCTTTCTTTCTTTCTTTCTTTCTTTCTTTCTTTCTTTCTTTTTTTCTTTCTTTCTTTTTTCTTTTTCTTTCTTTTTCCCTTCTTTTTTTTCTTTCTTTCTTTCTTTCTTTTCTTTCTTTCTTTTTTTCATTTTGTTTCTTTTTTCCCTTCTTTCATTTCTTTCTTTCTTTCTTTCTTTTCTTTCTTTCTTTTTCTTTCTTTCTTTCTTTCTTTCTTTTTTCTTTCATTTTTTTTTCTTTTCATTTTCTTTCTTTTCCCTTCTGCTCATTTTTTTCTTTCTTTCTTTCTTTTTTTTTTTTTTCTTTCTTTTTTCTTTTCTTTCTTTTTTCCATTTTCTTTCTTACTTTCCCTTCTTCTCTTTTCTTTCTTTCTTTCTTTCTTTTTTCCATTTTCTTTCTTACTTCTGCTCATTTTTTTCTTTCTTTCGTTCTTTCTTTCTTTCTTTCCTCCCTTCCTTCCTTTTTCCTTCCTTCCTTCCTTCCTTCCTTCTCGTCTCTTCTCTTCTCTTCTTTCTTCTCTTTTCTTTCTTTTTTTCTCATTTCTTTCTTTTTTCTCATCTCTTTCTTTCTTTCTTTTTTCCATTTTCTTTCTTACTTTCCCTTCTGCTCATTTCTTTCTTTCTTTCTTTCTTTCTTTCTTTCTTTCAGTTCTGTTCTGTTCAATGCTTTCTATCCCATTCTCCGCTGGTTTTTATTCCATACTGAGACGCGGCAGAGATGGATTTTGCTTTTTCTAGATTGAGTGGCTCTTGAGCATTGTATTATTAAAATCGTTCGGAACTCAAGCGTTCGATAGAAACATATTATCCGACAATGCTTGATCCTTCAGAAAGTGGGTGATTATGGCTCTCCACAACGTCCTATTTTTTGTTGCTTTTAGCAACGTTTTAGGTCGGTTACAAACCGTTTCTTCCTGGTCTTCTCACCTTCAATTTGTCTTGAGTGTGTCCAATTCTCCACGCCTTCTTTCTTCAGTATGCGTGCAAGAAATTTCAATCGCCTCTTCCTTCCTGAATCTAAGTAGAGGTCTCTTTTTCTTCCTATTTTCCGTAACACTTCTTCGTTGATAACATTTTCTGTTAATGGCATTCTCAGCATCCTTCTGTAGAACGGCATCTCTGCTATCTCAAGACTCTTCTTTATCGTTGAGGAAATTTCCCAGCATTCAAAACGATGTAGGGGGATTAATATGGAATAGCACTTTAGCACTTTTTCTTTGTTTCTAACGAAATTTTCCTTTTGCGAAATAATTTTCTTAGGACTCTTTCAAATTTACATTGCTAGCTTCGGAAGTTTTTGTCATATTTCCATCCTCTGTTATAAGATTTACTCGACAGTTAAATTTCTGCACTTTTACTCTGATGTTCAACCTGTACAAGGCCCAAGAGCCACTCGATATAGACGGTTACATAGTAAGAATCACACGAGGGTAAGATAATTGTCGGCCCTATATTTGAACAGATTAAGATTGTAGTGATCTTGGTAGTCGGTTGCACAAAGCAAGGGTTCGTGGTGAGAAGGTGCTCACGAGAAACTGATATCTTACCAATGGCATACAAAGGGAATGAGAGTGGTTCGCTGCAATGGGCATGGTTGGTCTTAATCGTGAAGGTTAGAACTGGTTAACTAAGGAACGTAGTTCGTCTGGAAATAGCGATAGAGCAGTGAGGGTCTTGCGACCTTTCGTCTGTGAGGAAAGGGGTTGTAGGGTGGAAAATGCAAGGAGACGGAGACGCTTTTTGAGTCGAGATTGAAAAGTGAAGCCTGGGCAACCCCTGTTCATATATGGCAGCAGTACTTTATTGCCAACCTGATCTGGCTCTTGTAAAGGTGGAGGGTAGCAGGAAGAATCAGGTACTTACTGGAGCGGTACATAGAATCGACCATTTTTCCAGCATCTTTAGAGTTGTATTGTATATACCAGTTTCCCCTGAGTTCTGGGTGAGGTTCTGTTCCAATATGCGCTCAAGACACGAGGCCTCACCGAGTAAACAGCCGTTCACCCTGAGCGCTGAAATTTCTTGGTCCGCTCGATGATGATGGAATGTTACTAGTTTGGTTTTCGAGGCATTGACCGTGACCTACCAGTTTTTCCACGACTGAGCCATGAGAGGAAGGTCAGTGGCGGGATTAACTACGTAGATCTGGTTATCAAGATTTTTGGAGGGTCACGAATATGCCGCTGTATCATAAGCATAGATATTCACAAATGATCGTGTTATACTTCTTGGTAAATCATTTATATAAAGGAGAAATAGGGTTGAACCGATGTATGCAAGACACCTCACCATCGCCGACTCAACACCGCCGACTCAACACCGCCGACTCAACACCGCCGATTCATCTTCATGACAACTCCAGGACAACTCACCGCCACCAGCGCGAGGACAATTCAACAACAAAATATTACATTTTTTCGTCGATTTTTTAAAAACAAATAAACGTCATTTGTTAAGGATAATTTTTCAATACATGACTTTATTTTTAATTTAAAAAATTATTGAAGATGTCTTCTACTGGTTCAACGTCGATTTGTTCTTCCAATATCTTCGAACCAATTCAGCACTGCAGCAAGTCCTTTAGGTAAGACGGCAGTGAGGTCGTCAACATAAGTATCAATGCGTCGATGAGTAAGAAATGCTAAACTTAATATGATCTTGGATAATATCACTAAGATAAGTAGCCAAGATTTCTACGACTCATAGTTAATCTAAGAGATGTGCACACTTTGACAGCCAAAACCGATCTGAAGCTACGAATTCGAAGACAACGTTAAGTTGTTCTCGCAGGGAGTAGGCTATTGGTGAGTTGTCACATTGTTTAGTCGATGCTGATGAAATGTCTCCTCTCGTGGACCGAGAAGCGAACATTGTGAGATGCCTGCGCTGATCCCTTGGCCCTAGGAGGATTGGGCGTTAACAACTACATTTGTTGATTCTGAAGATTCCAATTCGTAGCTCGTAACTTGGACTATACCTTTTGCTCTTGGCCATACTTTCTGTTTTATAATTAATGATTAGTCCTTTCTTTTCGTTTTTTCTTTTCTATCCTGTCTAGGCACTTCTGTTTTTTTCTTTCTGCATCCGCCATCGACACGGTGTCAACAGCGTATCTTTAATTCTCACAGTCCTAGAATGGTAATAATATAAACCCTTTCCTTATAAGGAAACTTTTTACATTCATTGACAGAGTATCCAGTGTTGTTCGAGTTACGCTTATCTTTACTCCCTTGTCATCAGGTTGTGATAATATTGTAATATCCGGTCTCCTCGTCTTAATCTTAATCGTAATCTCTTAAAACGTTAATAATAGCCATTTCCTTATAAGGATACTTTTGACATTCATCAGATATTATTGGTTCGGCTGAAATTAATAAAATCTTTCTCTTAATACAATTTTTCAAGAAAATAGTTTTCTGAAATCCAGTAGCTGTTATCACTCTTTCCAGTGTTGATGACGGTTTCCTTCCTAACTTTTTGTTTGAAGTAGTGTGGAATAGCAACATCTTGATTATGTCATTAGAGTAGAATCCCTGTCAACCGGAATAAGAAGGTTTAACATTTATTTTCAGTGTTTTATAGTAAAGAAATAAGCTCATGGTGAGTGAAGTACAACGAAAATGTCACTAGAACACAGGGGTTTACATGGAGTGAAATTGAATGTGAATGAGAAGATTGAGAATGGGGAGGATTGAGGAAAGTACGAAAATTGACTTGCGTTCAAGAAAATAAAAGTCTTGATTAATTTTTTTCAAGGTTGTAGTTATCAGGGAAGCAAGAAATCAGAAAGGAGTTCCACAGGTAGGAAGTGCGAGAAAAGAAACTGTTGGAATAGAAGTGTCAGTTGAATTTAGCTATTTCAATAGTTAAAAGTGTGGGACCTAAATGCCAATCTAGTAGCACGCTTAAGTTCATGTAGTCGGGCCATCAGGGAAAAAAAACTCGTCAGAGCAGTTGCCACGAAAATATTTGTAGAAAAGACAGAGGGACGCCACAGTTACGTCAGTGAGAAAGTGGCTGAGATCGAGATGCCAGGTCAGGATCGATTATATTGCAGATCTTTCTATTGGTATTCCAACTATGAATACCCATCCTCAGTATATTGATCTCGGAGGAATAGGAAAACAGGATAGTTGTCTTTTATTGGTCGATTCCTGTGGAATGTATCATGGAATGGTTAAATGATCAGTGTCTCTCGCTTCACTGAAGATACACAATAATATGAAACGCGGCACATGCCTTTATTGAAGTGAAAGTAGAGCCATGTGTGTTTACTATTACCAGGAATCCTCAGAGAATAGAAAAGGCAAGTGTATTGCCAAGAATACAGATCTCCAGGGCTTAGGGATAGTACCAATTACTCATCTACGGTCATGAACGACGTGAGAGTGTATCCATTGGGAATCGATTGCTTAATTCTTGAAATGTCCCTGAACGATCTTTTCATATTCTTGTGAATGCTACTGTTGATTTTGCTTACTCTGGCACAAGGCCAAAACGCTCTTGGACCTGGACAGGGCTGAAGTTATTACGATGGCAATTGTTTTTTGAAAGACCACGAATAATGCTCTTCATTCAAGAATATTTATTCAAAATTCTTAGGCTAATCTGACCATCTTCTTATATGTGACCTGTTCCATCCGGGCATAGGCGATCAAGGCTCTCCACAATTTTCTCTCCTTTGTAGGCCTTAGTAAACATTGGCATTTCGCTATCTCTCCTAAATCCTTTTCTGATATCCATTTACTATAGCTAACTAGATAGGTTATGCGTTCTTTTCCAATGTCACTTTTGACTTCAATCTGACCTGTGAGTATCAAATTTTCCAAGCAATCTTTCCTCATTATTTAACCTAGAAATTGAAACTGTCTCTTTCTGATTTAAAGTATAAGTTTCCTTTTAGTTTCCATTTTACAAGCTTTTTTTTAATAAATAGTGCTCTGAGTGAGGATCACCCTCCTTTGGCCGAGTCAAATGCTCTACAAGACTTCTTTCCTGAACATTGTTTAACAGGGGTTGCCCTTGATTACAACGGGGAATTTCTCATTTTTGGCTGTTGACTTCGGTCTGGGATGCCCTCCGCTTAGATCTGTCGTGTCGACACCGCACTGGCTACATATTTACCTATGTAGCCCAGTCTATTGTAAATTGTCGTTGACCTTTGACGTAGGTTCATCAGCCCTTTGAAGTTTTTAAATACAAATCAACCCAAAAACCTCGTCGGGGGACTGATTTAATTGTAGATTACTTGACCATGTACGAGGTTACAAGGACCACTCGGAGAGTGACCTGACATAATATATATATATATATATATATATATATATATATATATATATATATATATATATATATATATATATATGCATTAGATATCCGACAACATTCATATCTCCCTTTACTTAAACCCCTTCCACTCAGCTCTCCTAAAATTCTCTCTGTTAAGGTTTAATCTCCCTCCTTCTCTAGACTCTCTCTAAATTCTGTTTTTTATTTCCGGAGTTGTTTTTTTGTTTTTTTTTTTGAATTTGTAGGTCTGATGAATTGGATCGTATTTACGATTCCAATGGAATAAATTATGACCATGGAATATTAGTGTCTAAGCCTTTTTATATATATATATATATATATATATATATATATATATATATATATATATATATATATATATATATATTGTGTATATTTAGGCAGCACTTTTTCATTAATGCATGTTTCATTAAATAATATAGAAATGTTTTATCTATTTATTTTAAGTAAGTTCCTTTCATATTGACTGATAAGCTTAATCACATTATCGTTTAAAGACGAAAGGAAAACACTATATTGATATATGTTTAAATGCAATCTAAGCTTTCGGCTTACGCAAGTCATTTATGATTTATGTTGGTCACACCACAAACTCGCTTATACGGCGCTTGACTCTACATTTAGTTGATAACTCTAACATTTTTAGACATTTAAAACAACATGCCTTCCTGCGTACTCAATTCCGGAAAATCCTAGTTGACAACGCAACTATAATTGAAAACAAAAAACAAAAACTAAAAATCCTTGAAGCATTATACATCAAACAGTTGAAACCTAACCTGAACAAAATAAACTATGAAATCTCCACAAATATCCTTAAATGCCTATAATTTATAACAGAAGCCATTGGTTTATACCACTGGCTTCCCATACTTAATACTTCTCGTTTTTCACTCACGCGTGGACATTTGTGACGTCACGAGCTGCGACGCGATTTTCGCTTCCGCGTCTCGGATATACGAGTTTGTCGTTACTTGGAAATTTTTATGTAGCAAGGGCGGACTATCATTGTTGTTTCGTCTGTGTGTTGTTTGATTTATTGAAATTGTCATCTTTGATAATGGCTTCCGTATGCCGAAATCTTAGATTGGATTTAAACATGTATCAATATGGTGATTTCCTTTCGTCTTTCAACGATAATCTGATTAAGCTTATCAGACAATACGAAAGGAACTTACTTTAAATAAATAGACAAAACTTGTCTATATTATTTAATGAAACATACATTAATATATATATATATATATATATATATATATATATATATATATATATATATATATATATATATATATTAAGAAATGGACAAGGTCCGACAATTTATTTATTAAAGACATTTTTATGTTTAACGTTGTTATTTATAGATACAAGTATTTAAGAGGTAAGGCACGTCAGCGTAAATGACGGTTCCGTATAGGATGCAGGTTCGAGTCCTGTCAAAGAATGAATATTTTCTATGAAAATTTCTCGGACATTCAGGCCGGTAAATGTTATTTAATACTGTTTATCATAAACAGAGCATTTACTTAAATACTTGTATCTATAAATAACAACGTTAAACATAAAAATGTCTTTAATAAATATATATATATATATATATATATATATATATATATATATTTAGATTATTTACACTATTTGCATTTGGTTATATGGTGTTTGTGAGTTCAATCTCTGGATCGAGCAGTGTGCACTTGAACACAGTGGAAACGGACGGGCAATAATTAAGCAGTATCAATAATAAGTACCAGACGAGATATCCCATGACATGGGCAGTGGAACGAGAACAGTCGCTAAAATAAATAAACGGTTCAGTTCAGAAGACCCTGTTGGTTACCCACATCGATATTTACCAGATGTTTTGTATGCACGTAAGTCCGTGCTTCTATATAAATATACTTTATGAAAAGGCATGCTCCTATAGGATCATAACTCACCACAGGTTCCGTTTTCTATTATCTGTAAATCGCCCTTAATTCTTGTTAAATATACACAGTATATTAATCAGTTGTTATTAACACCGATAGATATCTGTCAGCTCTAACAGATAAACATGAAAAGACTGCTATGTACATATATATATATATATATATATATATATATATATATATATATAGTCATCTACAGACAAACTGTTTTGGGGCTCCTTAGTATGGCTAGACGTCTGTTTGGCAGAAGCCGAGCTGGAAACGCGACTGATTTGACATGAGTCAGATATCGTCGCACGACAGAAAGGAAGCGAATTTTAACGTTTTTGTCTGTACGGAATACTCCAGCGGCTCGGAGAACTCAATTCATACTTGAAGAGTAATGCTTAATAACATTAGGAGCCGCTGTTTTTAAAACTCCTTTTCCCTAGACAGCTCAACCGGATTTTCGGGAAAACAGACACACACACACACACACACACACACACACACACACACACACACACACACACACACACACACATATATATATATATATATATATATATATATATATATATATATATAAAAAAAAAGAACAGCAAGATATATAATCTGGTGTTCTTATAGATATTTTTATTTTTACAAAATAGTGCTCAATGTAAATTTACAGAGCATTAATATTATAAATTAATTGATTTAAAATATGTTTTTTTCGCTACACAGTTCTAACCATGTTTCAAAAATGGAAGCTAAACGTCCCGAATTTAATTTTGTGATTAAATTAAAGACAAAACCCAGCCACCCCTGTCTAGAAAAATAGATTTATCTGTAACCTTAGAAACATGAATTTTGTTTTAGCTGTGTATTTAAAACCCAGTAATTTTAAAAAGTTACTCCAAAATTCGCTTGAGGATGAAATGGAACTAATGTCTTGTGGAGAGGTATATTTTTTCTCTCAAACAAATGGAAAAAGGAAGTGACGTTTCACATACGGCCTGCTTACAAACAGAATTGTTCATAACCAATTTTGATACTCACCAGTCGAGGTGCAGCTGAAATGCATCGAAACGAAGTTGCATCTTTGTAGGGAATAAAGTATTTTTTTTCTATAGGAAAAAAATTATAATAAATATAATAAATAATTATTGCTCCAATATCGAGCCCTCTTTTGGATTAATGCTCTGAACTTTAGACGTTATTATTTTCGTTCTCATTGCATCGAATATATATATATATATATATATATATATATATGTGTGTGTGTGTGTGTGTGTGTGTGTGTGTGTGTGTCTGAGTTCAAACACAAACACACGTGTGTGTGAAGATAGATATGAACTGACACATATTGATAAACACATACATTGATTTGAACAGACTGCTAGAGATAGACAAATAGATAGATATTTAAATAGATATCAAAAGCGTATAATTGCTCTCCACGCTTAACAAAAGAATCGTGATGAAATCGATCATAAACGAAAATGACATGTTCATCATTAATTGATCAAGGTAACTCATGAAGGATCGAAATAAAGTTCATATATATATATATATATATATATATATATATATATATATATATATAGATAGATAGATAGATAGATAGATAGATAGATAAAAGCTTTCGAGCTTTCTTTCCTGGATTAACAAGTTGCCTTCATGAACGATTTCATTTTCAACTTATTTTTTTTTACAGCTCTTTGGACTCGTATCTGAAACTTTTCTCTCCCGTGCCAAACGCCTTATGGATTGAGTTGGATCTTTTCTAATTGATCTGTTTATCTCTAAGTTGAAATGATGATCCCTCTTCCTGTTGTGACCTTCTGATCCAGTTTTCCTCTCTACTGTTCCCTCTTTTTTAAACTTATTCATCGTTCTCTTGATGGTTCTTGAATGGATTTTGAAGATGGAAGCCAGAGTATGAATGTTGGTTCCATTACTGAAGGCCTGAATGATCTTTTTTCTTCACACCATTGCTCATTTGAGAAGACAGTTTGACTGAGACACAAAACGATTTTAACCTGTTCTCTTTATAGCAAATTAACTCAAAACGTTTTACAGGGATTCTTACGACAAATGGCTAAACGTCTTAACTGAAAACCTGGAAAAAAGAAACTCAATCAGTTAAGTGTTTTTTTTTTTTAGATATTAAACATTTTGTGGGGTGGGAAATTATGCTGTTACCTTATTTGGACAATTTTGCTGTTACACCAGATAGATAGATAGATTAATAAAGGGAGTTCAGAATTTCTTGTAGGGTACCCTGATCGAGTGAGGCCGGTGGGCACACCAACCGAAGTGTTGTGATGACAACAACAAGGATGGGGCCAACTTCCTCTTTTGTGTAAATCTAAGTATTATGATATATTATGATTTATGGCCATTCATGTTGATACATTTGTTATCACACGCCGTACCCTGTACAGGAAATTACCGTATTTTCCGGCTTCCAAGACGCTGCATAATGGAAGACGCACCCTAATACCGTCATTCTCTTAGAACAACACATTCACCATGCGTCCCACACATACTTGCTATTGTTTACATTAATCACTCGTCCGATTTTGTTTGTATTGCAATGATATACTAGTCAAGAGCAGAAAGGCTCCCGCCGCTTCTAATAAGCAGAGCCTGTTTAAGCTTGTGGCTCGGCTCCAGGAAGGTCTAGCAAATACTTAGCTAAATACAGTTAAGTACTGTGGTTACATCATATAAAATGCTGAATTAGATACGTAGCTAAAATTATAGTGTAATGACTCAAAATGCAAATCAACGTCACTATCAAGCCAATTAGGTGACCGTCGAAGCATATTTGAGCCTGGACGTTGCCTTACATTTGTCTTCCAAAATTTTTTTTAGGAAAAAGTGCGTCTTGTAAGCCGCAAAATACGGTATTTATGACCAGACCTAATAGATATAGATACTGCCATGAAAACGTTGTCGATCCTATTGTAACTATTTTAAATTACTAGTAATGGCCAATTTCTCAGTGGATGACCTACATCCCGTTTTAAACAAAATATTCGGTGCACTTCTAAAACTAATTCTTATATTTTGTAACAAGACTTATGTATGAAAGCATTGAATAGGAAACGACCCCGCCCAAATTAACAACTTCAACATTATAGTATTTTGTCAACGATTTTTTACTGGATTTGAATGTATTTATCAGTAATTCAGAAAGCATATTTTCAAATCAAAAATGTCATTGAAACGAGCCAGTTGCTCACTGTCCCGGTGTATAATAATAGCATGTCTAGTTTCCATATTCATTTTTAATAATGAATTCTCTTTGGATTGCAACAAAAACCACACATGTATTTCTCAGTTAGATTCACTTTATTCGATTGGTGGACTGATTTATTTTTACGGATATTTAAAGCCAGAGAATATGTTTTCGAAATTTTTGGTGATAATCATGATGTACTGATACAATTCCTACTAATTAACCCATAGCTGGGGAGGTAGAATATATGAATTCATACCTTTTTCTAAAGAGTATTTGCACATAAGCGAACCTGACTTGAGTTGGAACTTGGCTCTTCTACTTCCAATTCCGAGCCATTATCCATTACACCACCCTCACATCCAAACTTACAGCACCTTGTATTAACAAGAAGTCACCCATCCCGGTACTGACCAGGGTCGGCATTGCTTAATTTCGCACGCGAACAGCTGTTTCAACGTGATATGGCTGTAAGCTTAGATTTCATTTAAATTAACATGTTAATGGGTGTTGAAGTTCTCGTTCTCGTTTGTAAATCTCGTAATGAATTCAGTTTTCCCATCTACAACGCAAGCCTTTCTCAAATAATATTTTCCTGCGTCGTGGCTCAGCAATTTCAGTTAACTTGTCTATATTTTTGAGATGAGGTATTTTAATTATTTATATTATTTACATTGTCCAGACTGTTGTCGTCGTCTTTATTGCCATATTCATGTTTCGGCCATTGTACGCCCGGCCTTCGTCAGGTGATTGAAATTTTAAGCTGAACCTTTTATTTCGTCTAACGGGGGTAGATTGTTCTAGTTCCACGTGCCATACATCTTTAGCCCTCAGTGACATATGGCCCAGTAGATAAGAGCGTTGGTTGCATCCACTGACTTGAACCAGAGAGTTGTGAGTTCAATACCTGGCTACGGCAGAGGTGAAGAAAAACGTGGAGAACTGAGTGAAAGGGAGATAACTGAGACATATGGAAGAAAGAAAACCATCGGGAAACTTTTGAGGATTTTTCTGTTATTAAGCAAAAGCTGATATTTGGGGGCTTTTGTTATTAAATGTAAAAAAAAAAAAACGAGCTTTGCCGTAGAAGTCCAGTTACCAAGTTTGTTCTACGAAAAATGAGTGCAGAAATATTTCGATCCCCCTCAGAAAAAGGTCAAACATTTGTGACCTTGTTCTGTATTAGGTTAAAATTATTAAATATTAATAAAGTGCTTAATAATCTTTAGAGACACCTTCATTCTAATTGACCAGAAATTAGTGATCGGAGATATTCCACTATCGCCCGTTTCAAACACATCCGCGGTCTGTTGAACACGTGTAGAGGTTTATATCTTGTTTCTTGTTTAGAATTAGGCTTCCGATTCGTTCCAATGTCTAATTCAACTCTATACTTGTAACGTCTCCGTCAAAACTCTGAAATTTTATTTACATTGGTTTGTTATTGCCCGGTTCACACTCCACCCTGGCCTTTTGAACAGGTTTATCCCTTGTTTTCCTGTTTAGATTGGATTTTAAGTTCTGTATTTTTCTTCGTTTTTCATTTCTAATAGACCCTTGTGATTAACGCCTTGTTTTGGTTGAATTAATAAAAAAAATAATAAATAAACAGAAAATAGCTATTTAATGGCCGCTACGTTCACTGAAATTTTATTTTCCTCCATTTGCTTTTACCATATTGATTCAGCCGATCCATTCTACAGCCATCGTTGAGTCTGTATTCTGTGACGAAGAAAGAAAGCTAGATATTTGCAGGAAATTGTAGCACAGGAAAAAGAATATTGGCAAATATACCGAAAACCTCGGCCTGTTGCCAGCACTGAGATCTACACAGCGGATTGCATTCTCCGTTCAACGAGGAACAAAGACAATCTCATATAATTTATGTACATGAACATTCTTCAATTATAATTTGACTGGGCAAAATTTCCCTATCATGTTCCATTCGTTGAAACACGTCTTGCAATGATAATGCCTCTGTTTGGTTTTACAGATGGTACACGTCTACCAATGTTGTCAAATTCATATTAACATTTGTCTATTTCTGTATTTTTTTATACTTCATAAGTACAAAGCGATTACAACATTACTGTCAATTTTTGACGAGCTAAAAATGATCTAGCAGCCGAAAATAGCATAAGCCTCAAATCAATCATGGCGTTTAGTCAAATGTAAACAGAAAATAAAATTCTATTTCGATTACGTGTTCTGAAGAGTCCGTTTTATAGAGACGTGTAATTCTTCCATTCGTATGTACCGACATCTTTTTATGACGGAAAAAATTATGGTTTGGTTTGTTTTGTTTTAGGGCATACCAAACTCAATCGGTTATTTAATGTCGACAAGATTTTTATTGCTGGTAATATTTTTTCCAAAAATGTATTACTGGTATTAAAACATATTTTTATACTTACATAGTGATTTGACCCCTTTTTTGTCGGGGTTTCCATAGCTGGGACCATAACTATTTGCCCATAGCTGAGACCATGACAGGGTTAACCACCCCTGGTCAGGGTGGATCTAGGAAAACCAGCAAGTAAGAGGGGGTTCCACGCCCCCCAAAACCTCCTGATCGGAGGCCTTGCTGTCAGACGTAAAAAGCGTGAAAACCAGGGCCATAAACTCATATCCATGAATATGTTAGCTCTATCACTGATATTGAGCACTTTTAAGTACTTTAAGTACTGTGCATATAAAATAATATATATATATATATATATATATATATATATATATATATATATATATATATATATACTAGCAGCATGGCCCTGCGTTGCCCGTGCTTGATTAAAAATCGTACGACTCATACAGCAATCACTATCACTTGACTTAAAATATTTTTGCCCTTTCTTGCCTTTAAAGGAGTGCCCTTTGCCGTGCTGATGTTGCTACATGCCTTACTTTTTGCCTATCTCACACTGCGAATTTTTTCTAAGCTCTATACTAAACATTAAATCTGTTACGAAGAAAGAACTGAACAAAATGAACACAAAATGATCAGCTTTAAAAAAGGACTCGTAACTGGTAAAACCGAATGAAAAAAGAATGTTAACAACAAATACTTTTTCCCACCGAACCCAGTTCTGCGGAATCAGAATCAACGTTGAGTTTAAGCAAGCGAATGAGCCAATTGGAGTAAAGTGCCATGCATATTTAAATTTTTCCACTTGTAACGAATGCAGCTATCGATTTTTTTTTATGCTAGTTAACATTCCTGTCATCAGCTGTTGGCTCTCACTCTGGCCAATAGAAAATTCCTGCCTATTCATAGGCATGAAAAATCGATTATTTCCACTATCGATGGGAGTTGAAAATGCAAAGTCAAACTTGTCCTTCCCAAACTTGGAGCATGTACATGTAAAAATTTTGATTAAATCCGTCCAAAATCGATGGGAGTTTCGTTACACACACACACACACACACACACCACACACACACACACACACACACACACACACATTTTGGTGCAATATATATATATATATATATATATATATATATATACACCCAACCTACACACACACACACACACACACACACACACACACACACACACACACACACACACACACACACACACACATATATATATATATATATATATATATATATATATATATATATATATGAGTATAAAAATGACCCAATTTCTCCTTCCTTGCTTTCAACCTTTCGTTTGTTTCAGGCGATTTCGTTTAATTGATTTCCTAACGCTTTATTTCTTTTAAAAATAAAAAAAATATGAACGCTATATTTTTTAAATGAATAAATGAATAAATAAGCGCATGACATGTGCTATAAGATGAGGAGGAAGAGGAGAAGGAGAAAAACAAGTGTATTTTAAATGTATCGGTGGAAATATGCATACTTTCTTTTCATCCCACTTCATATGAACACTAAAAAAAATGATTATGTATACAACGGCACATAATTTTCGATCTCTGATTTAAAAGGATTTTTAGTCGGGAAATATTATTATAGCTATTTTTTCTTGTTGACAAAGGTTGCAGATATTTCTGTGATTACTGTAAGTTTTTTTTTCATTTTTTTTAATTTTCCAGTTTACTATCGAATCTTCTTTATTTTCTACTTTGATTTCCACACATGGTTGTCGAGTTTAATAGAATTTCTAAGGTTTTCTAGCTTAAAAGATAACATATGATTGTACCACCTCTTCTTAAAGTTACCCCCAATACACCCTATGTATATTTTCTGGACATTTTTATCAATTATTTCTGCTTTGTAAATTGCTGCTTCAGTTTTGCAAACTCTGTCTAGTAGAAATCTACCTTTATTTCTACCTTTAAGTTAAAAACGGCGTTAAACCAAACAATTTTTTTTCGTTTCCTCGAATTTTTTCTTCATTTGTTGTTTTATTTGAGGTTTAAATTCGAGTTTGGTTTTATGACCCTCTTTTTTTGAAGTCCTTTCATGTTCTTTGTTTTTATCTTCGAAAATTATTTTACTGGAGAAATGTCTGAACTCTATTCCTTTTGAGGAATTGCTTTATTATACTTGCAGGGGGATTGGATCTAACATTCATGTATTTTAATTTTGTGTTGGGTTTCATGTATGTGGAAACGCTGCCAGTTTTAGATGTAATTCTACATCCAAATATTTAACAATTTACTTATTCATATAGACTTCTATTTCAAAGTCGAGACTTTTGAAGAGTCTTAAAAGCGTTTTTCTTATATTGTCATTCCTTCTGGCACTATTATCAGCCCGTCATCCGTATACAGGCAGTGGTTGTTTATACATACAATTTTGTTGATTTCATATAAGATATGTAGGCCTGGAACCTCAGCACCATCAATCGAACCCCGTGGTACATCGAAATCGTTCTTTTTTTATTTTTTAATCCAAACTTCTCCATTGTGGATTAAAATTGATTTACGGCAAATTATATCCATTTGTTCAGGTGTTATATTTACGAAGACTTTAGCTAAGCCTCAAACAGACCTTTTTTATATATAGATGAATAAAAGTTTTTTCTGTTGTATTTTATAAATACATATCTTTATTCATAAATTTGTGGAACCAAATAATGAAAACACCTGTATTCTTCCATTCATTGGCTTGTATAGCGATTCTTAATGAGTCGCACATTTTTCAGTATTTCTTGGCTTATTTTACCCAATTCAGATTAGGTTGGGTTTATAGTTTAAAAGAAGTATTAATGGGGAATTCGTGTTTATGCATAATGTAGCCATCTCTTCTACTCCAACAGCTTCTTATCTCGTCTGTGGAAATCATTTCCTATCACTTGCTTCCCTGATAGCTATAATCTTCAAATATTCATCGACATCTTATCCCTTTCCCAAAAACTCCTGTGTATTCTTACTCTCACTCTCTGTAACCCCTTGCGTGCTAGTGGCACTCCCGCCTTGCTTGGGGTGACTTGCTTAAAAAAAAATCCAAGAGTATTTGGGTTTCCGTGGCAGAGCTATCTGATTTGGGCAAGGGATAATCACCGTTGGATTGTGGTAGATTTTAACAGTGTTGCCTGATTATTAGAAACACATTTACAGCAATTTAACGCCGGTGTTTTTTTTTTTTGTAATCATCTCACCCCAAGCAAAGCAACAAAGTCACAAAGGTTTACTGAGTGTGACAGAATATAAGAATAAAGAAAACATTATAAAGCAGCGAAAACAATAAAAGAACAGGAATTAAGAAGACGGTAAATAACGACTGACATTGCATTTTAATTTTTTTTTTTTTAAGGCCAATGTTGACCGGAAAGCAAACACCGGAAGAGAGTACCACAAAGAAAGGTACGAAAGAAGAAACTATTAGAATAGAACTTACGGTTAAATCAAGGTTTAAAATAATAAGAGCTTGCTGCCAATCTATACATAACGTGTAGATATCAAAGAGGTACTATTAGAACATTACCATGGGAGTGTTTATAGAAATAGTACGCTAGATATCAATGTGCACCGGGGAAAATGTTCGCAAGCCCAATACGGTATTTTTTTTTAGAAAGGTTAAAGTCTCCCCGTTTGAAATTTAGTTATGGCTGATAATTTGCACACCAGATCTGAAATAATGAACCAGACATAAAACGTAACCGTATTTTATCATCATCAGCTGGCATATACAGTGAAACCTCGGCTCACGAAGTTAATTTGTTCCTGAAGTCTGTTCGTAACTCGAAATGTTCGTAAACCGAAACTATTTTTCCAATAGGAATCAATATAAACTGGATTAATCCGTTCCTGGTACCAAGATGATTGCTTATTTAAACATTAACAACAGTACTTTGTGCACAAGTTTATACACAAAACTAACGAAAATCATTAACTCCAAGAAAAAATAAATAAACCCAATACTAAAAAGTTAAAATATAGACGAACACTTCAATTTTACCGTACCTGTAAGGAGGAGAGTTGATGATGTAAGTGGAAGGGGAAGGAAAGAAATGTTATTGTTTGAAAAGAGGAAGGAAAGATGTGATCGTCTCTTTATTTATAAGAATAATATAAATCGTTGATTTTGCCATATGAAACTGAATTGGAAGAGACAATATCATCAACAATTGTTTTTCTCTTAACTTTTCTCTTTCCTTTACCAGTATCCTTGCTAGCTTTCTTTGGAGCCATGGCTGAGGATTAATGAAGATAAAAAAAAGGCACAGTACAATAAATTTGGAAAAGAAAAGCACAGCACAGCACAACACACAATATGGCGGCCGACCAAGAAATGATTCCGTTCGGGTGAACTTGGTTCGGTTCGGTAATGTTTGAGAACTGAAATTTTGTTTGATAACCGAGGCATTTTCATCTCGAATATTCTGTTCGAAAACCGATTTGTTCGACATGTGAGACTAGTACGGCTGCTGGTCCCGAAAAAGACCTCTATATGTGGTTGACCCGGGCAGGAAATGGCATCTAAACATTAATGCCTCCAAAACAAAACCGTTCGCCTTTACCAACCAGTGAACCTTTCCCTGCCTCCCATGAAGATGGCTGATTACCAACTCCTCGAGAGCGACACGTTACGCCTGCTTGGTCTCATTTCTTTATTTTCTTCATCAAGACATTCATTTCTGTAGTTCACTGCTACTAGCAAGCAGAATTTTTTTTCTTCTTTTGATGGCCATGTTGGCCGAAACTAGTCGAGGAATCTAACCGAAATAATAAAAACGAAAGAATATTGATATACAACAATGTGTCGGAAGATTTTAATTGTTTTATATATATATATGTAAGCAAATATATGGATATAGATCCGACAGTATGAAAAAAAATATACGGTAATAACAAACA
>CAHIKZ030000372.1:90000-112500 GCA_903632075.3 Acanthosepion pharaonis | reverse complement strand
TTTAGTTGCAAAAATATGGATATAGGTATGCCTTAGGTGCAGAAATGTAGACTCTAACTTGAGTGTCTCTCGAGCCCTGTAACAGGTGAAGAATTGTCAACAAAATACCACTTTCACTTTAACGTCCAAGTTAAGCAATGTCGATCCTGGTAAGTACCTAGATGGGTGACTGCTTGGGAATACCATTTGGTGCAAAATCACAGAAATTTTCAGTGAATAGGTGTAAAATTTCATCTTTTATAATCTCAGGTTTTTATACGTGTAATCTTTATATTCGTGTAAAATATACATTTTCCATCATTTGTTACTTATTTTATGTAATTTTTTTTGCAATGATGTTCATCCTGTACAAGGCTCAAGAGCCACTCGAGGTAGAGGCTTATAGTGCAAGACGTACTACTCCAAGCAAGTTAATAAAGCCAACGAGATGCAAGGGTACCGCCGGAAGTGAAAGAGAACGAATATACTTTAGAGGGAACCGGAAGCCCAATCCTAAACAGGAAACAAGGGATAAACAACTACTCCTGTTCAAGTAACTGGAGAGTTGTGGGAAGCCGATGGTAGGCAAAACTATCTACTCCTATTGAGGAAAAAATGTAAATAAATAGTGAATATATGTTTACAGATTTACGCGGAGATTTTAGAAGTTGAAGGTAACCGGAAACCTAAACAGGAAGCAAAACCTAAACCTTTTCGCCTGTTCAAAAAAAAAAAAACAAAAAAAAAAACGGGACAGAATGTGAAGCAGACGCCTTTAAGGACGTAAGCGAACACTGCTCTCTTTTGCTGCTCGGGGTAACTTTTAATACTTTACAATCTCTCTTTGTCTTTACTCTGCCATCCATTCTCACAGGCTCGTTAAGTACGTCAACTGCTGTTTTTCCCTGCATTTTTTTAACCTCAGAGTGTTAGATTCTCTAGGCCTTCTTTCCTCGTTATGTGTCTCAGAAATTTCAGCTGTTTGTTTCTAATTTTAATCTCAATTTCCTTTTCGTTCTTATTTTCATTGAAACTCTTTATAGAACCATGTCTTTATCGCTTCAGGTCTCTTGTACGTCTGTAAGGAAATTATCCAACATTCACTTCCGCGTAGAAAATTAGATAGTACACAGCAGTGCAACAATTTGGGGGCTTCTAACGTTTTTCTATGTCTTAATGACTTTCTCTATATTTCTAGGATGAGGTATTGTAATTATTTACACTACTTACATTGTTCGGATTGTTGTCCTCATCTTCGTTGGCATATTCACAACGTTTCGGTCGTTGTACGCCCCGCCCTTCCTCAGTATCTGTCTATAGCTCTGGGATGAGGTATTGTAATTATTTACACTATTTACATTGTTCGGATTGTTGTCCTCATCTTCGTTGGCATATTCACAACGTTTCGGTCGTTGTACGCCCGGCCTTCCTCAGTATCTGTCTATAGCTCTGGGATGAGGTATTGTAATTATTTACACTATTTACATTGTTCGGATTGTTGTCCTCATCTTCGTTGGCATATTCACAACGTTTCGGTCGTTGTACGCCCCGGCCTTCCTCAGTATCTGTCTATAGCTCTGGGATGAGGTATTGTAATTATTTACACTATTTACATTGTTCGGATTGTTGTCCTCATCTTCGTTGGCATATTCACAACGTTTCGGCCGTTGTACGCCCCGGCCTTTCTCAGTATCTGTCTATAGCTCTGGGATGAGGTATTGTAATTATTTACACTACTTACATTGTTCGGATTGTTGTCCTCATCTTCGTTGGCATATTCACAACGTTTCGGCCGTTGTACGCCCCGGCCTTCCTCAGTATCTGTCTATAGCTCTGGGATGAGGTATTGTAATTATTTACACTATTTACATTGTTCGGATTGTTGTCCTCATCTTCGTTGGCATATTCACAACGTTTCGGTCGTTGTACGCCCCGGCCTTTCTCAGTATCTGTCTATAGCTCTGGGATGAGGTATTGTAATTATTTACACTATTTACATTGTTCGGATTGTTGTCCTCATCTTCGTTGGCATATTCACAACGTTTCGGTCGTTGTACGCCCCGGCCTTCCTCAGTATCTGTCTATAGCTCTGGGATGAGGTATTGTAATTATTTACACTATTTACATTGTTCGGATTGTTGTCCTCATCTTCGTTGGCATATTCACAACGTTTCGGTCGTTGTACGCCACGGCCTTCCTCAGTATCTGTCTATAGCTCTGGGATGAGGTATTGTAATTATTTACACTACTTACATTGTTCGGATTGTTGTCCTCATCTTCGTTGGCATATTCACAACGTTTCGGCCGTTGTACGCCCCGGCCTTCCTCAGTATCTGTCTATAGCTCTGGGATGAGGTATTGTAATTATTTACACTATTTACATTGTTCGGATTGTTGTCCTCATCTTCGTTGGCATATTCACAACGTTTCGGCCGTTGTACGCCCCGGCCTTCCTCAGTATCTGTCTATAGCTCTGGGATGAGGTATTGTAATTATTTACACTATTTACATTGTTCGGATTGTTGTCCTCATCTTCGTTGGCATATTCACAACGTTTCGGCCGTTGTACGCCCCGGCCTTCCTCAGTATCTGTCTATAGATCTGGGATGAGGTATTGTAATTATTTACACTATTTACATTGTTCGGATTGTTGTCCTCATCTTCGTTGGCATATTCACAACGTTTCGGCCGTTGTACGCCCCGTCCTTCCTCAGTATCTGTCTATAGCTCTGGGATGAGGTATTGTAATTATTTACACTATTTACATTGTTCGGATTGTTGTCCTCATCTTCGTTGGCATATTCACAACGTTTCGGTCGTTGTACGCCCCGGCCTTCCTCAGTATCTGTCTATAGCTCTGGGATGAGGTATTGTAATTATTTACACTATTTACATTGTTCGGATTGTTGTCCTCATCTTCGTTGGCATATTCACAACGTTTCGGCCGTTGTACGCCCCGGCCTTCCTCAGTATCTGTCTATAGCTCTGGGATGAGGTATTGTAATTATTTACACTACTTACATTGTTCGGATTGTTGTCCTCATCTTCGTTGGCATATTCACAACGTTTCGGTCGTTGTACGCCCCGGCCTTTCTCAGTATCTGTCTATAGCTCTGGGATGAGGTATTGTAATTATTTACACTACTTACATTGTTCGGATTGTTGTCCTCATCTTCGTTGGCATATTCACAACGTTTCGGTCGTTGTACGCCCCGGCCTTCCTCAGTATCTGTCTATAGCTCTGGGATGAGGTATTGTAATTATTTATACTACTTACATTGTTCGGATTGTTGTCCTCATCTTCGTTGGCATATTCACAACGTTTCGGCCGTTGTACGCCCCGGCCTTCCTCAGTATCTGTCTATAGCTCTGGGATGAGGTATTGTAATTATTTACACTACTTACATTGTTCGGATTGTTGTCCTCATCTTCGTTGGCATATTCACAACGTTTCGGTCGTTGTACGCCCCGGCCTTCCTCAGTATCTGTCTATAGCTCTGGGATGAGGTATTGTAATTATTTACACTATTTACATTGTTCGGATTGTTGTCCTCATCTTCGTTGGCATATTCACAACGTTTCGGCCGTTGTACGCCCCGGCCTTCCTCAGTATCTGTCTATAGCTCTGGGATGAGGTATTGTAATTATTTACACTACTTACATTGTTCGTTGTTGTCCTCATCTTCGTTGGCATATTCACAACGTTTCGGTCGTTGTACGCCCCGGCCTTCCTCAGTATCTGTCTATAGCTCTGGGATGAGGTATTGTAATTATTTACACTATTTACATTGTTCGGATTGTTGTCCTCATCTTCGTTGGCATATTCACAACGTTTCGGTCGTTGTACGCCCCGGCCTTCCTCAGTATCTGTCTATAGCTCTGGGATGAGGTATTGTAATTATTTACACTATTTACATTGTTCGGATTGTTGTCCTCATCTTCGTTGGCATATTCACAACGTTTCGGCCGTTGTACCCCGGCCTTTCTCAGTATCTGTCTATAGCTCTGGGATGAGGTATTGTAATTATTTACACTACTTACATTGTTCGGATTGTTGTCCTCATCTTCGTTGGCATATTCACAACGTTTTCGCCGTTGTACGCCCTTCCTTCCTCAGTATCTGTCTATAGCTCTGGGATGAGGTATTGTAATTATTTACACTATTTACATTGTTCGGATTGTTGTCCTCATCTTCGTTGGCATATTCACAACGTTTCGGTCGTTGTACGCCCCGGCCTTTCTCAGTATCTGTCTATAGCTCTGGGATGAGGTATTGTAATTATTTACACTACTTACATTGTTCGGATTGTTGTCCTCATCTTCGTTGGCATATTCACAACGTTTCGGTCGTTGTACGCCCCGGCCTTCCTCAGTATCTGTCTATAGCTCTGGGATGAGGTATTGTAATTATTTACACTATTTACATTGTTCGGATTGTTGTCCTCATCTTCGTTGGCATATTCACAACGTTTCGGTCGTTGTACGCCCCGGCCTTTCTCAGTATCTGTCTATAGTTCTGAGATGAGGTATTGTAATTATTTACACTATTTACATTGTTCGGATTGTTGTCCTCATCTTCGTTGGCATATTCACAACGTTTCGGTCGTTGTACGCCCCGGCCTTCCTCAGTATCTGTCTATAGCTCTGGGATGAGGTATTGTAATTATTTACACTATTTACATTGTTCGGATTGTTGTCCTCATCTTCGTTGGCATATTCACAACGTTTCGGTCGTTGTACGCCCCGGCCTTCCTCAGTATCTGTCTATAGCTCTGGGATGAGGTATTGTAATTATTTACACTATTTACATTGTTCGGATTGTTTTCCTCATCTTCGTTGGCATATTCACAACGTTTCGGTCGTTGTACGCCCCGGCCTTCCTCAGTATCTGTCTATAGCTCTGGGATGAGGTATTGTAATTATTTACACTATTTACATTGTTCGGATTGTTGTCCTCATCTTCGTTGGCATATGCACAACGTTTCGGCCGTTGTACGCCCCGGCCTTCCTCAGTATCTGTCTATAGCTCTGGGATGAGGTATTGTAATTATTTACACTATTTACATTGTTCGGATTGTTGTCCTCATCATCGTTGGTATATTCACGACGTTTCGGCCTTTGTGCCCTCCGACCTTCTTCAGCATCTGTCTTTAGTTCTGGGATGAGGTACTTAATTATTGACACTATTTACATTGTTCGGGCTGTTGTCCTCATCTTTACTGTCATATTCACGACGTTGTACACTCTGGCCTTCTTCAGGTGATATTTGCTGAAATTTCGAACCGAACCCTTTATTTAGTCCATGGGGGTAGATTGTTCTAATTCCACGTGACATGCCTTTTCTGGTTATCTCAGTTTTCAGGTAATTCCCTTTAGTAACTCTACTTGACATGTTTCTTATTCACTTCTACTGTGTCCAGGACTATTTTTTTCTTATTCAAGATAAAAACGTTGGCTGAATTAATAAAACGACTTGACCCATAGAGCTGTGAGTTCAATACCTGGCCACGGCAGAGGTGAACAAAAAAAGCAAACAAAAAAATACTTGAAGAGTTGATTTACTAAAGGGAAGTAACTTCATACATTTAAAAGATATGAACCCCCAGCCAAGGGATATTATTATAGGATTGCCCAGCCTTTTCTCTATTTGTAAAGATTATTATAATGCTCCGTCTGGCCTTTGGAAACCTACAGTAATTGGCCGATACACCTCAGAATTTACAATACCACGGCTCTGTGTTTAGACTCATTTCGGATAACGTCCAAGTTAAGCAATGTCGATCCTGGTAAGTACCTAGATGGGTGACCGCTTGGGAATACCATTTGGTGCAAAATTAGATGTGTGGGTGGGGTAATGTATAATGCCTCAGAATTGTTAATCGGAGAACTGTGGTCCAATTCCCGTTGGGTTCGTTATATTTATGTATACACAAATAGCCTTGGAAAAGGTATGATTCTACCTCTTCTCCCCTCAGCTATGGGTTAATTAGTAAAGCTTATCGCTAAACCATTATTATCTCTCTCTCCCCCAAAATAAAATTGCATACAAAAAATTTAAATTTCGATATTAAATAGCACATTGGGGTAGATATGTCGCTAAATAGAAACGACCAACAACAACAGTGTACTATATATGCGTTAGTATAGTGCGAGATTCTGTGATCCGATTTTTTTTTTTTTTTTTGGTGGAGGGTTGCACTAGACACAGATAATTTTTTGAAGCGGTTAAAAATCATGCATTATACACAGGTAACTCGTTTTTTTTTATTTATTATTCGGTCGAGCTAGTTCGTATATTCATGAGTCTGTCACGCCAACCATAAGGGTCCTGTCTCAAGATGGAAAAGTCATTAGGTTGGCATTCTGTGTCATAACATAGCTGGCCGATGTAGGTGGTTGCTGGGTGACCAACCTGTCTTGTTCCCTGGATAGGTGTCCAAGGCAGTAGATTACTAACAAGTTCTTGTTTTGTTCGCCAGCAGTGGCCTTGCAAAGTGCATTCTGCTATCGCATAAGATTGTAGAAATATCCAGAATGGCTCCATGGATTTAGTTGGATGTTATCTCCAAGAAAAATCTCTCAGCATCCGTGTGTAGGCTCTATCAAGATTAGACTCTATGTTTTTAGTTTAATATCCAAACAGTGGCCCCATACATTAACAACGACACAACAGTGGCTCAAAAACAAACTCCATTTGAGGTTGTCTGCTAGAGCAAATTTCCAGATTACATCCATTTTATTTAAGGCGACCCAGGCCTTAGCTATGCGAATCTTCACATCTTTATGTGTTAAAATTCATGCAAAAAACTTCAGTGATAGCATTCAACATAAATTAGAATTGTATACGTTTTTTTTATATCAGTTTTATATAAGTTTTTATATATCAGGGTTTTTTTTTTTTTTTTGCACTATACACAGATAATTTTTTTGAGGAGGTTAAAAATCATGCATTATCCACAGGTAACTTTTTCTTTTTTTATTTATTATTCCGTCGAGCTAGCTCGGGTATTCATGAATTTGTCACGCCAGCCATCAGGTTTCTGCCTCAAGATCAATAGGTCATTAGGGTGGCATTCTGTGTTATAACATAGCTAGCCGATGTAGACAAATCTCTCAGCATCCGTGCGTAGACTCCATCAAGATTAGACTCTATGTTTTTTAGTTAATGTCCAAGCAGTGGCACCATACATTAACACTTCAGTGGCTCCAAAGTATCTCTATTTGAGGTTGTCTGCTAGAGCAGATTTCCAGATTAGATCCATTTTATTCAAGGTGGCCCTGTTTTTAGCTCTGCGTATTTTCACATTTGTATTTTTTAAAATTCATGCAAAAAACTTCTGTGATTGCACTCTACCTAAATTCGACTTATATACGAGTGTTATACGGTATTTCCCTCGTAGTTAAATTAAAATTATATTAGAATTGGAGAAGTTCGAAAGAACTATGAAAACAGATCTGACTCTAACACATTTTTTAAAATAAGAATTGGGAAAAAAAGATAAACAAATTCTTTTTAACCAGAAAAAATAGTTGGATAAACCATTGACAAAGTGACAAAACGTTTTCGTTTGACGTGTTTTTGTGTTTTAAGACTTCATCGGACTAAAGTTATGCTTTCGTTGATGTTACTACACATACGTACAAAGAAGTAGGGACGACTGAAATTTCAAACATTTAATTTTTTTTTATTTGAAATATGTATTTTGTTATGCAGTCTAGCCAAGTGAATTTTCTTTCTTTTTGTTTATGTCTTCATCACTCTTGTCATTAAGAAAAAAAAAAACGAATGGTAATTGAGCTATTCTGCTGTTCTGTCATTCTGCTGTTCTGTTATTCTGCTGTTCTGTAATTCTGCTGTTCTCTATTTGTTATTCTGTTCTTTTGCGAATTATTATTTACTTACTTTTGCTTGTTTTGTTTTCAGGTAAGTTACAGTTCTATACCGGGTGTTGTACCAAAAAAAAAGGGTTGTGAAATATCAGACGCTAGGTAAGTGTGTTTTTTTTTTTTTTTTTTTTTTAGTGGGGGGTTGTTATTGTGTGTGAAAAGAAAGATAGAAAGAAAGAAAGAAAGAAAGAAAGAAAGAAAGAAAGAAAGAAAGAAAGGAAGATGGTAGTCGTCATCAATAATGGAACTGGGACTATCGATTAGTCTTATGGTTTTGGTGCAGATGCTGTCAAGTGTATATTTATGACACAGGCCGTAAAAACCGTAGCTTTTTTTCCACAACCGAGACACTTATCAAAAACACACAACACACACACACACACACACACACACACACACACACACACACACACACACACACACACACACACACACACACACACACATGCAGATATGTCTCCAGTTTAGCAATGTGGTTATATTTACAAACGAAAATATATTCTAGGATACAAAATGTCTGTTTACTCTCAGTAGCATATATATGTATTTGTGTATATATATATATATATATATATATATATATATATATATATATATATATATATATATAGAGAGAGAGAGAGAGAGAGAGAGACAAATCTAGAACCCAGACTAATAGAGGGTAATCGAATGACAATTTTTTTTTTAAATTAAAAAAGTAATGAGTTTTCTCCTCAAAAAGAATTTCTTCGGTCTAATAACGATTATTGCATTAGGCGGTCATAGTAATGGGAGGGAAGATAATTTTGACGTACAGATATAGTTTTCATTAAGAAACATAAAATTTATTAAGGAGAAAAGTATACTAATTTCTGAGTTTTCTGTGGTAAATGTCCGTCCCATATAATAAAACGTATCTCATTTTTTCAATATCTGTCTATATTTTGGAGATGAGTTATTGTGATTATTATGATATTGTTCGGACTATTTATTATCATATTCACGACGTTTCGGCAGTTGTACGCTCCTGTCTTCTTCACGTGATATGAAATATGACCTGAACCTTTTATTTCGTCCTCATGCGGAGTTGTTCTAATTCCAGTTATCTCCCTTTAATTCAACTCTTAATTCAATTCAACATCACATAGGGTAGGCAGACCGAAGCTGTTTTCTGAGTACCTTTATCATCTTGTACTCTTCTATTCCAGTTTGTCGAAGCTGCTGCAATGTAGCCGGTATAATTTTTACGTAGTACAGTGCTCCTTATACTGACCATTTCTTGATCATATGTCTGTGGGTCGCCACATATGACTTTTGCTCAAAGATGTAAGCAGCAGACGATCCCTTTCTCTACCCTGTATGGTGGGTCTTATGTGCAGGGATTATCGGAGAATGTTAAAGATATCTTTTGTCTATAGAACATCAGGATAACTTACAAAAGTGGTTCGACATTTTCACAGGTCCATCCTGACCGAGGTTTGTAACACCTTTTAGGAGCCCAGCTAAGGGCAAATAGTGAACCCTTAA
The DNA here is from genome assembly GCA_903632075.3 of Acanthosepion pharaonis. NCBI lineage: Eukaryota > Metazoa > Mollusca > Cephalopoda > Sepiida > Sepiidae > Acanthosepion > Acanthosepion pharaonis. The sequence continues at coordinate 103,128 of CAHIKZ030000372.1, read as the reverse complement.
AACAAAATGTCGTACAATTCATAATAGAATGACTGATAATAAATTTTTATCTGTAGTTGAAGCAATGAAATTGTTCACAATTATTTAGATTTTCGGCATTAATTAACCCATATGACACTAAATATAATCAACCAACCAACCAATTAACTAACCAGCTAATCAGTTGGATGGATTGTCGAGAGAAAAGGTATCACACAGACAAACAGACTTTCTCTGTTTCATATATATATATATATATATATGTGTGTGTGTGTGTGTGTGTGTGTGTGTGTGTGTGTGTGTGCACATTTCATTAAAAACGACAGACAAGGTGCTTTTATTTAGTTTTTTTTTTATACAATTTATCATGCGATCTAATTATTTTTTTTTCTTTTCGGATGATAAATTATATAAAAACTGTCCGAATGTTCTTTTTATCCGAGCCATTTTCAAGGATTATATTTTAACTGTTAAAATTAGAAATTAGAAATACTTTGTCGTATGTATGTTTTATAAAGTTTTTTCATTTTTTTTGTTTCAAAACACGGTCAGGATATTATGTCCATGTTATGTGATGCTATTATATTAGTGTTGTCGACAAGTATGTTCCGAATAGTGTCCGGTAAGTCTCCATGAATATTTAAATGAGATCTAATTGAGCTATGGTCAGAAAGGTGTAGAGTGAGTCTGCGTGTTAAACATGTTGTAGTGTGGCCTGTATAATTATTTACGAAAGTTGATTGATACAATTCCTTAATGGGCATTTGAATTCGTAAATAATATTTGCACTATTTAATTTTGTTCTAGGAGGTGAATTATTATTTTTAACTATAAGGTTAGATGTTTTAAATTTTTTATAAAAAATAATTAATCTAATTTGTTTGGCAATGTAAACTGGTGTTATGCATTTTTTATAATGTTCTTAATTCTGCATTCATCCTGTTTATATATATATATATATATATATATATATATATATATATATATATATATATATATATATATATATATATATATATATTAAATAGTATGGAGAAGTAATATCTATCAACTAGCAGCATGGCGCGGCGTTGCCCGTGCTTTATTCAAAAATCTTACGACACATACAGCAATCGCTATCACTTGACTTAAAATATTTTTGCCCTTCCTTGCCTTTAAAGGAGTGCCCATTGCCGCGCTGATGTTGCTACATGTCTTACTTCTTGCCTATCTCCCACTGCGAATTTTTTCTAAGCTCTATAGTAAATATTAAATCTGTTACGAAAAAAGAACTAAACAAAATGAACACAAAACGATCAGCTTTAAAAAAGGACTCGTAACTTGGAAAAGCCGAATGAAAAAAGAATGTTAACAACAAATACTTTTTCACACCCAACCCAGTTCTGCGGAATCAGAATCAACGTTGAGTTTAAGCAAGCGAATGAGCCAATTAGAGTCAGGTGACATGCAGATTTAAATTTTTCCCACTTGTGACGAATGCAGCTATCGATTATTTTTTTTTTTTTGCATGCTAGTTAACATTCGTGTCAGTCAGCTGTTGGCTCTCACGCTGGCCAATTGAATCTTCCTAGCTATACGTGGAAACCAGCTATAGGCGCTCACTCTGGCCATTAGAAAATGACCGAAAACTACATGAAAACTGCCGTAGAAGCATGAAAAAATCGATTATTTCCACTATCGATGGGAGTTGGGAAATACAAAGTCGGTCTTGGCCTTCCCACTAACTTGGAGCATGTGCATGTAAATTTGGTGCAAATCCATCGAAAATTGCGGCCGTACATTCATTACACACACACACACACACACACACACACACACACGCACATCCTGCCTTTTATAGATAGAGATATTTTTTTATTAAATCTTTCAAATTTCAGTATAGTTTGTTTTGTTTAATCGGTGTATATGCCAAAATTCGTATTAACATTTATTTTATATCTTTTTTCCTGAATATTTTCAAATTCATCTTCAAGGATTGTTTTCTGTGTTGTTAAGCAATTGTTTTTTTTTATTATTATTATTTCATTGTTCTCACGTCTGATATTAATTTCAATACAGGTCATATAAATGAAGTATCTCAGGAAATAATACAAAATAAATGTTAATATGAACAATTATAAACATAAAACAAAACAATTTATTCGCAAATTTGAAAATTTGATAAACAGAACCTGTTCATATTATTGAAGAAAACAAGTTTGAAAGAATTCTTGAGACTGAAATACACCAAAAAATATTGTCGTTTGATGAGTAGATTTCATTATTTAGTCTGAAGATGTTCTTTTGAAAGATGAAATGCGCATATCAAACTTTTTCCCATTTTTTTAATTTATTGACCTACGATTATATATATATATATATATATATATATATATATATATATATTCGTAAGAAGAAAGAACAGTAAGATATATAATCCGATGTTTTTATTGATATTTTTACTTTTACAAAACAGTGCTCAATGTAAATTTACAGAGCATAAATATTATAAATTGACTGTTTTAAAAATATGGTTCCTTCGCTACACATTTTTTTAAATCTTTTTTTTCTTTCGTATGTGTAGCGAAAGGACCATATTTTAAATCAGTTTGAAACAGACAGATGATGCCAATTGACGATTAACGGTCAACTCTAGATTTGAGCAGAATAAGATACAGAAAGTATCCTTCAGGGTGTTATTTTTTAGTTTTTTTTTTTTTGCATAAAGTAGCTTTATTTGGTAAGAATGGAAGTTCTTTCTGACTAATGGAATCATGGGGCTGATTCCTTCTAGTGTACGTGACATGACGAGTCTTTGGTGCGAAAGTTGACACTGGTGGAACTAAAGAATATAGCTTGCCAGAAACGTTTCAATGGAAATAGCGACAGATAAGTGAGAGGCACTATGGGTGAGTCATTGTAGAACAGAAAATAATTCATTACCCATAACGTTGCGTAAGATTCTGGACTCTGTCAAGACTGGTTTTTAGTCTGATGTGGCGTCTGTAAAGATAGAGTATATCTGGCGGAGTCAGGCACAAGAAATTGGTTATTTTTCAGGCATCTTTAGAGATAGATGGTGTATATGAGTTATATGACATTTTTATCTCTCCTAAACCATGTTCCGCCATCAAGCTTACTATTTTATGCGTTGTTTCCCCCCCCCTCTCTCTCTCTCTTTTGCCCGCAATCTGTTCTGTGAGTATCGTATTTTCCAAGACCTCTTTTCTCATTATGTCCCTTAGAAATTTCAACTGTCTCTTCCTGGTGTTAAGTAAAAGTTTCCTTTTTGTTTCCATTTTCTCAAATATTTCGTCCTTGATCACATCTTTTGTCCATGTTATTCTCAGCATCCTTCTGTAGAACATGATTTCTGTTGCTTCAAATCACTTCTTTATACGTGAGGAGATTGTATATGAATTCCATCTGAAGTTTGGGAGGAACTTGAATCTCATCTGGCAGTCAAGGCAAGGAGCTTCAACATGATACGTGATGATAGAAAGCTACCAGTTTGGATTTGAAGGCCTTTTTTCCCCGTGTTGGAGGTAAGTCAGAGGAGAGGTCAGCAACAAGGCGTTGGTGAACTAGATTTTGAAAGGCATGTGCAGTTTCCACATCGACTCTCATTAAATTGGGTTGGCATAAGGTCTACAGGTCCCAAGTGACCTACCAGTGTGGCTCCCGAAGGATTTTGAAAACAATTTTTTTCAGTTCATTAGAACAAATTCAGCGACTAACCACGTACAAAAAATCCAGTTTCTTGGTGGAAGCCATCCACAATTGTCTCCCCCTTGAACTACTTGACTATAAAAGAAATGGTCGAACCTCTCTTATGAACTGTAGTCAAACTGCATTGAATAAAGCATCGTTTATTTTTCATTACAGTAGAAGAGCCTGGATTTATTCAACCAATATTTTCATTGTCTCTATATATAAATAATCCTTTCCAAATAAACTGACATCCGACGGCTCAAAGATGTCTGTTCATCCTGTTAGTCAGAAAATTACGTATTGCAGTTGAAGTCTTTGATCAGTCTGATGTCAGTTAACCTGAAAGAAAAAAAAACAATGCAGTTATTTATTTAAAAAAAAAAAAGAGTTGAAATTAATGTCTGCAAGATTTCATGTCTTTAGTGTAATTCCCTTATAGTCAGCTAAAGAACTTTTTAGTCATCTCCCTCGTAAGTTCCCTCAAGTGATTGGATCTGTAAAGAGATTGTTCAGTATCCATCATGTCTTCTTTTTCTAAGACACAGTGGATAGTCGCCAGTAAGAGGATGAGCCCCAAATGCGATTTGAAGGTCGGGAGCACTAGAATCAAGCAGGCGCGGAAGTTTAAATAACTCGGAAGCTTCTTGACAGGGGACGGTAAATGCGATACTGAGATCCGTAGGCGTATTGGGATGGCCAAGGAGACATTCCAAAATCTGAACAGAGTACTGCAAGACAGGATGATATAATTTGGTAATAAAGAAAAGAATACTGAACTGTTACGTGACATATGACCTTCTTTACGACAGCGAATGTTGGACGATTTCCTCAAAGATGAAGAAGAGACTCCTGGCGACGGAGATGTGATTCTACAGAAGGATGCTAAGAATAACATGGGCCGAGCGTGTGAGCAACGATGAGGTCTTATAGAGGTTGCAAACAAGGAGGAGGCATATACCTAATATCAGGAAGAGGAAGCTTAAGTTTCTGGGACGTATAAGGAGGGTCCGGAGAATCTGATACTCACGGGTCGAATAGAGGGAAAGAGAGACAAGGGAAAACAATGCGTGGTATACCTGGTGGACTTAAGCAAGTGGATGAGAGAACGTGGTCTGGGGGGAGGAAGCAGAGGGAAGGAACTTGTTGAGAGCTGGAGGGGATAGAAAGAGGTGGAGAGCCATCATCGCCTACGCCCTGAAAGGACATGGCACATAAAAAGAATCCACTTCCCTGATATGTGAGAATATTAAGCGGTAACCCCTTATCCGCTGTTTTAATGTCCAGCGGTATCACTTAAGCGCGGTAAAAAATTAAAAAAAAAAAAAACAGAAATTAACAATTTGGGAATTTTGCATAGAAAATGACCATTTTGGGGCTTTTGAGATGATCTGAAAGAAAGAAGGCACGTTCTTTAGAAGGATAAAGGAATTTTGCCGGGATGTAGTGCTTCTCTGTGGCCTACCGGTCTAAAGAACAATGATGAGGAAGGAAGGCTTGGAGAATCTGATACTCACGGGTCGAATAGAGGGAAAGAAAGACAAGGGAAAGCAACGCGGAGGACTTATGCAAGTGGATGACAGAACGTGGTCTGGAGGAGGAAGCAGAGGGAAGGAACTTGTTGAGAGCTGGAGGGGATAGAAGGAGGTGGAGAGCCATGATCGCCTGCGTCCTGACAGGACATGGCACATGAAAAGAAAGAAAGAAATTACTGATTATATTTGTTTGTTTTTTTTTTAAATTTAACTTGAGTGAAAGGAGGGCCTAGAGAATCTGATACTCACAGGTCAAATAGAGGGAAAAAGAGACAAGGGAAAACAACGCATGACATACCTGGCGGACTTAAGTAAGTGGATGACAGAACGTGGTCTAGGGGAGGAAGCAGAGGGAAGGAACTTGTTGAGAGCTACAAGGGATAGAAAGAGGTGGAGAACTATGATCGCCTCCGTCCTGAATGAACATGGCACATAAAAAGAAGCAATGTGCCAACTCCTTTCAGGCGGCACGGGTGATTAGGGTTTGCCATTATTTCCTATTCCTCTTGACTGAGTTTGTCTTTTTTACTATCATTTTCATGACCCGCTCTCCCGTCCATTTACAGAAGATCCCTAGGCAGGTTACTCATTATTTTTCTTCTGTCTCCCTCGTCTTCATGGCTTACGGCCGCATCACGATAAAACACCGGTCCCCGTATGATTACCGAAGTCGAACCTTGTCAGTAGCTATACGTGTGGCCGTTTGGGAATACCAAGAGCAGCAAGCTTGGAAGCGCGGGTGGTGTTATGTATAATCGCTCGGAATTCTTGATCGGAGTGTTGAGTTCCAATTCCAATTGGGTTCGTTTGTTTGTCTCTCTTTCTCTTGTTTGTCTTTATTTCTCTTTTCTGTTTGTCTCTGTCTGTCTCTCCTGTCTGTCTTTCGTTTTTCTTTTTGTCTCTCTTTCTCCTGTTTGTCTTTCTTCCTTTTGTTTGTCTCTCTTTCTCCTGTTTGTATGGCTCTCTCCCTCTCCCTTCTTCTGTATGTTTCTCATTTTCCTGTTAGTCTTTCTCTGTCTTTCCTGTTTGTCTCTTCGTCTCCTGTTTATCTATCCTTCTCCTGTTTGTCTCTCTTTCACCTTCTGTCATGTTTGTTCGACTTCTTCCTATCATTCTCTTAGTTCTGTTTGTCTCTCTTTCTCCTGTTTGTCTCTCTCTTTCTCACTCTCTCTGTCATTTTTGTTCCTATTTTTCTCTCTTTATCCTCTTTACCTCTCTCTCCTTTCTGTTTGTCTCTCTTTTTCCTGTTTGCCTCTCTTTCCTCTGTTTGTCTCCCTTCCTCATGTTTGTCTTTTTTTCACCCGTTTGTCACTTTTTCTTGTTTCTCACGCTCCTCTGCTTACCCCCGCTCTCTCTCTCTCTCTCTCGCTTTCTCTAATGTATGTCTGGTTTTCCTGTTTGTTACTCTTTCTCCTTGTTGACTCTATTTTTTTCTGTCTCAAAGAAAGCTTTGTATTTCTGTGAGAGATGGCTAGAATGATTTTGTTTGTTTTTTTTTTTTTAAAAAAAAAAACGGTGTGGGTCAAATAAGACTTCTGCGAAATTAAATGACAAAGAAGACACAGCTGAAAAGAAAAAAATATTAATGTCCTTTTTCAAAGAGAATGATTATATATCCCGTCAAAATACAGAGAAGGTTTAAGTCAAATCCAAAACGGAAAATATCACGTCAAAGCGAACATTTTTGATAAAGCGTCCGATGTGTCAATCTTACTTCAGAAAGTGACGTCACTCCTACACTTCTCTTCTCTTCGCTATGCCTGCTGGGATCAAATTCGGATCGGAATCCGACAGAACGATAAGATAAAATACAAAGAGGAAACGTTTATTCCTATCTGACATATTTCACTTTTATTAAAGCTTCATCAGAGTCTGACACATTGAAAAAAAGAAGAAATAAACTCTGGTATCTTTACTATTGTGTCATTTGATTTTCATTGGTCAATCATTTACCACGTGCATTTGAATCTTTTAAATCAATGTTAGTATAATTTGTGGAGTTCCGAATTCAAGGAAAGACGACGCGTCCATTCGAAATTTCCAGAAATTAACGTATTCCTAAACCGTAATTATTGTTGTATGTATGTACACACTTGTGCAAACAACCGTTTTAGGTTCCTTTCTCTCACCATACGGTCAGTTTTAGACCCAGTAGAGTGACAAGGTGCAGTCGATTTCAATTTTTTTTTTTTTTTACTCAGATTAGGTCATTTGCAGCGATGTGCAGTAATATGAATCTGTTTTCGGGGTGTATGATGAAATTTGTTTGGCCTTGAAAAATGTTGCGTCATCCGTGATTGCATCGAATTTTCATCACGCCTAGACACTATTGTCTCGACTGTCGATTAATTGTACTACGACCATTGTTTGCGAAGGACGTTACGGCAAGTAGGGTTACAAATATTGTAATGCTGCACGAACACACTGGTAAACCTTACGAATGAGCAAATCAAAGTACTATAGACTGGCCCGGAAACTCTCTTGATTTAAACCCAATCGAGAATTTGTGGTCAATCTGCAAGGAACAACTTCTTGGACTGGACATACGAAGTACTAATATGTGCCCTGGGGCATGTTTCATTTGAAAAATACGAAAAAATAAATAATAAGGGTATTATTCGTTTTGTTTCAGTTAATTTGCACAAGAGTGTAATTATGCAAAACTTCAAGTTTCTGTATGTGGCAATTAGACGATAATGTATATTCGTAAGTGCGTGTACATAGTATGCATTATAGTTGTCGTTTGGAACGTTTCTACATACATTCCGTTTGTTTTAGATAAGTATACGTTGGATTCCTTAAAATAGATTCAATAAAGGTTGTTTATACATTATTCGGACTATTTTCCATCTTCGTCGTCATATTTATTACGCTTCTTCAGGTGATTAGAATGTCGAATTGAACGCTTTATTTCCCTCACTAGTTTAATGGATGTCAGTTATTGCCTGTTAATTTCCTTCGCCACTGCGTTAACCGGATATTGAACTCACACTCTTTGGGTCCTGTCACTGGATCTAACCAACGCCTTTATCAGCTGCGCCATGTGTCCTTGAGGATTTCTGTGTATGAATTTCTGGGTATTATAAATCTAATGTCTTCAGCAACCATTTTTACCAGTGTTCCTACTGCAATTTTTGCTGTTATCATTCATGTTTTTACCAGAGCTCATATTTCAATTTTTGTTGTTATTATCGCTTTCCTGTGGCACTCCTTATTACTGGTTCATGTTGTATTCATTTTTATGCTTGATCGGCTCAGGAGATTTTTATGTCCTAGCATATGTACTGATTCTTTAAGTTTACGAATTTTCCAATGATGTTCTTTGAATGGTTTCCTAAATGTGCATCTCTTTTGTGTTCGTAGATAATTACTTTCAAATCACGTGATGTCACCCCAATATAAAGTTCTTTACACTGAATTCGGAACGCCCAAAATTATACTAATGGTGTTTTAAATAGTCAAATGCAAGTGGAATGTGATTAACTAATGAAAAGCAAACAGTACAAACGTAAAAATACCAGAATGTCTTTCTTTTTTTCTCCATATCCCATTCTCTGATGAACCTTTAATAAAAGTGAAATATGTTAGATTTATAAACGTTTACTATTTTTTTCTTAATCTAATCATGCCTACAAATTACCACAGACACACACACAGACACACACACAGTCACACACAACACAGACACACACACACAGACACACACACACGTAGGCAGCAATCCTTCTATTATATAAGTTTCATTAAAACATCTGACAAAGTAAGGCGGGTATTTTTTTTCTTTTATTTTATTTTTATGTTCTTACAAAATTCTATTTTTCTGAACATAAAATATATAGAAATCAATAAGTTGCTTCTCTCTCTCTCTTTCTTTCTCTCTCTCTCTCTTTCTTTCTCTCTCTCTCTCTCTCTTTCTCTCTCGCTCTCTCTCTATCTATCTATATATATATATATTATGGTTGTCTGTTTCTTAATTTAATATATATTTTAAAGTTGCCGGTTTTTATATATATATATATATATATATATATATATATATATATATATATATATATATATATATATATATATATATATATATATATATATATATATCTGTCCGTTGGGCACCTCTTAGCGGTGGAATGTTTAACAAGCTTGTCTTGCTTGAACAATTACGACTAAATACTGAGTTCCATCCTCATTGGGAGCCCCCTACTTTCGGCTTTGGACCAAATCTAATCAATGCTTGGAAAATCACTGTTTACGTATATCTAGCTAACTAGCAAGCTAATCGCGGTCTGTCCGTCTCTCTCTCCGTCTGTTCTATAACTATTTTAGTCTGTTCATATCTATCTATCTATCTATCTATCTATCTATCTATCTATCTTTGTCTGTTTATGTATCTATCTATCTATCTATCTATCTATCTATGTCTGTTTTTCTATCTATGTCTGTTTATCTATCTATCTATCTATCTATGTCTATCTATCTATCTATCTATCTATGTCTGATTTTTATCTGTCTCTCTATCTATCTATCTATCTATCTATCTATCTATCTATCTATCTATCATTGTCTGTTTATCTATCTATCTATCTATCTATCTATGTCTATCTATCTATCTATGTCTGTTTTTTATCTATCTATCTATCTATCTATCTACGTCTGTTTTTCTATCTATCTATCTTTGTTTATGTATCTATCTATCTCTCTATCTATCTATCTATGTCTGTTTTTTATCTATCTATCTATCTATCTATCTATCTATGTCTGTTTATCTATCTATGTCTGTCTATATATCTATCTATCTATGTCTATCTATCTATGTCTGTTTTTTATCTATCTATCTATCTATCTATCTATCTATGTCTATCTATCTATCTATGTCTGTTTTTTATCTATCTATCTATCTATCTATCTATGTCTATCTATCTATCTATGTCTGTTTTTTATCTGTCTATCTATCTATCTATATATCTGTCTGTTTATCTATCTATCTATCTATGTCTGTTTATCTATCTATCTATATATATATATATATATATATATATATATATATATATATATATATAATGTCTGTCTGTCTATGTCTATATGTAACACTACCTTAATCTTTTGAAATATGCTTACCACATGATTGTTTAAATGTTTCTGTCATGTTTTTTTCTGTGGTTGGGGAAGAATCTACAAGAGGGGGAATCTTTCAGCTTTAACGATTTAGAATTGTCAAGTCTAAAACTTTCCTTCTCTGATAAGCTAAATATTTAGAATTCAGCATGGAAAAAAAAAACCTCGTTGTCGAAATTTGAAATATTTTCCCCTTTTTTACGTCGTTGAATTTACCTTGTTTTTTGGGTTTTTTTTTAAAATCAAAGTAAAAGACAAAATATTACACACACACGCGCACATATATGTTATGGTCCGATTCCTTGTACCACGGTGATAGTCCAAGGTAGAACCAATAAAGAAGAACTCGAACACAGATATGGAATAACACAGATATATTACAAACAGGAATATATACAGAGAAGTAGAAGTGTTAGTATGAACAATCAGGTTTAGTAGAGAGAACAATGTAGTCTCGACCAGTATCACAATTCCAATGTCTTGCAGTAATTGTCTGAACGCGACTCTGTTTCGGACTGCCTCTGATTCGACTCTTGACTCGACTTGAACTACTGACTCTACTTGAACTACTGATGATATTCAGTCATCCCCCCCACGAGGGCGTCATGTAGCACAAGGCCTTTTTAACATGGGATCTCCGAGCCCGTGGGCTCGGCCAAAAATATGCCCATTGAACCCGTATAAACGGGTTCAGGGCCGGTTTTACCTCCCCATAGGAGACTCCGCCCTTCGGCGTAGCCTCCTTCGGGTTCCTCCCGCCCGTAGGAAGAGAGTTTAACCGAACAGTCGCTCAGAAAGTGAGCGACTGACTGACAATATTCAGTCTCCCCCCGACGTCGGTTATTTATTGTGGGTTTTCCCGAGCCCGTGGGCTCGGCCTCAAAATATGCCTATTGAACCCGTAAAAACGGGTTCAGTGCCGGTTTAACCTCCCCGAAGGAGACTCCGCCCTTCGGTGTAGCCTCCTTCAGCGTAGCCTCCTTCGGGTTCCTCTCCGTCCGTAGACAGAGAGTTGAACCGTTCTGTCGTTCAGAAAGTGAGCGACTGACTAACGATATTCAGTCACCCCCCCCCAACGAGGGTGTCATGTGGCACAAGGCCTTTTTAACGTGGGCATTCCCGAGCCATTAGGCTCGGCCAAAAAATAGCCCATTTGAACCCGTATAAACGGGTTCAGGGCCGGTTTTACCTCCCCGAAGGAGACTCCGCCCTTCGGCGTAGCCTCCTTCGGGTTCCTCTCCGTCCGTAGACAGAGAGTTGAACCGTTCTGTCGTTCAGAAAGTGAGCGACTGACTGACCCCTTGCCTACTCCTGAGGCGCAGTATTTCTTAAGTATGGAATTGTCCATTATTATTATTATGGATAAGATCCCATAACAATATACATACATTTTTTGGTACGAGTGTTTAGACCTGCCATAAATAAATGCTGGAATTTAAGTTTATCCAGGAAGTTCTATTTCTATTAAATGGTGTAAACAATCAATAAAACGTTAAACATGAACTTGTAAACCAGACGGATGATGAGACGAACGAATTGAAATATTTAACTGAATCATAATTAGATTAACTTTCATTTCAATGGAATGTTGAAATCTACTGCAATGTTTTATAACCTTAACAGTTAGTGCTCCTGTGGTTTAGTTATTCCTAGCAGCATGGCCCGGCGTTGCCTGTGCTTGATTCAAAAATCGCACGACTCATAGAGCAATCGCTATCACTTGACTTAAAATATTTTTGCCCTTCTTTGCCTTTAAAGGAGTGCCCTTTTCCGCGCTGATGTTGCTACATGCCTTACTTCTTGCCTATCTCACACTGCGAATTTTTTCTAAGCTCTATACTAAACATTAAATCTGTTACGAAAAAAGAACTAAACAAAATGAACACAAAACGATCAGCTTTGAAAAAGGACTCGTAACTGGAAAAACCGAATGAAAAAAGAATGTTAACAACAAATACTTTTTCACATCCAACCCAGTTCTGCGGAATCAGAATCAACGTTGAGTTTAAACAAGTGAATGAGCCAATTGTAGTAAAGTGCCATGCAGATTTAAATTTTTCCAACTTGTGATGAATGCAGCTATCGATTTTTTTTGCATGCTAGTTAAAATTCGTGTCAGTCAGCTGTTTGCTCTCATGCTGGCCAATAGAATCTTCCTGCCTATTCGTGGAAACCAGCTATAGGCTCTCACTCTGGCCATTAGAAAATGACCGAAAACTACATGAAAACTGCCGTAGAAGCATGAAAAACTCGATTATTTCCACTATCGATGGGAGTTGGGAAATGCAAAGTCGGTGTTGGCCTTCCCGCTAACTTGGAGCATGTGCATGTAAATTTTGCTGCAAAGCCGTTGAAAATTGCGGCCGTGCATCCGTAACACACACACACACACACACACACACATACACACACACACACACATCCTGCCTTTTATAGATGGAGATTATCATTATGTGTGGTATCATCATGCCTGAGTGTATTCCAAGTGGCAAATTGCCAAGTCCTTTCCGGGGTTTATGAGTAAAAATGGGCACGATAGGAGAGTTACCTATTCATATTTGGGGCGTTTCTTTTACAGAGAGAGTGTTTGAGGATAATATGTGTAGTTTCACACAAAGTAATCTTTTCTAGCTCTAAGATGCTGATGTGTCCAGGAATTGTACTCACATGATTTTCGGGGTCATTCTTTATCAAACCCAGTGCCCCAATCACAAGAGGGATAATCGTAGTTTTAAATTTCCACATTTTTGTTGCTTCGATTTGCAGGTCCTTACAATTTCACTTTTTTTTTAAATTCTTTTCTTAGAATTTTTGTAAT
>CAHIKZ030000372.1:0-85000 GCA_903632075.3 Acanthosepion pharaonis | reverse complement strand
ATCCAAGGGTGTCAGTATTTAACGTTACACCATATAAGGCACCGAAAAGAGTTCGAAAAAGATGAAAATCTGATGGTGCCAGTATGGAAAATGAGGCAACACTTCTCATCAAAATTCTTGAATAACGGTTTTAGTCATATTGGCGGTGTGGGGACGGACGTTGTCGTGTTGAAGAACTCTGTTGCCGATTCGGTCTTTTTGCTGAATTGATTCACGGTGACGATGCAATTGTTGAACGTAGAGCTCGGTATTTACTGTTTGGTTTCGCTCAAGCATTTCATAATGAATTATGCCTTCCCAGACCCACCATACATGGTCATTTGAGGTTGAAGGTTTTGTTTTGCTCGAGGTGTCGCTTGCGTATTTTTTACGCTGCTTCATATTGACGTAAAGACATCATTTCTGATCGCCAGTGACAATGCGATAAAGGCAACGGTGTTTATGACCGTATGTTGAGCCATGCCGAGCCAGCAAAGTAGCCGCAATTGTTGCGTGCTGATTCCTGTTGTGATCATTTAACGCGTGTGGCACCCATGAAACAAGTTTCTGAAACTTCCCCATTGAATGAAAGGGATTTACCACAGTTTTATGATCATAATTCATCTCTGCAGCCAATTCTCTGGTCGTCTGATGTGGATTTTTGTGAAGGATCTGGTTTAATCGCTCCTCATCAAACTCAACTGGTCAACCGGGGAGTTCGACATGCTCCAGCTCAAAATTTCCCTTTTTTTTTTTGAAGCGCGAAAACCAACTCCGACGGTACCTCGATGCATTGCGTCATCTCCATATTCGTCACAAACCCCACGAGCTGCTTTGTCGAAAATGAGCAGTTTTGTTTACTTGACATTCCATTTTAGGGGTTTGAAATAAAACCAAAAAGTAATGAAATTAACACAAATCAGACATTTTTTTTTTTTTATGTATGACTAAAACCGTTATTCAAGAATTTGGATGGGAAGTATTGCCTCATTCTCCATACACGACAGACTTGGCACCATCAGATTTTCACCTTTTGCGAACTTTTTCCAGTGAATTACGTGGTGTAACGATAAATACTGACACCCTTGGATTTCTTTTTGTGGCGGTTTTTCTAAAAGATAAAGTTTACAGCAGGAACCTGAAACAATTGCTGAAATGAGAGTAGCAATTGAAGAAGAATGTGCTCAAATACCAGAGGAAATGATACTGGACGTTTGTAGGTCTATTTCTTCAAGATATGAAAAGTGTATTGAACAGAACGGCAACCAGTTTGAGCACTTGATATGAACTCATCATTATATGAACATTCTGCCATTGCTCCATTTATCTTACGAAAGTTAATTTTCTGTTTTTTGTATATTTTACCCTCAAATTCTTTAAATGTGTATTCTTTCTCTTCTGTTAATCTTATTTACAAGTCAAAATACATCGAATAAGTTATAACGATTCAAAGAATGTTTATATTATTTTGAGACACCCCCTCTCTCTCATTTTCTCTCTCTCACTATATATATATATATATATATATATATATGTGTGTGTGTGTGTGTTTGTGTGTGTGTGTGTGTGTGTAGAATGTGCTCAAATATCAGAAGTGATACCGGACGTTTATAGGTCTATTTCTCCAAGATATGGAAAGTGCATTGAACAGAACAGCAACCAGTTTGAGCACGTGATGTGAACTCATCATTATATGAACATTCTGCCATTGCTCCAAGTAGCTTTTATCTTATTAAAACTAATTTTCTGTCTTTTGTATATTTTACCCTCAAATTTTTAAATGTGTGTTCTTTCTCTTGTATTATTCTTATTTTTTTATTTAAAAAAAATCGACCACCCAATATATAAGGCAGTAATTTCTAAGTAGAAGGATTTTTAGGCACTTTTATTTATGTCTTCTGTCCATCCATCTTAAAGGACTGGCGAGGAAAACGCCTCTCCACGAGCCAAACCGCATGCCACCAGATTTATCGAAGTTAATTTTAGTCCCTGTATCCATCTCATATAATCCGATTTCTTTCATGAAGTCCTCACCTTCAGCACGGCTCGTTGTCAGCCTGGAAACGTCGTCGAGATAGGCGGAGTAAAGACAAGGGCTGTCTGGAATAGTCGCACCGGTGTGTTTTTTTTTCTGCTTAGAGGATAAATCTTGCCACTTTTTAAAAAATTCTTGAAACAAAATAATCATGCCGCTGAGATGAATGTCTGAAAAAGTGGTTTAAAATAAAATGAAAAGTATGAAAATGGCTGAAAAATAAAATGAAAATATGAAAGGGGCTGAAAGAAAAAGGAAAGGCAATATATGAAAGGGGCTGAAAAATAAAATGAAAAATATGAATGAACCGAACATAAAATAAGTAAGAAGCTGAAGAATAAGGAAGTTCCTGAAAAACAAAATTAAAAATATGAAAGGGGGTGAAAAATAGATGAAAATATGAAAGGGGCTGAAAAATAAAATGGAAAATAGGAATGGACTAAACATAAAATAAGTAAGAAGCTGAAGAATAAGGAAGTTCCTGAAAAACAAAATGAAAAATATGAAAGGGGCTGAAAAAAAAAGATGAAAATATGAAAGAGGCTGAAAAATAAAATGAAAAATAGAAATGGACTAGACATAAATTAAGTAAGAAGCTGAAGAATAAGGAAGTTCCTGAAAAATAAAATGAAAAATATGAAAAGGGCTGAAAAATAAAATGAAAATATGAAAGGAGCTGAAAAATTAAATTAAAAATAGGAATGGACGAGACATAAAATAAGTAAGAAGCCGAAGAATAAGGAAACTCCTGAAAAATAAAATGAAAAATATGAAAGGGTCTGAAAAATAAAATGAAAATATGAAGGGGCTGAAAAATAAAATGAAAAATAGAAATGGACTAGACATAAAATAAGTAAGAAGCTGAAGAATAAGGAAACTCCTGAAAAATAAAATGAAAAATATGAAAGGGTCTGAAAAATAAAATGAAAATATGAAGTGGCTGAAAAATAAAATGAAAAATAGAAATGGACTAGACATAAATTAAGTAAGAAGCTGAAGAATAAGGAAGTTCCTGAAAAATAAAGTGAAAAATATGAAAGGGGCTGAAAAATAAAAGGGAAATATTAAACGGGCTGAAAAATAAAATGAAAAATAGGAATGGACTAGACATAAATTAAGTAAGAAGCTGAAGAATAAGGAAGTTCCTGAAAAATAAAATGAAAAATATGAAAGGGGCTGAAAAATAAAAGGAAAATATTAAACGGGCTGAAAAATAAAATGAAAATAATAATTGAAATGAGCTGAAACATGGATACGAATGGTGATGAAAAATAAATGTAAAAGAAGAAAGCTGCTGAAAAATACAAAGGTATGGAAAAATAGAATGAGAAACATGAGGAGATAACCTTGACCTTGAATCGCTGGGGGTTGGGGTGGGGGTGTGGAGATCACTAATGAGTCCTATCTTTGTCCTGAACATTCTTTTACAGTAGTGACATGGCATGCTAGGCGCTGAATCCAGGATAAAAATATAGTTTTAAGGTGTGCTATATTTATGGGTTCAAGTGCTCAATATCAGGGATAATATGTAAATATGATAGGGGACATCGAGATCAGCACCTAACGGCGACTGTCTGTTTTGTGCTTAAACACAATTTAGAAAAAAGTCAATAGAAAAAAAAAGTAGTGAGGTAAAATAAACATTGGTCTACCGCCAAATTAGCAAGATACAGTAAGTACAAAAACACGGAAAATCGCTACTTACGTTTCCCGACTCTCGAAATCGTAGATAGATAGATAGATAGATAGATAGATAGATAGATAGATATTAGTGGTCAATAAATATATATATATATATATATATATATATATATATATATATATATATATATATATATATATATTGAACAATAAAAATATTAAAAATTAAAATCTTCAGACACTCTGGGTTGTAGGTTAATGTTCTTTCGTTTTAATTATTATTTCATTTACATTCCTCGACTAGTTTCGGCCAAAAAAATGGCCATCATCAGGAGAAGAAAATATTCTGCTGGCTGCTAGCAGTGAACTACAGAAAATCTCTCCCCCTCAAATCACTATCTTATCTCTCTCTCTCTCTCTCTCTCTCTCTATATATATATATATATATATATATATATATATATATATATATATATATATATATATATATATATATATATATATATATATATATATATATATATATATATATATATATTTCAAGAGGATAGAATCCTGATAAAGTTCAATATCCAGGACAGAGCAAGAATATAATATAAAAGGCTAAATACTAATATTCCATGCTTATAATTTATTATATTCGAATCGGACCGACAAATTCAAAAAGAAATGGGGAAAAAGTTATTTTTGAATTTGTAGGCCTGATGAATTGGATCGTGATTACGATTTGAATGTAATAAATTATAAACTCCTGCTGAAACTTTCATATATGGGTGGTCCTACAGGTTTGACCACTGAGATCGTGTAGATCTTTGCCTATTCCACAGCTGGGGTCTTCGTGGGACTGGTCGCGTTCAATTAGGTCTCTCCTGCCGAAACTTGGATATATGGGTGGTCCTAAGGGTTTGACCATTGAGATTGTGTAGATCTTTGCCTATTCCGAAGCTGGGGTCTTCGTGGGACTGGTCGCGTTCAATTAGGTCTCTCCTGCCGAAACTTGGATATATGGGTGGTCCTAAGGGTTTGACCATTGAGATTGTGTAGATCTTTGCCTATTCCGAAGCTGGGGTCTTCGTTACGACTGGTCGCGTTCAATTAGGTCTCTCCTGCCGAAACTTGGATATATGGGTGGTCCTAAGGGTTTGACCATTGAGATTGTGTAGATCTTTGCCTATTCCGCAGCTGGGGTCTTCGTGGGACTGGTCGCGTTCAATTAGGTCTCTCCTGCCGAAACTTGGATATATGGGTGGTCCTAAGGGTTTGACCATTGAGATTGTGTAGATCTTTGCCTATTCCGAAGCTGGGGTCTTCGTGGGACTGGTCGCGTTCAGTCTGCTTCCTCCTCTTCGACCTGGTGAGAAGAAGAAGTGGAAACATACATATCTTATGAGGATTTGGACGTAAGTGAATATGACAAACCCAAGTGAAATTGGAACTTGGCTCTCCGATTAACAAAATCCATTACATCACTCACCTATACAACGTTAGATCACCTGTTACTCCCAAACAGTCACCCATCTAGGTACTGACTAGGCTCAACGTTGCTTAACATCGGTCATTGAACGGAAACTGGTGTTTCAACGCTATATGGCTGTAAGCCCAATCTGAAAGCATAAGCAAATCAGAAGATATACACTGTCATGTGCAGCGCTATTAATATTTAACAACAACAGCAATAATATTAATAATAATAATAATAGTTCAGGGAAGTCCATGCCTCAAGGAGATATAAAAAATTGTTCTG
Organism: Acanthosepion pharaonis; assembly: GCA_903632075.3. Lineage (NCBI taxonomy): Eukaryota > Metazoa > Mollusca > Cephalopoda > Sepiida > Sepiidae > Acanthosepion > Acanthosepion pharaonis. The sequence continues at coordinate 79,601 of CAHIKZ030000372.1, read as the reverse complement.
ACAAGTACAGCCCACACCTTATGAAGGGCTTTATCTATGTAATTTAATTCTTTTTTTTTTTTTTTCTTTGTCAGTGGAAAGTGTCATGACGCCATTTCTAACCTTAGGTCCCTGGGCGGTACCCGGAAAGAAATGAGTAAACGCCCTGAAATCAAAGAAAATAATAACAATAATAATAATAATAATAATGTAATATCCTGGAACTTAACTGTAGCCCATTCTGCCGCATGTGTGGAGATCATCCGAAGACAATCGACCACATAATATCTTTGTGTAATGTACTCACGCCAACAAAGTACTTGCAACGAGATGATAGCACTGCTCAATACATAGATTGGACAAAATGCTGCGTATTCAACCTCCCTCGCAAACAGAATTGGCGTTGTACATAAGTTTCCACTAGTTGTACAGAATAATCAGGTTACCATATTCTGGAATTACAGCGTTCCAACTGAGATGGAATTTCGGGCATATCGACCGGACATAATTGTTAAAAAGACATGCCCGTTGATAGATCTCCCAAACACCAGTCAAGACAAAAGCACATCGTTGAAAACGTTCGAGAAACTAGGCAAAGACTGAGGTGGAAAACTAATAGAATGTGGCATCACAAGACAACATTATCTGTTGTTACTGGGGCTTTGGGAATAGTTATTTTCTAATCGTAGCCGAGATGTGGCACAATGCCGAAAGCATAGGGCACCCTCTGAGGTTCGAACTCATTTTTCAGTCGTAACTGATCTAGCGAGACAAGCTTGCTAACCATTGCACCACATTGATTTGCTCCAAAAAGTTGATTTTCTAAGCGTAAATTAAACGTGGTACAAGGCTGAAAGCACGGGGCACCCTCTGAGGTTCGAACTCAGTACTCAGTCGTAATTGTTCTAGCAAGATAAGCTTGCTAGCCATTACACCACACCGAGTTGCCCTGATTTTCCAAGCGCAGATCAGATCTGACACAAGGCCGAAAATATGGGGCACCTAGTGAGGATCGAAATCACTACTCAGTCGTAATTGTCCTAGCGAGACAAGTTTGCTAAACGCCTAGAGGTGCCCTAAAATGATTTTCCAAGCGTAGCCTTGATGTAGCACAAGGCCGAATGTATGGAGCACCTAGTGAGGATCGAACCCGCTACTCAGTCGCAATTGATCTCGAAAAACAATCTTGCTAAACATTGCATCACGTCAAAGTACCCTTGGTCTTTGGGAATGATAGCAAAGAGCAAACCAATATTCGTATCAAATTTCTGAAAGCCCAAGTGTCATACTCATGGGCACTTCTCCCATCTTGTGTAGATTCTTCTGCGTGTAGTAACCACAATTAGATGTTATTAATCCCCATCCTCAAGCCAGGATTGAAACCCAACCGATTTGGTGTCAGTGACAGTTTCTACGATTTGTAGAATAATAATACAATAAACGACACTTACCGGCGTAAGAGTTCCAGCTAGCGTCCAGCTGGCAGACAAAAAAATAAAGCAGGTTGTAACTTAATACAAACCCCGCAAACTAACTGAAATTAAGCTGGTATTTATATAGAAATACTTCCACCAGGTACCAGCAGCCAATCAAAGCCCAAGCAATGGACTATCCCACTTTAGCATAATGAGATGCTCCATTGCACCATAAATAACTCTCTTCCTCAATGTTGAATCAGTCTTCACCAGCTTGCTCCAAACTGAGTGTTTATATTGACCACGTATTGTTCGACATGGCGCTGTGAACAGGATGTATGACACCTGAAAATTGGGAACTCTTCTTCATTGAAGCAGGCATATCCACCGACTCGGCCAAAACTCATGCAACAAGGTTTGCGGACGAGAAGCTGACAATCGAGAGCCTTCAAATGCTGGATCGATCTATGCTTATGGAGCTGGGAGTCACATTAATGGGAGAAGCCCTGTGTATCATTAAAGCAGGCTAAGGAATCCGCCACCCAGACAACCCGCATTCAGGCACTAGCAGCCAAGCCTCCTCATCTCAATCTCGAGATGACACCACAGCAATTCAGGAAGTTCCGAATTGACTGGGATGTCTTTACCAAGATGACAAATATGCCAAACTCCCAAGCTAATATTCACATGCCCTCGACAAGCACATAAAAAAATCGGACGTAAGCCCTAAACAATGCAAAAGTCGAGGGACAACTTCCAACACGCCCCAAAAAACTCCCTTTTCTTCCAACAGAACAAAACATTGATAGGCTCAAGAATTGGCTATTGAATCAATTTGCCGAAACGGCGTTCAAGAACAATGGTGAATTCCACCGATGTCTGGCCCCACTGCACATTTCCCCAAAGCCAGACATAACCCAATTCCTTTTTTTTCCCGTAAACAGGCCCTTTGGGGAAGATGTGAAAAGGGTATCATAACCCCAGTACCCGTTGGCATGCCCACTGATTGGTGTAGCACTATGGTAATTACCGCCAAAAAATGGCAAAACCACGAAGAACCATAGACTACCAACACCTGAATTCACAGTGCAAACGGGAAACACACCATACAGGGTCACCATTCCAAGCACTACAAACGCCACCTAAAACAAAAAGAAAACAGTGTTGGATGCTGTTGATGGATATCATTCCATCCCCTTAGATAAAGAGTCCCAGCCACTCACCACCTTCATCACAGAATGGGGAAGGTTCATGTACCTGAGGATGCCACAAGGTTACCTAGCATCTGGCGATGCCTACCTGGGTATGATGAAGTAATAAAAGACATCCCCCGCAAAGTAAAAAAATCGTGGATGACACCCTCACTCTATGACTCTGACATCGAAGGAGCCTTTTTTCACACCTTCGATTTTCTCCTCCATTGTGCAAAAAAACGGCATCGTAATAAATAGAAAAATTCCAATTTTGCCAAGACACGGTGCAGTTTGGGGGCCTCCAAATAACATCTTCTGGTAACCCTTCTAAATCCATGCTGGAGGCAATATTGAGCTTCCCAATACCAAAAACACTCACCGATGCCAGATCATGGTTTGGGCTGGTCAACCAAGTCGCTTGGGCATACTCACTAAGCCCATCATGCTTCCATTTCGTGATCTCGTAAAACGAGACTCACACTTTACATGGAATAAAAGCCATTCCAGCAGTCAAAGAAGGTCATAGTTGACTTAGTCCGAAAAGGCATCGCAACATTTCAAAAAGAAAAGAATAACCTGCCTTGCCCCAGATTGGAGCAAAGACGGAATGGGCTTCCTACTTCTGCAGAAGTATTGCTCATGATCAAAGCCCCAGTTTGCTGCCCTGAAGGTTGGCGCCCGATATTTGCTGGTAGCAGATTCTGCATTGATGCTGAACGCAGATATGCACCTATTGAAGAAGAAGCAGCAGCAATTGCATGGGCATTGGAAAAATGTCGGATTTTTGTAATGGGTTGCCTGAATCTCATAGTGGTTACAGATCATGAACCACTAAAAGGATTATTCGGAGATAGAGACCTTAGTAAAATCCAAAACCCCTGATTATTTAGGTTAAAGGAGAAAACCCTCAGGTACAGATTCACCATTCAGCACTGCCCTGGGAAATGGCACAGAGCCTCCGATGCTGTCTCTCGTAACCCAGCAGACATCTCACAGGCACTCCTAAATGTATTCACTGCTGAACCCTCTCAATCAGACATCATAGAGTCTGACAACATGGATGACTGGGTCAAATCAAAACCTTATTAGCAACATTCGGTGCAAATGACAACCTGGAGCTCATCTCACCAGACGTTATCCGTACGGCGGGACGCAGCGACCCGCAATACAAAAAATTAATTAGTAATACAAAACGGATTCCAAAGAACGCGCATCCTCACTGCACCTGAAATCCGCGAATATTGGGAAGTGAGGCACCGCCTAAGTGTTGACAACGGTTAGTGCTCTTAGATCAAAGAATTGTTATCCCCACCTCACAACGCGCAAAAAACATTACAGCCTACATTCTGCACATCAAGGCGAAGTTGGCATGAAGGCACGTGCCAATGAATCTGTCTATTGGCCCGGGATGAATGCAATTCATAACATTAGAGCAGGTTGTACGTTCTGCTCAAAAATTGCCCTGAGTCAACCAAAAGAGCCAATCAATTTGACACCATCTCCTGATTGGCCATTTCAGCAAATCGTCATGGACATCTTCCATGTTGGAAACCATGGTTACTTAGCATGCGCTGACAGGTTAACGGGCTGGCTGAATCTATACCACTTGAGCCACGGAGAAGCTAATGCCTCAAGGATTATTTCGATTTGCCGAGACATATTTCAAACCTACGGGGCTCCAGGAACTCAGCAGTGATGGTGGGCCACCCTTCACATCTCTTCCATTCAAGCAATTTTTGCAAGACTGGGCTGTTAAACAAAGGTTATCATCTGCTGGTTACCCACAATCCAATGGTCGAGCAGAGCTCGCTGTCAAAACAGCCAAAAGAATCATAAATGGCAACACAGGAGCCCAAGGATCGTTGGATAATAACCGTGCAGCAAGAGCATCTCCAATACAGGAATACGCCTATTCAAAACATTGGGCTATCCCCTGCTCAACTACTACTCCACCGCCGACTACGTGACTACATACCATCCCACCCACACACTCTATAAGCCACACGCGAAGTGGATAACCGCAGCCCAAAATCGTGAGATAAGTCTGTCCCGGGGAACGCACGTCTCATAGAGAGATACAACAGAACAGCACACACTTTTAAAACCCCTTCAAAAAGGACAAATTGGCACTACAAAGACCAACAACCCGTCGATGGGACACAACAGGTCAGGTCATTGTCCTCCCAACCACCAATACCGTATCAGAGTTGACGGATCAGGTAGAATTACCTTACGAAATCGCCGATTTCTCAGGAAACTGGATACACCAACAATTCCAGTTCCAAGACCTAGTGCCTTACCTGAAACATTGATCCCTACACCATTGCCACAAACATTCGACGCTGAATACCATCAAACACTGCTCAGCCGTCTACAATAACACGGACAAAACCCCTCGGGCATTGTCCAGACTACTTCCACACAACCAGCCAGGTTTGAAGGAACAAATCCCTCCCCAAAGGCCACTACCAACACGCGATGGGGGGAAGGAGATGTAGAATAATAATACAATAAACGACACTTACCGGCGTAAGAGTTCCAGCTAGCGTCCAGCTGGCAGACAAAAATAAAGCAGGTTGTAACTTCTGCAAACTAACTGAAATTAAGCTGGTATTTATATAGAAATACTTCCACTCAGGTACCAGCAGCCAATCAAAGAAGCAATGGACTATCCCACTTTAGCATAATGAGATGCTCCATTGCACCATAAATAACTCTCTTCCTCAATGTTGAATCAGTCTTCACTCAGCTTGCTCCACAACTGAGTGTTTATATTGACCACGTATTGTTCGACACGATTGAAGTATCTTCATTCGACAGAATGATCTAGAAAAAATCTATCGTATTGTTTTACGAATGTAAAAAAAAATGCCAATCAGCCATAGGGCACGATTCATTTTACTGAAGAGCTTTGCATTAGCGCAGGTGACTGTTGTTTATAGAATTAGCTTGCCATTCAACAGTGATCAATTGAAATATATTTATATATATATTTATGTGTGTGTGTGAGTGTGTGTATAAAGAGCGAGAAGGAAAGAGAATGCACGTTATTTCATACCTGTTATTCCTGTATAAAGGCTGGTTATCTTGGTAAATGGACGTCTTCTTTATTGCTCCAAGAAAGCTATGAGTTTTATTTTTAAAGAGAAGTAATTGTTATTTTATGACGCCTTTTAGCGTTGGTGCAACGACGTATGGTGGTCCAGTCCTCAGGGTCTTAGGACGACGTTTTAACCACACGGCTAACTCTGCGCTGGTCAAGGCTGACGCAGGGCAACGCTGATTGTTGATCTCTGGCCGCTTCGATCCATACCAATTCTGCCCACGCCGTGTTCTTGATCTTAGACCAATGGAAGATCGAAAGTCGGAGTATCGCAACGCTGGTTCTTAAGGAAGAAAAATAAAACGAGAAATTGATGGGGGGGGGGGTTAATTTTCAATTGACCCAACAAAAATGAAACCCTCTATAGTGAAATTGAGACTTGTGTAAACTTCTAGAGGAGCTGGGTTCAAATTTCCTGGAATCTGAAGATCTGGTGGCAGCTGACGTGTATTTCAGGTGCACTCTATGCGGTTCTCAGCCAGAGTCTTTGAGCTTCAAAAGTCATCTGCTTTTATGCACTTCGGCCCAAAACTGGCGTGGGGCCGAAGGGTTCCGAAGAACCGCTGATTACTTAATTTTTACATTAATCGCAATAAACACACTTTGTTTCTTATTTCTACTAACTTAATCAACTTTCCAAATTCCGAGAAGTATCCACCTTCCTTAGCAGTAATCACAGGGATTGCTCCTTTCTTAACTCCAACCTGCTTCATTTCACATCTCACACCACCACTCTACACAGGCAGGACTAAATTCTGCTTCTTTCCCCTTCCTTCTCGGTATTCTAACTCTGCTCAGCTCTCAAGACTGGCATAACTGTCTTTGTAACAAATCCTATTTTTAAAGTGCGTAGATGAAAGGGTGTAGTTTATTCTCCTTATTAATTTCAATTCTTTGACTCGCTTTCAGTTCCCTAGAATTAACACTGCCCATCGAGAACACACAAACCGGAGCCCCGACCAGTTACTACATGATCGATATTCATAATCGTAACCCTGGCAGCGGGTTTATTCTTTGATTTCCTTTCTCAATTCGTTTTCGCAAACGAAAGTATATATGTTTACTTAAATTACAAACAAAGAGACACACTGTTCGCCATCCCTGGGAAAATCGTTGTCTAAGCGAAAACACAAAGCAGACCATATGCCTGTTACGACAGGATCGATATTCATAAACGCAGCAGAATTATTCCCTCTCTTCATTTCTCATTTCGTTTTCGCCAACGAATATATAATTCCCATCTGCCTCTCTTCTCGCCAATGACACGTGTTTTTTCTAATTTCCCAAGAAAGAGATAAAGCCATTTCCCAATTTGATTTACCCGCATGCCAGATTTTCGATAGATAAAAAAAAAAATAAACTGTCGGTTGTAGAAGTCAAGTGACTTACCTGCTAACATGGCTGCCTTCTTCTGTCTTCTTGGAAAAGCAAGCCAGCTAATTTTAACTCGTTTATAGAAGAGTACCTAATGCAACAGGTAGGTTGGTCCATTTTGCTAGAATGGACCTGCCCAACGCGTTTGCATTATTGGTCTCTATTCACTTATATATCTCTCCATTAAATGACTCAGGTCAGTTTTTATTTGTGATTACACCAGTCTACTTGTGCGTCAGACACTTGCAAGCTAACCAATATTCTACATTGGTGCATCATTCTAATTTTTAGGGATGAGGCAACCCAGATGGCTCTTTCTTCCTTTGCACATTAACAGAGAAAATGTCTTCTTTCATTCTATCTCCCTATCTTCCAGTTTATATTTCATTTTGGGCTTAACCTTTTTTTTCTGCTCAGAAAGAAATGTATAACCACCTCAAAGCCACAGTGTCAAAATTTATTTATTTATACATTTATTCTTATTTTACTGTTTTTATTATTATTATTATTTTTATTTTCTTTGATTTCTGGCGTTTACACATTTCTTTCCGGGTCCCGCCCAGGGACCTAAGGTTAGAAATGGCGTCATGACACTTTCCACTGACAAAAAAAAAAAAAAAAAAAAAAAAAAAAAAAAGATTACATAGATAAAGCCCTTCGTAAGGTGTGGGCTGTACTTGTCAGAACAATTTTCTGTATCTCCTTGAGGCATGGACTTCCAGGAATCCCTTCAATTAGTCTACTGGAATCTTTTCCAACCAGTCCTAGGGCTCCAACTACAACAGGGATTGTTGATGTTCCCATATGCCACATTTTCGCGATTTCTATTTCAAGGTCCTTGTACTTTGACAACTTTTTGAATATCTTCAAAGATACCTTGCAGTCGGCAGGGACTGCCATATCAATAAGGAGGCACCGTTTTTGTTTGTGGTCTTTAATAACAATATCTGGGCGGTTGGCCATGATTGTTCTGTCAGTGTGTATTGTGTAGTCCCATAGAATTGTAACAGGTCCTATATCCGTAACCGGGTCTGGGTGGTGTTCATACCAGTTTCTTTCAGTTTTCTTCCCGTAGAAGTTGCAGATTTTCCAGTACAGATATTGGCCCACTCTGTCATGTCGGGTTTTATATTCAGTGGGTGGCAACACCGTACAACCTGCTACAAGATGATCAACCGTTTCTGGATATTTATCACAGAATCTGCATTTTGGGCTGACACAATATTTTAGTATATGTGCTTGATAATTCCTAGTTAGCAAGCATTATTATTATTATTATTATTATTATTATTATTATTAATATTATTATTATTATTATTATTATTATTATTACATTGTTACATGAATTCGTTCGTTTTTATTATTTGTTAATAGTTCTGATTACTCATTCAACAATGTATTCCCTTTTATTGTTCATGACTTTCTGCCAATGATTCACTTTCTGTCCAAAGTCTCGACAAAAGAAATCACTAGGTTTTGACCCAAAAATTTGACCAAACGACGTTTTGAGCTCCGTATCTCACAGACGAGACGCCGTAATTCTATTACGGAACTACGGAAGAAAAATCTTCAGATTCATTCCCTCCAGATGCTGTTGATAATTCAATCAGTGAATTTGTGTACAATCCAGATGAAGGGATTCACTTTTCCAGCTTATTAAAGAAGACACGAAGGGATCGTCAAACGGGATTGCTCGCATTGGAATGATGAAAAGAAAGTTCGGGTATTCATTGAAATCAGAAAAGTGATAACGAGGATTCGTTGGCATCACAAAACATCTATATATGCATATTCAGTGTCTCTTAATCTGTAAAGCTCTACAATGTAAAAAAAAATCCTTCTTAATCGAAGCACATCTAAAAACTTTTAGAAAGGGATCGAAAGTGTAGTATTTTTCTGATGGGGGTAAATCCGGATAACATTGTGTGTGGAGTAGAACTTCCCCTGCCGAGCGCTTTAATTGCTGCTTTGGTCATGTTAGCGATGTGCGGGCCAGTATTTTTGAATAATTGCACTGTATTGCTGGTCGGGTTTTTTCAGCTGAATTGCCTTTTTTGCGCTTGTTCATTTGTTCAACATACGGCTTAGAATTAACGGTTTTCATCTCCGTACACAACACAAATGTCCCAAGCAGCTTTGCCAGCCGTGTGATCTTTGATTGGAAGCAAAGAAATGATGTCAGATCTGATCATTCTTGTCTGGCATTCCATCTCAAATGGATGTCTAATCTGAAATAAAACCTCACTCACGTCAGACAACATTTTCACATGATGACCAGAGTTATTAAGAAACAAAAAATGCTATGAATATACGAACAAATATTTGTAACAACCTAATATATATATATATATATATATATATATATATATATATATATATATATATATAAGTTGTAACGGAGTTCAGAGCAGCATTAGATCTTAACTTTTTTTGCAACTTAATTACAGTAAAAAAAAATAAATAAACATATTGATTTTTTTCCTCAGTTTTTTCTTTAAATCATTTTATAATTTTAAACTTAATATAGATTAAATTTAAAATTGGTAATTTTGAATTTTGAATTTTATAGTATAATTTAATATTTATTAGTTAGAATGAATTCTATTTTAGTCGAACCCTAACATTAAAGCATTAAATAATTATTATAACTTAAGTTCGTTGTCAAGTTTTTTGAATTCTCGTATAGTTGTATTTTGATTGGTCATTCCAGCTTATGTAACAGCGTTTCCCGTTAGCGAGGGGTGTTTGATTGATTTGAATCTTTCAAAACCCTTTCTTATACATTCAACACCATCACTTGAGAAGACGCAAGAAGTATTGAAACAAAATGGCTATTTTTTAGTGATTTTATAACATTTTTATGTTATATTTTTCGAATAAATGATTATATTTGCTCTACTCTGTATTGAGCACTCTTTTAAGAATAGTATTTGTTTGTTATTGGAATTTATCCCGTATACACCAATCCTATACTTGCGTGTGTGTATATATATATATGTATATATATATATAAACACAGACATAGACACACACACACACACACACACACACACACACACACACACACATATATATATATATATATATATATATATATATATCCTTCTCTTTTTTTTTTCGCATTTTCCCAATGAAACATGCCTCAGTCCACATGTTAGTACATCGTATGCCCATTACAGAGACTCTCCAATGCGCCCACAGATAAAAGAACTGCGCCAGACCCACAGGAAATTGGCTCAGAAAATGTCAAGGGTGAGATTACCAACAAGGGGTGCGTATTATCCATAAGTAGAAGCATTTTCCCACACATTCAGCACAATTTTAGGTGTGCGTATTATTTATGTAAACGTATTATACGTGGAGAATTACATCGATACATTATAGGCCTCAGGGCATATCAGGTTGAAACACCGATTCTCGCAAGTTAAGCAACGTCAAGCCTGGTTAGTATCTAGATGGGTGACCGCTTGGTACTACCAGGGCCTGTAACCTTGGATCTGCTTGTGGCGTAATGGAAAACAACTCGGAAATAGAAATCGGAATGCTGAGTTCAAATTCCAGTCGAGTTCGTTATATTCTCAAATATCCTTGGGAAAGTTATGAATCCATCTCTTCTTCTCCGCCATCTATGGGTAAAATAGCAGAACAGTCTGGGTCCTATTTCTTTGGATGGCAACCAGTCTAGGAGAAAGAAACATCTGAATTCAAACCAGTCTGCTGCCTTGTAAGGCAAAGGCTAGAAGATGGTAACTTCATGGAACAAATCCACCTGGAATATCGTCTCGTAGAAAGCAGCTGCCCGCTCTTTCTACGATCCGCGACAGAAAATAATAGACTTCTCAGGTTTAGCAACATTGTTCGAACAAACACAAGACTGAGATACGGTATAGTGCCAAGGACCTCTCTGAGTTCGGACAATCCGCGTGTATTACCACTGCCCCTTTTAACTAGACGATTCTCCACACTGTTGGGTGGAGCTTCAATAATTCAGCTTAGATCAGTAAGGTACAAGGAAAAATAGAGTGAGCATTTTTGTGAGTAGTAAGTTCGCTAAAATGGTAACAGATTACGAGATTATTTGAATGACTGATACATATCTGCTTAGTATCCAAAAATCTTCGCCAATTTACTAGTGGGCAATGATCCTACTGGTATTGATGGCTTCAGCGCCAATAACATCTCATAAATATTCATGAAAGGTTTTGAACTTTTCCTGGAATCAATTTCCGGTCTCGTTTACATTTACCCCCGAGGAGCGTCGAGTGAATGATATGACTTTTAAGCGAAATAGTGTTCGGGAGGATAATGTGCAAAGGGGTCAGCCGGCTGCGCGACGCACGAGCTACCCGTGTGACCGGAATCGTGACAGCCTGAATGGCAAAGCTACGATTTGGATTTCTCGCCTGTAAGCTATAGTAAAGTCCAGGACGCCATCAATCTGATTACTTTCAACTGATAAACCACTTGGTTGGAATAGATGACGTACATAGGTCATTAAAAAAATAAACCGGAGTGCAGACATTTTGTGATGTGTTCCTTCAAGACATATGACGGTTCTTCATAATTAGCATTCGTTTGTATCTCTAAAAAACCTTTGACAACTTCCTGTCCCTTCCAAGTCGGTGTTCTACCATCCATTTACACAAACAAATGACGATAAACTGCATCCACGTTCTGGGTAAGACGAAGTACTACATCCGCGTCCTGGGTATGACGGTAAAGTACGTCCAACAGCAAGGCTTCTGATCAGGTTTTGAGCAACGTGGAACCACCTCTTAATTGCTGGTGTTCCCAGGCCCACCTTGACCCGAGGTTGTAGCACCTGTTAGGGTCCCAGTTATGGGTAAATAGTTAAGACGCAAACTTGGGTCATAATACTATTAAAACCTATTTTTACACTTGTAAAAATAGGTTTTATTACAGTAAATACTATGTAAAAAAAATTATAACCATTAATAATCTTTTGAGGGAAAAATTATTATCAGCAATACTTAAAAAAAATACCAGCGATAAAAACAGCTATACATTTTTTGGAAAAAATATTGCGAGCTATACATTTTTTGAAGGAAAAATATTACCAGAAACAGATTTTTGAATAAAAAGAATATTACCAGAATCACATTTCGAAAAAAATTCCCAGCAATAAAAATTGTCGGCATTAAATGACCCATTGATGTTGGTCTGTTGTAAAACAAACCGAAACAAACAGGGGTCAAAACTCTATGAAAGTATTTTTGAAGAAAAAATTATTGCCAGCCAGATATTTTTGAAAAAAAAAATATTACCAGCTATACATTTTTGAAAAAATATGACCAGCAATACATATTTGAAGAAAAAAAATTTCCAGAAAAAGATTTTTTGAAGGAAAATGTATTACCAGAAATATATTTTTTTAAAGGAAAAAATATTACCAAAAATAGATTTTTCAGGAAAAAATATTACCAGAAATAGATTTTTTGAAGGAAAAAATATTACCAGAAATAGTTTTTTAAAGAAAAATATTACCAAAAAATAGATTTTTTCAGGAAAAATATTACCAGAAATAGATTTTTTGAAGGAAAAAATATTACCAGAAATATATTTTTTTAAAGGAAAAATATTACCAAAAATAGATTTTTCCGGAAAAAATATTACCAGAAATAGATTTTTTGAAGGAAAAAATATTACCAGAAATAGTTTTTTTAAAGAAAAAATATTACCAAAAATAGATTTTTCAGGAAAAAATATTACCAGAAATAGATTTTTTGAAGGAAAAAATATTACCAGAAATAGATTTTTTTAAAGGAAAATATTACCAAAAATAGATTTTTCAGGAAAAAATATTACCAGAAATAGATTTTTTGAAGGAAAAAATATTACCAACAAATAGATTTTTTTAAAGGAAAAAATATTACCAAAAATAGATTTTTCAGGAAAAAATATTACCAGAAATAGATTTTTTGAAGGAAAAAATATTACCAGAAATAGTTTTTTTAAAGAAAAAATATTACCAAAAATAGATTTTTCAGAAAAATTATTACCAGAAATAGATTTTTTGAAGGAAAAAATATTACCAGAAATAGATTTTTTTAAAGGAAAAAATATTACCAAAAATAGATTTCTCAAGGAAAAAATATTACCAGAAATAGATTTTTTGAAGCAAAAAATATTACCAGAAATGGATTTTTGAAGGAAAAAATATTACCAGAAATATATTTTTTGAAGGAAAAAATATTACCAGAAATATATTTTTTTAAAGGAAAAACAGTACCAAAAATAGATTTTTCAGGAAAAAATATTACCAGAAATAGATTTTTTAAAGGAAAAAATATTACCAAAAATAAAAATCTTGTTGACATTAAATAACCCATTAAGGCTGATATGCCGTAAAACAAAACAAAGGAAACTAATTCAATTTTCCCTTTTCATCGACAAACAGTTCAAATTGCATAAGGATTTATCTTGTATTTTTCAGCACTTTATTCATTTTAAACAATTTTAATATTGGTGGAATTTCTGCCGTACCCTGTATAAGAATAGAACTATTTCAACAGTAAAACAGTGAGATCTACTTGCCAATCAAGTAGTACGTTTAAATTTATACAGTTGATGTAGCAAGGAGGAGAGGAATATTTATTTTGAAAAATACAAAAATGTGACAGAAGGTCAAAAGAGGGGCTAGGGAAAGCCTGGTCTTCAATCTGTCTTATCTTAAACTTACCTAGCCACGATTAATGAATCAAAAAGATCACAGTATTCCTTACAGCAAAACAGCAGATTCTCACTTACCATTCTTACTACAGCCACCTCAAAGTGTCTATGAAGTCCCAACTAGTTTCCATATGCACTGTAACGGCTCTGTTGAGCTATTATCGCTGGTTTCCAAACTGCATGAATAGAAACGTGTTACTAGGTTGGCGTTACGGTCCCACTCTTTCACTATCGAAACGGTTAAATGTAGCCGTTTCTTCTACTCCAACAGCTTCACATCTCGCACTTCCTGTCTGTGGAACTCCCTTCCTTTTATTTGCTTTCTTGACAGTTATAGTCTTCAAATATTCTAATGTAATGTCAATCGACATTGTCTGATGATTTTATTCCCTGTCCTTCTCTTTATCCTTTCCTCAATTGCTTGAGGTGAAATGCTTAAAAAATTGGAACAATTTGCCTACCAATAAGGAGTGCTAATTAAAACAACTAAAACTGAAAATATTTAGAGAAAGTAGATAAGGAAGCCATATTATAGCCGTGGAAAAGTGACTGAATAAAAAATGATTTATGTATTACACGAAGCATAAAAAAAATTAATAAAGCAAAGCCATATTTTTCCGATGATCAGATTGATTGAATAAAACAAAAGAATATATATATATATATATATATATATATATATATATATATATATATATATATATATATATATTTCTGAAGTTTACTGCTACCAGCAAGCAGAAATATTTCTCCTCCCGATAATGGCCATTTTGGCCGAAACTCGTCGAGGAATCTAAATGAAATAATAAAAACGAAAGAATATTGATCTACAACCCAGTGTGTCTAAAGATTTAGATTGTTCAATATATATATATATATATATATATATATATTACATACGTTATATTAATTCTCAAGTTAATGAATGAATACGCTCCTAGCCAGTTCGATGATTCCAAATTAACTGGAAATTCCTGTTGTGCGTGATTGTAAATTGGAACTGATGTATGATGGCTTTCCATAACTACCTCTCGTTTGTAGCTCATAGAAAACTTTACCTCCTTACTCTCCCTTTTAGTTCTTGTTTTAACATCCATTTAAACAAACTAGTTATTTATATTAGTCAATGTTTCCTCAGAATCGACAAATATTTCAAATTCAGTTCGAGCCTGCTTGGGCTTCTTCGACGATCATTATTCTCCACAACGTCCTGTGCTTTGTAGCTTTTAGTAAATTTTGTGCTTTCGCTATCGACTTCTATTGACTGTCCTTCCAACCATTTACACAAGCTCGTTGTGAGTGACTGTGACTTGGAACTGGTTATTCACTCTTCCTATTCTCCTGATTTGACTATCATCTGTTCCCCAACATGAAGAAAAAAGAAACACTTGGCTTTGAACCATATTCCCAGTGATGATGACGTTATATCTGCTATTGATGAATTGTTTTGACCAACATGGTGAACAGTTTTCTTTGAACAGTCTGATGCCAGTTTACCTGGAAAAAAACAATGTCGTTAATAAGAAGATTTGAAATTGATTCAAGGCAAGATTTTACAGCTCTAGCATCACTCTTTCATAATCAGCCTATGAACTTTTCCGCCCATCCTCATCTAACATCTTCTTGTCTTATATTGTATTCTTGTATAATACAATACTTTTATGTAATGATCTAGTCTAGTATTATACTATTGTTTTACTAGAAATAGTCGTGAAAATTTCACGGTTTTTCTATTTTCATATTCTGATGTAGCTTAATTTTTCAGCTCATGGCGAGTTCAATGTCAATAAAATATCCGTAGAATTTCTCCTATCATGTCGTTAAATATTTGAGCTTCATATCTTTAGCAAAATATTGCAATAACAATCAGAGAGCAGGTCGTTATTTTAAGTAAGGGGGTACAAATGAAAAAAACTTTTTTTCATTTTCACTGAAACAGATGTTAAATACTTATATCTTCTTTCTTTTCTTTAATTATCTCATTAATTCTTTCTTACTTTCTTTCTTTTTTTTTCTGTCTTTCATTCTTTCTTTCTTTCTTTCTTTCTTTCTCCACGTTAGTGTCTTTATTTCTTTTTCTACGCTAGTTTCTTTCTTTCTTTCTTTCTTTCTTCTTTCTTTCTTTCTTTCTTTCTCCAAACTCGTTTCTTTATTTCTTTTTCACGCTAGTTTCTTTTCTTTCTTTCTTTCTTTCTTTTCTTTCTTTCTTTTCTTTCTTTCTTCACTCTAGTTTATTTATTTATTTATTTATTTATTTTTCTACGCTAGTTTCTTTCTTTCTTTCTTTCTTTCTTTCTTTCTTTCTTTCTTTCTTTCTTTCAGTTACTCACTGAAACCAAGTAGCGTCTCTGATATACTTTTTAGGACTTTCCACGCGATCAAAACTGTATAGTCCATTATTTAAGAGGCAATGGCATGACGTAATGGTCGTGATAACCAAGGTGGAAGGAGAAGCATAATTATAAAGAGATAATACAATATTTTTATCTAAGACTGCATTGTATAATAATCCAATAGTCTTAGCTAATATTGTGTTAATATATAAAGCAAGCCTTATCCGATCATGATGAACAACAACATTGTGAAACTTTTAGTCGGTTACAGATTAGTGTTGTGAAATTTATTATTTTTTGGTGTCTTACTCCTCCCCCCCCCTGTTACTACTACTACTATATTAATACTACTGCTACTACAAATAATAATAAATGTATCGATATATATGCATTAGTGGATGTATCTTAAACATGTCGAACCAAATAGCAAAAATCTGTAAGACAAAGTCGAGGCGCTTCGAGGATTCGGTGCGCTGAGCACCATTTGTCTGTTTTCTTTCTTGGTTCTCACACAACAAAATTTAAACGCGTGAAATTAAAAATCTGTTGTATGTGTTGTTAAGTTTTGTAAGCCCGCCATTCCCATTGTGTTCCCAAGAAATTTTAACTGTCACTTTCTGATTCGAAGAAAAAGTGTCTCCATTTTGCTTAGTCATTGCTCAAATGTTCAGTTCATAATATGTTCAGAAACCTTCTGTGGAACCAGATTTATTTTGTCTCAAGTTACTTCTTCATCTGTGAGGAGATTGTCCATCCTATGAGCATCGTTTAAAGTGCTTTTAAGCCTCGACTTATACAAGGATACTATCCGTAACAAATGAAAGTGCTTCTGTAGAACCAGATTTATTTTGTTTCCAGTTTCTTCTTCATCTTTGAGGAGATTATCCAGCCTATGACCACTGTTTAGCATATTCCAAGTCTCGACTTATACAAGGATACCATCCGTACAAAATGAAAGTCCATCAGTAGAACCACATTTCTTTTGTGTCATGTTTCTCCTTCATCTGTGAGGAGATTATCCAGCCTATGCCCATTGTTTATGTTTAGCTTGTTCTAAGTCTCGACTTATACAAGGATACCATCCGTACAAAATGAAAGTCCTGTAGAATCAGATTTATTTTGTTTCAAGGTTCTTCTTCATCTGTGAGGAGATTATCCAGCCTATGACCATTGCTTAACTTTCTTCTGAGTCTCGAATTATACAAGGATACCATGCGTGCATAATAAAAGTCCTTCTGTAGAATCGCATTTCTTTTGTCTCATGTTTTTTCCTTCATCTGTGAAGAGATTACCCGGCCTATGCCCATTGTTTAGCTTTCTTCTAAGTCTCGACTTATACAAGGATGCCATCCGTACAAAATGAAAATAGTTTTTTCTGCAGTCTAATGTCTATATTTTATTTCATAATTCAAGACGATTAATAGTAATTATTACTAAGTAATGATATATTTGACAAGTATTGCAACAGAGTTATATTTTCAGAAAAACATTGTTTATAGCGTAGCAAGCTGGGAAATCGGTAACAATATGGTGTTTCATAAAATATCATTTTTTTAAAAGAAAATTTTACAATGTCTCTTCCTTCAGTGTAAATTATACGAACAAAGAGGCCTTGATGGTCAATAATAAGTAATAAAAAGGAAAATAATTATGTTGGAACAAATAAAATTGTGTATGAAACGGGATTGATTGAAGAAAAGAAGGTGAAAAGAAAAACAGAAACTCAGATATGTCATAAATAATCGAGATGATCTACAATCTCGTGAGATACAAAACGAGAAGATAAAACAAAAATGGGACGTCAATTTTCAGAAGAAATATTGCAAATATATTACGTGTCGTAAAAAATAAAGACAAGTCAAAATTTATATTATTTTTTCGTACAATCTTTGGATCTTAAATGTTAATTAACTCGAAATAATGTAAAGTTACTTATCGCAAATATTAATTCACCCCATGAAATTATGAATTTTAAATCAAAGTCGTTTGCATTATGTTGAAACTTGACTATGCATGGAATAATAAGGCAACACAAAAGGTACTGAAATAACAAAATGTATTGAACCAAGAAAGTGTACACAATACTTGCATATAGTCTTTTGTATATTCCTGGTAAGACCGTTCCTGGAGAATGTGTTGACTGAGTCGCAGTCGGGCAGAGTCTCTGGTTGAATCTCTTGATTCCCCTCTCTCTCTTCCCGGTACCAACCATATTTATATGGTCGGTACTCCACTATGCAAATTAGGTGGATCCTACCACAACACATTATTTGCCTTATTCGGACTGTTATCCTCATCTTCATTGCCATATTCACAACGTTTCGGCCGTTGTACGCTCCGCCCTTCTTCAGTTGATTGTAATTTCTAACCGAACACTTTATTTCTACAAAACAATAAATCCCTGATGATGGACATAGAGTAGTTCGTCGAAACGTCGTGTTTCTATTAACATCTATAATAATCAAGTAGAAAAAATGTAAGAAAATTAACAGGTCGAAGAAATGTCACCTTAAGGCTGACGACACAACATGTAAAACGTTGTTTTTACGATTCGGAGAAAAATAATCTTATTGTCCAAAGACAGTTGAATATTAATATTAATTGTGTTTAAATTTAGTGATTTGAATTTTTAAAAGAAGAATATGATTAAAAACAAAAACAATTCTTTTTTATTTGCGAAAGAAAAAGTTACGAAGAAAATAAATAAACAGAGAAAAATGCTTAGGGCAAAGTATTGATGTTTGCAATTCTAATTGCAAAGAGCTGTCCTAAATCTTTGGATGGGGAAAAAAAGCACCGGAAGCAAAAAGTACACTCATTTGACTTTTTCTTCCTGTAAACATCACGCATGCTCAGTAAGTGCACCTTATTCTTTATTCTGACTTTGAAACAATTGGTTTTAGCATACACGCAAACACAAAAAAGTGCGCGTACAGACACGCATATACACATACAGACATACACACATGCACATGTACAAACACCCACACGTATAGGAGAGGGAGAGAGAGAGAGAGAAAGAGAGAGAAAGAGAGAGAGAGTGTGTGTGTGATCGCGGGATTAGCGGTCCTAACTTGTGGTGTGACGCTGTGAATTGCGTTTGCCCTTTTCTAATACCCTAAGCATCGAACAAATTCGTTGCTGCTTTATTTGGGGTCTGCCTTTCGGGGTTTCTTTTTATTTTCTTAGTTTATGTTACATTTTCCCGTTTTCTTGTTTCGTTTCTTTTTTTTTTATTAATCTTTCTTTTATTCGGAGATAGTTTTTCTTTATCTTTCTGTCCATTAAGTTTTAGTTTGCTGTCATTACTGTCTTTCTGTTGGTTGTACCAACTTTTGATCATTTTGCATATACATTGTGGACAAACAATTATTCGTACACAAAATATTTAATTAACTAATTAACTGTACATGGATGAATAGTAACTATATATGCATAGAAAACTGAAAAAATTGATACGAAAGAAATAAATCCAATTTATTCATTTTAATGGCTGAAAAAATGTATTCGTGCAATACAAATTTCAGACATTTAAAAGTTTTAAATTGCTTTAATACTCAAAATTATTCAAGTGGAATCTTTTAGAATGTACCAATAATGTTATCATTAATTATTTTTAGCTCCGAAAATACAAACAGAACATTTTGTAGTTAATATTCGTGCAAGAAGGTTTTCATCATGGCAAGAGGTAAAGAATTGACAAATTCGCAAAAAGAATAAGCTCTTGAAAGAAGGTAAAAGTTACCGGAAAATTTCAGACAACCTGAATATTCAATTTATTACCATGAGTTCATTCATTGCAAGGTATAAAAAAACACAAATCTGTTAAAAACCAAAGAAGAACAGGTTCTCCGTGGAAGATTTCTACAAGATCTTCGAGGAAATTAATGCGTCAAGTTAAACAAAATTTAATGGTTACTCGTCAAGAGTTGCTTGATGATTTACTTTTCATCATGAATCAGTGTCACTAAACGGATAATAAGCAATGAAATTTATAGGAACAATCTAAATCCATACTCCTTCGGAAAACTGCATTGCTGTTGAAAAGACACAGAGATGCCAGGTTGAAATTCGTAAACATAAGGGTAAAGAAAAATCGTATTAGGAAAGAATATTATGGACAGATGAAACCAAAATTGAGTTGTTTGGACGTAATTCTAGAAATCATATTGTTATAGTGGAACACACCTATTCTATAGTTAATAGACTCTCCCAGCTATAATAAGTAGGAGTAGTAGTAGTAGTAACGAGTTAGTCGCTGAGTGGGTCGGTCTGAGTTCAGTCTGAAGTCGGACGACCGGCTGACAGGTTGAACTCTCTGCCTTCAGGCGGGGAGGAACCCGAACGAGGCTACGCCGAAGGGCGGAGTCTCTTTCGGGGAGGCAAACCGACCCTGAACCCGTTTATACGGGTTCAAATGGGCATATTTTGGGCCGAGTCACGGGCTCGGAGATCCCACGTTAAACCGGCCTTGTGCCACATGATGCCCTCGTCGTTGACTGAATACCGTCACTGAGTAGGTCAGTCCGTCAGTCGATGCCGGACGACCGTTAGTCGGATATTAAAGTATCAGCGACCGCAACTAGATTACTCTGCGTAATACCTATTATACCAAGTTCCTAACGTTTTGTACGTCGAACCTATTTTAAGACCGACTTAGTACGAATACAAGGCTCCACTGTGAAATCACTCCACAACACATATATAGAGGAAGTACTGTGTTGGCAGCATCATGGTTTGGAGATGTTTTTTCTGTAAAAAGGTACTGGTACCATATTTATAATAGATGGTAGAATGAATGCCGCAGCATATCAAAATATTTTGGAAACAAATTTAAGGATTTTGGTTGAAAAGATTGAACTTTCTACTGATTGGATCTTTCAACAAGATAATGATCCTAAGCACACTTCAAAATCTACGAAGAAATGGCCCTACTGAAGATAATGTAAATATCCTGAAATGTCCAAGTCAGACCATATTGCGAAGAAAATGGAACAAAATACCAAATAAATGTGCAAACCTTTAATTGAGAACTACAAGTAGGGGTTGGTTGCTGTAGAAGGGAATAATGACCATTCTACAAAGATTGTGTATTCTTTTTTGCATTGTACGAATACTTTTTTCACACATTAAAATGTAAAAATGGGATTTATTTATATTGAATCAAATATTTTCTGTTTTCTGTTCATATATAATTATGAAACTGTGTACAGTTAATTATATGAAAAAGTATGTTTATTCATTAGTTAGAAATACAATACATTAAAAAATTGTATGTATACGAATAATTGTTTCACCACAGTGTATATATATATATATATATATATATATATATATATATATATATATTTAAGCATTTCATCCCAAGCAAGGCGGGAAGCCACTAGGAAGCAAGAGGTTACAGAAAATTTAGAGCAAGATCAGATAGGAGTGATAGAAGAAAGGATGAGGAGAAGGATAATGGATAGATCAAGGCAACTGGAGATGTCGATTGACATTACACTTGAATAGCTGGAGATTATAGCTCACAGGGAAACAGGAGAAGGGAAGGGAGTTCCACGGGCGAGAGGTGCGAGACATGAAGCTATTAGAGTAGAAGAGACGGCTACATTTAGGAGTTTCGACAGTGAGGGGGTGAGAGCGGGATGCCAGCCTCGTAGGGCGCTGGAACTCATGAAGTCTGGGAACAAGCGAATGCAGCTTCTCGGAGCTATTTCCATGAAACTATTTGTAGAACAGACAGAGGGATGTGTGTGTGTGTGTGTGTGTGTGTGTGTGTGTGTGTGTGTGTGTGTGTGTGTGTGTGTGTGTGTGTGTGTACGTACATGGTTAAATAATATAAACACGTTATTCACAACTATCAATTATATTCATTTTTTTTGTCTTAGCAATTTACACCTGAAGATTATCTAGGGTGAGATTAAAGTATTTTGGAAAATAAAAGACAATGCATTAAGGCAACCTATCTTCATTCAAGTATTTTTCGTTGAATAATCTAAACATATTCTGTCTAGTTTTATTTTAATCCTCTCAGATTCATGGATCAATTTCTTTATGTTGCTATTAAACCCATTAACAAGATAAAGAAATTGATCCATGATTTTGAGAGGATTAAAATAAAAATATGTCTAGATTATTGAATCAAACAAACTTGAATGAAAATATGCCGCTTTTATATATATATATATATATATATATATATATATATGTATGTATGTATGTATTAAATTGTACAACAGAGAAATTCAAAATTACCTCATGGGTATAGTCTATTTCAACCGACGCCGAGTACGTCAGTCTTATTCAACCCAGACGGTTTTTTGTTTGGTTTGGTTGTTTTGTCTGACGGCATACCACCCTCAATGGGTTATTTAGTGCCGACAAGATTTTTATTATTGCTAATACTTTTTATCTATCTATCTATCTATCTATCTATCTATCTATCTATCTATCTATCTATCTTACTGTCTGTTCAAGTCTATACATATCTATCTATCTATCTATCTATCCCAGTATATATTGGTTTGGTTTGTGTTGTTTTATAGCATACCAACCTCAATGTGTTATTTAATATCGACAAACGTTTTATTGATGGTAATACTTCCTATCTATCTATCTATCTATCTATCTATATATATATATATATATATATATATATATATATATATATATATATTTTCTTTGAATGTCTGTTTTTTATTCAAACATATCTGCTCTGAATTTTACATTGAGCTCTCTGGATATCCTCTTCCTCAGGTCTACACATACGGACTACCTAAGTTTGCATAAACTAAATATATATATATATATATATATATATATATATATATATATATACCATTCTTTAACCATTTAACGTTTATTATTACATAACGAGTTACCTGTGTTCCTCTGTTACACATTAATTTTTGACATTTTTTTTTAATTTTTTTACACTAACCCCCTACCTAAAATCTATTTTCTGTATTTACACCCCAAAATTATATTTTGCTCATTTTAGATTTAAGCAGTGAATCTACTTTCAGTTTAACTTTACTCCCATGTGACAAGTAATTTTTTTTTTAAATCGAAACAAATAATTCATGCCTGATGAGTTGGTAGAACAACGAAACTTAAGTTGCATTTCGAACGTAGGTATATGCATATTTATTGATATATACTTTTCCGCTCTGTCTAACGACAATTAGTACTGTTTTGTGTACACCTTAAATTAAATTGTGTAAATATTTATTCCCTTAACTGTGTATACAGGATAACGCGTGTATATACAATTGCTGATATCTAGTTATTTGATTTACCCTCCCCTATACATACCACACACACACACACACATATATATATATATATATATATATATATATATAATTATTTTCTATTTTAAAAGTATGGTTCATCGCTACACAGGAATTACCATGTTTAAAACAGAAACTATAATTTTAAATTTAATTATAAAATTAATTTTAAAATCCATAGCTCCGTTCCATTCTCAAGCAATAAATTTCTTAATAGGTTATTCCAAATGTCGCTTGATAATGGAGCGATTTCAATTCATAATTAAATTTAAAATTTTAGTCTCTGTTTTGAAACCTTGTAATTCCCGGGTAGCGAGGGAACCATATTTTTAAAATAGAAATTAATTATAATATTAGGCTCTGCTGTTTTGTATCGACCACCGTTTTTGAAAAATAAAATAATTACTAAGAAAACCGGATTGTAATTCTTACTGTTTTTCGTATTATTTTAATATATATATATATATATATATATATATATATATATAATTTAATTTTTTATTCATTCGGAATTACGTCAGCTTACTTAGATTTTTATCGACCCATTCTTTACAGATTTCTATAAAGTAGAAATGCAATTTTTCTTGCAGCTATTTTGTTGATAAAAGGGCAAACCGAATGAGATTTTGTCAACATATTCTGCTGACATTTGTTCGTTGGCTAAATAATTGAAGCCGATTGTCAGAGAAATTTGATTTTAAAAAAAGTACGATTTCAATCATAAGGCGAGATTTCCACTCAAATTTCTATGATTATTTTTTTTTAAAGCATTACGCCCCGAGCAAGGCGTGAAGCCACTAGGATGCAGGAGGTTGCAGAAGATTTGGAGCAAGAGCAGATAGGAGTGATAGAAGAAAAGATGAGGAGAAGGATAGTGGATAGATCAAGGCAACTGGAGATGTCGATTGATATTACATTTGAATAGTTGGAGATTATAGCTCTCAGGGAAACAGTAATTGGGAAGGGTGTTCCACAGGCTAGAGGTGCGATGTATGAAGCTAGAAGAGACGGCTACATTTAAAAGTTTCTACAGTGTAGCGGTGGGAGCGGGATGCCAGCCTCGTAGGGCGCTTGAATTCATGGAGTTTGGGAACCAGTGAAAGCAGCTCATCGGAGCAATTACCATGAAAGTATTTGTAAAAAAGTCAGAGAGAGGCGACGGCACGTCTGTGAGAGAGCGACTGTAGACGAGATGCCAGATCAGGGCCAATTATATTACATATCCGCCTCTGGATTTTATCAAAACCCCGAGGCAAACAGTAGGTGCACCAGACCATATATGGCAGCAATACTCCATGCAAAGGCGATTGGTTGATTTTTATATTTGAAGTATCGATTTCGGGGAGAAAAATTTCCTGGCGCGGCACAGAGAGCCAACTTTCCTCGCGGTGGACGAAGCAATTGACTCAATGTATTTGTTCCATCTCAGGTCAGCAGTCAACGTGAGACCGAGCAGACGCAGGAGTTGCTCTCAAGAAGTTGACTATCAGACATTCTAAGGGGGGAAGGAAGGATCTCTATGGTGATTAATAGGAGTAGTTTAGTTTTGAGGCGTTAAAGTTGACCAGCCAATTCTTGCCCCAATTAACAACCGATTGGAGGTCCATTTCAAGACACACAGCCAGGTTAGTTTTGTCAGCGACACTAGATTTGTTTTGAGGCAGGAGTAATTGTAGTGTCTTCCGCGTAGATGCCAACTTAAATCTATGGCGTCAGGAAGGTCGTTGATGAAAATAAGAATAGAGTGGGGCCAAGGATGGAGCCTTGGGGAACACCTGCGTTCGTGGGAAAGGATTATAGTTATGTTTGTCACTCCCTCCTTTCGTTAGTTAGTTTGGTTCTTTGAAGAAAGACAGAATTGTATAAAGAAAGAAAGAAAGAAAGAAAGAAAGAAAGAAAGAAAGAAAGGAATAAAGAAAAAAGTAAACAGAAAGACAGACAGAAAGAAAAACAGAAACTAATACATAAAATATCTGTCTGTATTTCTGAGATGTACGCTTCGGCCTTCTTCAGCTTTAGTTCGACATTCCAACCACCTGAAGAAATCCGAAGCGTACAACGACCAAAACATTGTAATAAATATGGCGACAAAGATGAGGACAATAGTCTGAATAATGTAAATAATGTACATAAATAAAGAAAGAAAAAAGAAAGAAAAACAGAAAGACAGAAATAAATAAATAAATATATAAAGAAACCAACAATGCATTGAATAATTCTTTCAGTGAAATGAAAAATTTCATCAGCTTTTAATCATTTCCTATGTATCCTCTTTCGTACTTTTAGATGATAATGCTCTCATGCATTTAATGACTGCTTCAGTGAAATAGAAAAACCTTATCAAATTTTTATTTGTACCCTCTTCTTTAATGACCTACTTTTAAACATGATTGTTATTGCAATACTTTCAGTAAGTTATTAAGTTCAAATATTTAAAGGTGCTATAAGGGAATTTCTACGGATATTTTATTCTCGTAGAACCCACTATGAGCTTATTCAATCATTGACGTAAGAATTAAAATTCATCAGACAATTTAAATAGGAAAACCGTGAAATTTTCCTGAGTAATTCTAGTCTAATAATAATACAATACTAGACTGGATTATTGGATTATTATATAATACAGTGTTAGATAAGAGGATCGTATTAAAATATTGTCAATTTCAAATCTTCTCCTGTCTACCCCCTTACTTAAAATAACGACCTGCTTTCTGATTGCTATTGCAATGTTTTGCTATATGAAGCTCAAATATGTAACGATAGGTTAGGCGAATTTCTACGGATATTTTATTGTCGAACATTTCGCCATGAGCTGAAGAATTAAGATTCATCAGAATATGAAAATCGAAAAGCCTTGAAATTTTCACGGGTATTTCCTGTAAGACAATAGTATAATACTAGACTAGATCATTGTATTATTATTGTTGTAACCTAGGGAAAGTTACTGAATAGAATAATCGCACAGAGGTTGGTAATGAACGATAATACTTAGGACAAGAACAACGCATATAAGATTCGCCAGCGGCGCTTAGATGCACTCAAATCCGAGAAGTGAGTCAAGTGAATTCCACACTGAATCTCCAATTGCAAGATATCTACCAACCACCACGTCAGATGTTGCACAAGTTGGAATTTAATGCGAGTTAACGAGCCCGCAGGCTCAGCCAAAAATTCCCCGTAGACCCTGTATAAAACGGGGTCGGGTAGGTGTTTCCGAAGACGAGAGACTGTCCTTGTCTGTGGATTTTGACCAGCATAGCTGAAGACGAATCTCCAACTGCAGGATATTTACCAACCACCCCACTCGGTCAGATGTGGCATAAGGCCAAATTTAATATGGGGTATATGAATTTATTTTCGAGGTGTATGGTGTAATTTGTAGGTTGGATCATTACTATATGTTCTGAAAAGGAAAAGCCCCGAAGGGACTTGAGCAAATTTTTCCCGGTGTTGCCATTAATCCCAGACCTTGCGTCAAATACGGTAGCGATGTGACCGCGCGGAAAAAAATAATATATTACCGGGTGTAAACGATCAATTATGACTGAGTTGGGAGTTCGATCCTCAGGAATGCTCCACACATTTGGCCTTGTGCCACACATCGAAACTACATTTAGAAATTAGAAATACTCCCCCAGATTCGCCCGAGTAGTTTAATCTCTCAGGCAGTACCTCACTTTCGGGAGGTGGGTTGGGTCATTAACAGGTGCTCTCAAAAGAAAAATTACCGAAGGAGCTCGAACAATTTTCACACGGTATTGCCTTTTAAACCGGTAGCGAGGTGGACGCGCTGAATATATATATATATATATATATATATATATATATATATATATAATTAAGTTATGAAGAACTTGGTAAACCGAATGGGTAATTCCAAGGAGGATGAAATCCAGAGAGCCTCAATGTGAATACAGAGCTAATATTTAATGAAAAACAGACCACTTTAAGGTACCATTACAATAATTTATTTCACCAAAATACTTTTTAAGGGACTCCGGATCATCAGGTAACACTTCCAACAATGGAAAAAAAAAAAATATATATATATATATATATATATATATATATATATTACCGGGTGTAAAAATTATAGCTGAGTAGTGAGTTCAATCGTTATTTGTTGCTTCAAACCTATGACATTGTGCCACGTCTAAGCTACGCTTAGAAAATGAAATACTCCTCTCTGCTTCGGCTGTGGTACTTTCAAAATAATATTTAGCGATTTAGGCACGTTGAAAAAATCCAATATATTATTGGCTGTAATTATGACTGAGTAGCGTGTTCGATCTTCACTGGGTACCCTACATACATTTCAGTCTTGTGCCACATCGAAGATTCGCTTAGAAAATCGTTATATAACTGGATGTAACACTTCGTGGTGGTGTGATGATGAACATGTCTCGCTACAACTGAGTAGTGATTTTAATTTTCACTGGGTGTTCCACATCTAAGCTACGCGTAGTAAATCCTGGGACGCTTCGACGTCGTTTATTGGCCAGCAAGATGTGTTTTCTCACTTGACTTATTCAACCTATAACAGCGAGACAATTCTGAGAGAATTGGATATCCTTCCGGGATTCAGCATTGGCGGCCACAATCTTAACAACATAAGATACGCAGATGACACAGTACTGATAGCAGACACGGAAAAGAAATTACAAAATCTCCTACAGAAGATAGCGAAGGAGAGCGAGAAGAAAGGACTAAGCATAAACTACAAGAAGACAGAACGCATGGTTATCAGTAAAAAGATGAGACAAAAATTGGGTCTGTTTTTTTCTTTTTATGTGCCATGTCCTTTAAGGACGTAGGCGATCATGGCTCTCCACCTCCTTCTATCCCTTGCAGCTTTCAGGAAGCTTCTTCCGTCTGCTTTCCCTTCCAAACCACGTTCTGTCATCCACCTGCTCATGCTCGTTAGATATGTCACGTGCTGCTTTTCCTTGTCTCTTCTATTTGACCCGTGAGTATCAGATTCTCAAAACCCTCTTTCCTCAATATGTGCCCCAGAAACTTCAGCTACCTCTTTCTGATGTTGAGTATGACCCTTCTCCTTGTTTGTAACCTCTCTATGACATCCCTTGGGCTCACTCTTACGAATTTTCTATTACATTATTTTATAAAAGATTACAAACACCAGGTGAATGAACAAAAAAAAAAAATAGTCATAATTTTAAATTTTAGTCAGAATGGCTGCATAAGGCAAAAAATAAACCATGTGTTGGATTTTTTTAAATAAGTAAACAATAAGGAAGATATTTTTTTTAATGTCGTTTTTTTTTTGTTTTTTTTTTTGTCACCTCCCTAAAAATTTTACATGTAATTAATTTGGAATCCAGAGAACAACTATGATATCATGATAACTGCAATTATGACTGATGTTTACGATATTAGTTCAAATGGGTCACTGAATGTGACTAGCTTAGTGATAGGATATGACTTCCTCCAGTTTTAGGCTTCGTTCCATAGTAATTTTCCAAGCATAGCTTAGATGTGGCACAAGGCCGAAAGTATGGGGTCCACCCAGTGAGGATCGAACTCACTTTTCAGTCGTAATTGTTCTAGCGAGACAGGCTTGCTAACCATTACGCCATCTCGAGGTGCACTTATTTTCCAAACGTAGCCCGGATGTGGCACAAAGCCGAAAGTATGGGGGCACTCAGTGAGGATCGAACTCCTCAGTCGTAATTGTTCTAGCGAGACAAGCTTGCTAACCAATACATCACCTTGAGGTGCACTTATTTTCCAAGCGTAGCCCGGATGTGGCACAAGGCCGAAAGTATGGGGTCCACCCAGTGAGGATCGTACTCACTACTCAGTCGTAATTGTTCTAGCGAGACAGGCTTGCTAACCATTACACCAACTCGGGGTGCACTTATTTTCCAAGCGTAGCCCGGATGTGGCACAAGGCCGAAAGTATGGGGTCCACCCAGTGAGGATCGTACTCACTACTCAGTCGTAATTGTTCTAGCGAGACAGGCTTGCTAACCAATACATCACCTTGAGGTGCACTTATTTTCCAAGCGTAGCCCGGATGTGGCACAAGGCCGAAAGTATGGGGGCACTCAGTAAGGATCGAACTCCTCAGTCCTAATTGTTCTAGCGAGACAAGCTTGCTAAACATTACACCACCTTGAGGTCCCCATAGGCTTCGTGCCGTATTTGTACATTAAGTGCAATAAATATTCAAACACAGTTTGGTAACTCTATGTCACTAATAACGCAATCTTAGCAATTATTAAAGTACTATCCAAATCCCCGTTTTACAAACATTTCTCTTAATAATTAATTAAAAGATAATTCAGCAGATTATGTTATTTTCTTTATGGTAACTTGATTTTTGGCGATTATGTTATTTTCTTTATGGTAACTGGATTTTTGGCGATTATGTTATTTTCTTTATGGTAACTGGATTTTTGGCGATTATGTTATTTTCTTTATGGTAACTGGATTTTTGCCGATTGCGTTACTAGGTTTCCGTCGTTCGATAATGTACATCTGAAGAATCACGCGTTTACCTCTCGGCCTTTTGTCTGGGATCAAAGTGTAGTATCTGCACTATGGCGGATAAACAACATTTCATCTCTCAGTAGTGTCTCTGTTTTCCGGTCACAGCGCATCTGAAAATATTTTTGGTGAGTGTCCGCTCTCAGGAAAAAAGCTTCCAGTGGCCGTACTGCCGTCAATAGGGGTGATCAGTAGTAAACCGACTTGACAGTAAAAACGACTGTCCCGGGGGGTAAGTAATATTTTGATGTGCCCCAGGTATAAGCGCTAGGGCACTGCACATTATGCTGACTTTGTATTACATCCTGCCCATGTGTGGCGGTAAGAAAACCAATCGCTTCTCGGCCTTTGGGATATGAACAAAGTGTAGTAACTGTTCTTATCAGTTTAATCATATTCTCTCCCCACCATACCCACGCTTCTATCTTCCCTGCTATTTTTCTTTCATTTTCTCACTGAAAGCAAGTGGTGTCTCTTCCCCTATTTCCTTGCGATCAAAATGGAATAGTCCATTATCCATGGGGTACTGGCAGGCGCAACGGTTTCTTTGCGAACTAACGATGGGAGGTACAATTGCATTTATAATAGGATATTCAGTAAAACCTTCCTCTAGAAATGGGTCATTACCTGGCACCCCAAGAGGGTGAATGCCGGTCCATGTACGCGCGCGTTACCACTTTAAACTCGACAATCCTTTCGAGTGTGCTCACGGATAATCCCGTTTCTCCTGCCGTTCTTATAATTAAAACTCAGCTCCCAGGATTGGCTTCCACAAAGGCAGTATCTCTTTCACAGGTTGAAGGCGAGAGTTAATCGCTGGTGCCTGAGGCATTACCAAAGGGGAACTGCTGACGGAGCTTTTTAGCAATTTGAACCGTGTTTAATATGATTCTTCCACGCGAATCGGGACAAAGTGTCAACTTCCGCTGGTTACGCAGATAGATATCCATTTACACGTTATTCGATTCTCTATCCCACGCGGCACGTACACCCAGGCAGTGCTTGTTTTAGCTAAAAGGACTAGGGTTAGTCGCTGGCGCCTGAGGCCACCCAAGAGAAGTAAATGCCGATGAGAGGTTTGATGAATTTTTGTATGTGGCCCAATATAGGTGTGGGTCTCCCATTTTAAAATCGGTCTTGAAACGTCGTAAGCTTCTCGCTGTCTATCGCTATTTCCATGGAAAATATTCACGTGAACTAAATTTTTAGTTCCACCTGTTGTAAACGTCACGGCAAAGAGCCGCCATATCAAACGCTGTATTCCATCAAGGTAAGATCCACTCGAGCAGCTTCATCCCATGAACCACTTCCCTATGGAACCGACTCCCAAGAGGATGCTTCCTCAAACACTACAAACTTATGTCTTTCATGATGACGGTCGTCTTTGAGTATAGAATCCAGAGGTTAGCAGTGAATATTTCGAAGACAGTAGGAAAGCGTTGTTCAGGTTAGCAGTGGATATTTCGATAAAAGTAGCAGAGCATAATTTGTCCTTCTGTTTCTCTTCGCCTGACAAGCTGGCACTGGACATTCGGGTAGAGTAAACAAAATGGCCGCCTTTATACACGACGGATTGAATATTCTACGTCTTCTGATTGGTTAACCTTTTATTTGGACTATAAAGTGAATCAAGTCATTTGGGGTAACTCACTAGTACACACTACCCCAAAAACTGCAACAACTAAACCTGTTCAACTATAGGCTTAAACGTTATCTTAAGCACACATCTCCATAAAATGTGCCTTTTATTCAGTAACTTTCTAGCTCGAATGGCTCTTGGGCCCTGTAAAGGCATATTATGTTCAGCTTCAGGAGTTCTCGCCAGGAATTACTTCATCTGAGCAGTGTGTTAATTAGGTTTGGGCCCTGATGCCTGTTGTGTCTTTAAAAGGGGAAATGCTAAAAGAATCTGTGCAATTTTTGTCTCCAGTCCCATGCATGTACGGAAGTCCCAACCTCAACCTTGTGGCGTGTTACACACGAATTGGCACACGCATAAATTATGTAGTAATATAGTATAATTTTGATGTCCCAGCCTTGCATAACATGTGTCAACATTCATGCTACCCGTTTCATATAAATAAATTTTCAGTGTTTTAGACCGAACCCATACAAAACCTTTGAGTTTTATATATCACTCAACCACCTCTAAACACGTTGGATTTCTTTTATAAGCAGTTTATCATACAACATGATGAGTTATTCAATTTTATTCTGAAATATACATGCAAATATGCAAATTAATTCAAACAAAAGCTTTATTTACATTATTTGCCTTATTTACTGTCGTCATCTTTGTCGCCATATTTCTCACGTTGTACGTTTCGGCCTTCTTCAGGTGGTTGGAATGTCGAACTGAACCCTTTATTTCGCTCACTGGGGTAGACTGTTCTAGTTCCACGTGCCATGTTTTGTTGGATGTCAGTTATCAGTTATCTCCTGCTAATTTCCTAATAATAGTAGTCCGAATAATGTAAATAATGTACATAATACCTCATCTCAGAAATAATGACAGACGCAAAAGCTTTAGTTTTCCTTTCTTTCATCATACGGTCAGTTTTCGATCCACTGATGTGACAGGGTGAAATGGATTTCTATTTCTGTCTCAGATTCGGTCATTTGCGGCAGTGTGCAGCAATACGAATCTACTTTCGAGGTGTTTTTATGAAATTTGTTTGGCCGTGCGTCATCCGTGATTGCATCATATTTTTATTACACCCAGACACTACTGTCTCGGCTGTCGATTAGTTGTCCTACAGCCTTGCGATGGACGTTACTCCAAGAAAGTGTACGAAAATTGTATCGCTGCAGGAACACAATGACCAGCCTTACCAGTGAGCAAATCAAAGTACTATAGACTGGTCGGAAACTCCCCTGATTTAAACCCAGTCGAGAATCTGGGGAACATCTGCAAGGAATGGCTTCGTGGAATGGACATACGAATGGAGATACATGTAGACTGGTTCATGTTTCATTGGAAAAATACGAAAAAAAAGTAATTAATAACGGAATTATTCGTTTTGTTTGAATTAATTTCCACTGTATTTATAGAACGTAAACGAAGGTTTATTGTTCCACTGGGTTTCATAGTTACCCCATTGCCTAAAAAATGTGAAGAAATAGCTTAATACTTCTGTAGTCTTATTCAAAATAATAAGTATAATTTTTATTATACATACATGTTTCTTCCTCGCGTTTATTTGGACAGAGGCAACGGCAGCCAACCAGCGTGCATCTATTTATTTATTTATCAAGTCATGTGACACATACCACCTCTTCACTTTTCAAGTTGTTGTTTATAAAATAAGTTCTAATGTATTGAATTGTATAAAAATATGAGTTATGCATATTTAAATTTATTTAATCATGTTGGTATAAGGTATTATTCATGTTTATTATTTTAAGCACACATAATGTATGTATATATATATATATATATAGCTGGCCACTCGTATTCGAGGATACCCATCTACTAGGGCAACTAGCCAATCCCTATTGCAGACGCTTGCTCAGGCGCATTTGTGTTTATTCAACACCCACAGAGCCCACCTATGGTTTATACTGCAACTATGCTGAGCAGACATTAGTTACAGCTTCTGGGAAAGAGCGTATTATCTTGCGTGATTTGAACAAGACCAGAACGTTCAAGCCCTCGTCACACCTATCGACGGCCCCTTATTTAACTCAAAAGGCTGGGGTCACCCCGTGGTATGGTTTTCAGGCACTTTGCAAAGGAAATTAGAAGGAAATTAGATGTCCTAGATGTATCTATTTTCGAGGTGTATTATGAAATTTGTTTGGCCGTGACGCATACCATTTCGTAGTTACCCCATTGCCTGAAAATTTGAATTAATAGCTTAATACATCTGTAGTCTTATTCAAAATAATAAGTATAATTTTTATTTAATACATGCTGTTATAATCTATTATTCATGTTTGTTATGTATATTCAAATTTATAAGCGCACATAATGTATGTATATATATAGCTGGACACTCGTATTCGAGGATACCTGTCTACTAGGGCAACTAGCCAATCCCTATTGCAGACGCTTGCCCAGGCGCATTTGTGTTTATTCAACACCCACATATATTGTGGGTGTTGAATAAACACCCACAATGAATGAACCGAACTCTGCAGTCCGATGACATCAGGATATCTCCTTCCTGATAAATCGACTATGGTGAGATTTGAACCTGAGTCTCGTGATCAGAATGCCACGACCCATATAATAGTTGGGATTAAATATGCAAATGTTTCTTTATATACGCGAACTGATATAGTTCTGAATTTCCTATTAAAAATGGCGTAAAACATAAAAACGGTTATAGCTCAATAAAACCTTGCCTAATTTTAATGAAATTTGGCACTGCACTCGGCAGTGTGCAATGCACAATGTAATCCTAACTGTTGTTTTGGCTATTGGTTATCGTTTAAGGTGTGTGCCGGAAACACACATACATGCATACAGGGTTAGAATTTTAGTATCATATAGATTTTTTATCTTTAAAAGAATATCTTTTGTTCGGTTATTTTCTTGTGTATTTTAATGTATTGACAAGGCCTCATTTTTAATTCCATTTCATGGGTTCCTCCCCTATATTCCATCCACCGGCGTTTCGTAAAGAGATATGTCATATCTAATTACACTTCTGCTATATCGCGATGCGTCTAAATCGTAGTGTCTTCAATAGTTAATTTATGATGGCTTAACATGACGAGCCTGCCAACAAGGCTACGTTTACGTCATCGACTCGGCCATCGCTCTTGCAATTAATGATGTTTACATCGCTTCGCTGAGTAGAGATCAAGTCCAAAAGGGAGATGAGTGGAAAGATGGTATTGAGAACAGAAAGATGTTGCAGCGCCAGTATTTTACGTAACACGTATATATATATATATATATATATATATATATATATATATATATATATATTTCTTTTCTCACTTCTCCCCTCCCATTTCAATATATCACTTCCGTTAAGCTAACCGTTTAAATAGGTCAAGGTCTGGTCACTCATCCTCCCCCAATACAAAGTATACTTGAGAGAGATATGAAATTAATCCCTCCCTATACTCTACCATGTCTCTTTAACTACCCCTTTTACACTCTCTGTTAAATTACAAAAACTTACACTACCCATCAATTTTCATTTCATTTTTCGTATCATTTCATCTTTTGGAAGTGCTATCTGATGATCCGGCGTTCTTTAAAAGGGCTCTGGTGAAATAAATTATTATAATGGTACCTTAAAGTGGTCTGTTCTTAATATCTTTAATATATATATATATATATATATATATATATATATATATATATATATATACTCATTCATACATGTTTCATTAAAGACGACGGACAATGTAGT
Source organism: Acanthosepion pharaonis (assembly GCA_903632075.3). Taxonomy (NCBI): domain Eukaryota; kingdom Metazoa; phylum Mollusca; class Cephalopoda; order Sepiida; family Sepiidae; genus Acanthosepion; species Acanthosepion pharaonis. Next base: position 44,343 of record CAHIKZ030000372.1, on the reverse strand, counting down.
GCGGTTAAGCATTTTATTAAATTTTTCTTGTGTTCTGAAAATGAAACTCTCAAATGAAATCAGAAAAATTGAATAAAAATCATAACCACAGTACCTTGTCAGGCGTCATTGATGAAAGATTGGAGCCATTCCCTTATTCAAATTTAAATTTAATTTATATCAAAGGGAAAAAAATAGTGGGGTATTTGTGCCCCCCGCCCCCGGGGAGCTTCTTTGATCAAATTGAAATATAATTATCCAAGTACCCTGTCTAATGTAGCTTCAGACATATCGCAATTTTAACAGATGGGGGTCTATCTCCAAAATCCTGGGAGGAGTTCGATAACAGACAGAGGCTACAACCTTATATATATATATATATATATATATATATATATATAGAGAGAGAGAGAGAGAGAGAGAGAGAGAGAAAGAAAGAGAGAGAGAGCGAGCGGTGAAGAGAGAGAGGCAGATGGAGAGAGATAATATGAAATCCGTAAGGGGAAAGGATAATCCAAGTATGTCTTTTTTTAATATTAAATATTAAAAGATAAATCCATAAAAAGAGTTCAATGTATGATATGCAGAGCATTATGATACACTTCAAGCAAAAACTTTATGCATTATTGAACACCCAATTATAATTTATTTCAACGGGTAAGTTTTTAATATCCGTTTCATCAGACCGAAATTACAAATGGTTTAAATTTAAACCATTTGTAATTTCAGTCTGATGAGACGGATATTAATAACTTACCCGTTGAAATAAATTATAATTTATAATTGGGTGTTCAATAATGCGTAAAGTTTTTGCTTGATATATATACAGTCGAAACTGTCGTGGAAATTGTCCTCGAAATTACGTAAAAATGAAATAACACTGATATCTCAGCTTACCAAAATTACACAAAAATATCTTGAAATGCTAAAGAGTAAATTTATTCAATAAAATCGCCATTGGCTTCAATCGCGGCCTCTAAACGACATTTGAATCTCCTCCATTTTTTTTTTTTTTTTTTTGGACAGTTTCTTTGTTTAAATTCTTTAATCCTGCCATAGTCTTTGACTTCAGTTCATCTTTGTTGATATTAGGAGTTTGATTGGTCACTCGCACAACTGCGCCCCACACATCAAGGGGGTTGCAATCTAGGGAGTTAGGTGGCCAGATTAAGCGGTGATGTAATCGAAGAAATTGTCTGACAGCCATGACTGTGTCATGTTGCCTGACATAGGGTCTTTCAGCAGCCTCCTCTTGATCCAGAGCAGCACTACCTCCTCAAGGAACCTCTGTCTTGAGTCTGAGGCCATGTGGAATGATGTATGGAGACATAACTACGCCATCACTAATGATCACTTCAAACACCTTTGTAATCACAATTAGACTTATCTAAATCTTTCTTCATACTCTGCACTCTCCACTGGTTCACTCTGAAATGTTCCTATTGGAGCTTCCGGTGCGAATGCCAAGAAGTACTGCATGCTGTTTTCCAAATTTCTTTTTATTGTTTGTTTTTTTTTTTACAGCAATGTTCACTTTTAAAAGGCTGGGGGCCACTCAAGGTAGAAGGTCACGTTTGGAGGCCATTTGTGTGTATAGGAGTGGAAGATAACAGTTAGCCCAATCCTTGAACAAGTTTAGGGTAGTGGTTCGTAGGAAGATGCTGCTCGAGTGGAACTTATTTCTCACCGATGAAATACGGAAGAAATGTATGTGGACAGGTGTGTTCTCACTAAGAAGGTTTGCCTCGGCGGGAGCAGGCAATGTAGCTCGTCCGAGCACTTTGACACATCCCGTCTGTGAGAGAGAGGTTGAAGAGTGGAGAATAATTCTTCACCCGTAAGGGTTCAGTTCCCGCCCAAATATGACAAAAGAGAGCCGACTATTTTTATCTGCATCCTTAGCAACGGATCGTAGGTACGAGTTCTACTTGAGGTCGGGTGTGAGCTTGAGGCCCAACAATCTTTTCAAGGCATGGTGCTTTCTCTATTCCTCCTGATTGGTGGTATTAGGTTGGTGCAAAAATAGTGACGTAATAGTGTCGTTTTTAACGTATTTTTTAACGTCAAAAAAACGACATTATTACGTCATTATTTTTGCACCAACCTAATAGTTCGGGGTCAGATTGGCGATGATGGAATTGAATGTAACCAGCCAGTTTTTACCCCATTGGGTTGTTCGTGCAAAATCTCTGACCACTGAGAGTTCTGGAGACGTAACCATCGCGGAGTGATTTGTGGCATGGTGCACTTTTTTCACACAGGAGGTGCCCAAGGAACCTACTATACTGTGGATACGACAAAAATCAAAAACAACACGTATACACGAAATTAAAAAATAAAAGAAGGCGACAATTTACCAATTGCACCCTGTAAAGATATATATATATATATATATATATATATATATATATATATATATATTTATTAAAGACATTTTATGTTTAACGTTGTTATTTTTATAGATACAAGTATTTAAGCAAATGCTCTGTTTATGATAAACAGAGCATTTGCTTAAATACTTGTATCTATAAAAAAAATAACAACGTTAAACATAAAATGTCTTCAAAAATAAATTGTCGGACCTTGTCCATTTCTTAATATATATATATATATATATATATATATATATATATATATATATATATATATATATATATATATATATATATAAATAAAAGAAAGAACAGTAAGATATAAAATCCGGTGTTCTTATAGATATTTTATTTTTACAAAATAGTGCTTAATGTAAATTTACAGAGCATAAAAAATTCGCTTGAAGATGAAATGGAACTAATGCTTTTAATTTAATTGCAAAAATAAAATTAGGAGTTTTTAGCTTCTATTTTTGAAACATGGTTTGAACTGTGTAGCGAAAATAACCATATTTTAAATCAATTAATTTATAATATATATATATATATATATATATAGAAAAAGTTGCAAATTAAAAAAAATAATAATGTTTTTTATGAAAGTATTTATTTATTTATATATATGTTTGATATTTCAGATTGACCTCAATCTTTCTTCTGAAATAACTGTTTGTTACAAATAAATTAAAATTAGTTTGTTTACAAGTAGCGTCCGTCGCGAGACGCGGACGTCACGTGATATGGAACACCACTGTGTTCGAATATTCCTAACGTAAATCTAACTGTAATAATATTTTAGATGTTGTTTAAAAAAAATAAAAAACTTTTAACTATATCTAAAAAATGTTTAACTATTGAAATATTTATAAAGATTTTAAATACCTTATATTAAAATATATATATATATATATATATATATATATATATATATATATATATATATAATGTAGTTGATCTTCGATCGTCACTGCAATTATCAAAGTTGCATAATGAAAGAAAAACACTGAATGAATAGCGAGAAAAACAAATTTTAATGCATGAACTTGGGAAGAATGGAAATAAAATGTTTTATGAGAAAGTTAAAGAAAATCTATGTTATTTTTTAGAATCCTGCATTCCCGGCAGAAGTTACACGATTTTAAAATCTATTCCCCATTGGCTAATAGCAGAAAAGTAGAAAACATTACTCTCCCAGTGCGCGTTAGTTGTCTGTCTCGGATTTTTATGACAGATATTTATTTGTGGTCGCATGAAAATGGCGGAAACACTCAAAGCAGACAAATGCAATCAGGACTGTACGCATGCGTACAATGAGTGTTTAGACGATGATGGCGTCTGAGTTGATATCTGGAGAAAATGGAGATATATTTTATCTCTGAGGAAACTGGACAAATATAGCATGCATTTTGTTTATAAAGATTTCCAGATCAAATACACACATACACACACACACATACAAGACATTTACATACACAAAAATACACCCACACACATACATACACACACAAATACACACATACATACATACATACACACACATACATATACACAAACACACGCACATACATACACATACAATTACACACACATACATACAAACACAAACACACACATATACATACACACATACATACACACACAAACACACACACATACATACACACAAACACATACATACACACACATACATTTTTTCAGAGACACATTCATACACACACAAACACACTGATACACACACATACACACACAAACACACACACATACATACACAAACAAACACACACACACACATATATATATATATATGTGTGTGTGTGTGTGTGTGTGTTTGTGTGTGTGTGTGAATTAAAGTTCCTATTGGCCCCTCGATATATCTATATATATATATATATAGAGAGAGAGAGAGAAAGAATGAGAAAGACAGACAGGCAGATATACATATGTGTGCATATTCAAAGGCTTTTCGTTGAGGTCAGATCCAGGCTTGCCAGATTATATGAAGTTTAAAATATATATTAATATATTATACTAGCCATTATCGTTGCTTTCCTCGTTCAAGAGGAGTAAATTGAGTAGCTAGCTTAATAGCCGCCCTATCGAGTGGCATTTAAGATAGCTTCTATGGAGGACACTTTCTTTAGCCATCATCACAATAGTAAATGCGATAGGCATCAATAAACTGAAGAAGAACTCAAAATCGATCGCTGCATTTAAGAATTGAATTAATGTTGAAGCCTACCTTTTAAAAGTTCAACGATAATTCTTCTGCTGCCACTTAATTTAAAGACGATTTGATGTTTGTAGATTCTTATTTTCCGTACAATTATTTTTATTTTATGGGTGAGAGAACAGTGGACAATTTATACGATAAAATCAATATAGTGTAAAGATGGGAAAATATAAATTGGAATTAGTTATACGTTAAACATTTGAAGTGTTGAGAAACATAATAGCTGATTGAGTAAGACCTATATAATGGAATCTATATGAATTAATGCGAAATTGGAGCTCAATTTTCCCACAAATTCTGAGATTAAAAAGCCTCAACTCTACTTTAAAGTAGAGATTTTGCAAGCATAGCTTAGATGTGGCACAAGGCCGAACGCATAGTGCACCCACCGAGGACTGAACCCCCTACTCAGTCGCAATCGCTCCACTAAGACAGACTTGCCAACCATTACACCACCTCGAGGTACTCGACTCTACTTTTATAGTAATTATTTAATTATATGCCCTTTGCGCCACGCGGCAAGATGTGGCAAAAGCCAGAAACTTAAAGTGGGCTATCCCTGGCCGGAGTGTGAGAAAATTCCCTATAGGCCACGTAAGAACGGAGTCAGTTTCCCGAGACGAGACTCTGAACTTCAGCAGAGCTTTATCTGGGGGGATACCTCTGAATGCCAGGTAGTATAAGTGGAAAAATACAATAAGAATTTAAACAAACTTACCATGACAGCATTTCTTTTCATTCAAACTTGTTTGCATATATATATATATATATATATATATATATATATATATATATATATATATTAATGATATTATTGGTAATCCGTATGGAATTCCCAAGGGATATAAATCTGTTGAGAGCGCATTGTCAAAGACAGAGCAATAATTATTATGTAATGAAAAACAAACACTTAAAATCCATGAGTGATTTTTATTTCATAGAAGTCGATAAAAAATGGTTTTGAAAACTTCAACCCCGTAAACCAAATGTAAAGAGAAAAATCCACTCCAGGTTTAAAAATTCAGGTTCTAAAATGTAAGGAATATATTTAACAACACACACACACACATATATATATATATATATATATATATATATATATATATATATATATATATATATTCTATGTGATTATTATTTGTTGCATTTTTATAATTTATAATTAAATGTATATATATTATGTATATAACATATATCTCTTTGTTTGTATATATATATATATATATATATATATATATATATATATATTACATTCATTACGTACTTATAACCCTTGGGAAAGGTGTGCATCTTCTTCTTCTCCCTCCAGCTATGGGTAAATAGCAGGACAGACTGGGTTCTATAGCCTTGGATGGCAACTGGTCTAGGAGAAGGACAACTCTGGATTCAAAACCTGCGGACCTTGTATATACGTAGAGCGCCATGTCTCTGTATTTGGCCCTTCAAAAGTGTGTCTGAATGGTTCTGCACAAAAGGCCTTCACTATTATAATCAAATCTCTCATGTGCTGTTGTCAGGCAGTCGGTTTTTCGTGGGAACTGATCTGCTTGATCCTCATACGTCAAATTCGACGGGAGAGTCGACTATTATATATATATATATATATATATATATATATCAGTTCAACAGGATATATATCTGAGTTCCACAGTCAATTCATTATCTATTTCGATTCATACATCCGTCAGTATCTATCTATCTATCTATCTATCTATCTATCTCAGTCCATATCTATATGTCTCAGTCGATTCATTATCTATTTATCTATCTATTGCATGTTGTAAATTCCTCTGTATCAAGATAAAGCGAGAGTTAGATATTTGTAAAATTTGCCTATAAATAACATATCTCATACATGCTTATATAAGTCAATAACGTCACAACCTGAATCATTTCCACTACAATCTTCTTCTTTTACGAAACTTCTGTAAAATAATAATCACATGACTTGCACATTATACCGAAAACATTTAAGATCAAATGTAAGTTAATAGCTTTGTATAGAACTACGGATGAATTGATCTGATTTCATACTTAATTCTTCGTGTATTCCTTACATTTTTACTCTTTCTCTGAAATATACTACTTCATGTGACTCTTGGGCCTTGTAGAAAAGTTCCAAGGAGTGTAATATTGTGTGGTTAAAACAGAGGAGCAATAAGTTAATGTTCAGTTTTCTAACTATAAAAACACCCTAATTAACCGCCAAATAAAGTGTTGGAAATCTGTCTTATTTCTGAAATATGATATATTTGACACGGGAAACTGATGTAAAAAAAAAATTCTGGAAAAAGATTAAATAAAAACAAGTTTTCATTGGTCCGTGAATTGACGAATCAATAATTATAATCACATTTTTCTTTATTATATGACATCTATGTGTTTCTATCTTCTGATACAAAAAAAAAACAAAACTTTTGTCTCTTGAAGTGTCTGGTTGAGACTTGGCGACAACCAGTACTACACAAAGCGAAGGAAAACACAATTATAATAATAATAATAATGATAATAATAATGATAATAAAAATCTGCAACTTCTACGGGAAGAAAACAGAAAGAAACTGGTATGAACACCACCCAGACCCGGTTACGGAGATAGGACCTGTTACAATTCTATGGGATTACACATTACACACTGACAGAACAATCAAGGCCAACTGGCCAGATATTGTTATTAAAGACCACAAACAAAAACGGTGCCTCCTTATTGATATGGCAGTCCCTGCCGACTGCAATGTATCTTTGAAGATATTCAAAAAGTTGTCAAAATACAAGGACCTTGAAATAGAAATCTCGAAAATGTGGCATATGGGAATATCAACAATCCCTGTTGAAGTTGGAGCCCTGGGACTGGTCGGAAAAGATTGCAGTAGACTAATTGAAGGGATTCCTGGAATTCCATGCCTCAAGGAGATACAAAAATTGTTCTGACAAGTACAGCCCACAAATTACGAAGGGCTTTATCTATGTATTTTTTTTTTTTTTTTTGTCAGTGGAAAGGTGTCATGACGCCATTTCTAACCTTAGGTCCCTGGGCGGGACCGGAAAGAAATGTGTAAACGCCAAGAAATCAAAGAAAATAATAATAATAATAATAAATAATAATAATGATAATAATAATAATAATGATAATGATAATAATGATAATAATAATAATAATGATAATAATGATAATAAAAATAATAATGATAATATGTGTAAGACGAGTTCTTTAATCTACTTATTGACATGAGTGTCCCAGCAGACTGTAATATATGTTTGAAGATCTTCAATCAAAATATAAGGACCTTGAAATGGAAATCTCAAAAATTTTGCACATGAGGACATCAACAACTCCGCTTTTGAGGTCTCGGATTGATTGGAAAAGATTCCAATAGGCTCATTGAAGTGATTCCTGCTAGCCCAGGCCTGAAAGAATTTTTTAAAAAACTACTCACAAGTATACCCCACACCTTACGAAGGCCTTTATCTATGTAAAATAGGTGATCTTAGGGGGTTTTTTTGTGGGGTGGGGGGCTCCCTCAAAAAATGCTCAGTGGAAAATGTCATGATGCCATTTCTGACCTTAGGTCTCTGGTCGGGACCTGGAAAGAAATGAGTACACACGAGAAATCAAAGGAAATAAAATAATAATTCTAGTAAGATTTAAATGCATAAATGGAATAATCTATTGTGAACATGTCCGTATAAAAAATGTATTTTTGGCAAACTAATAAAAAATAACTAAAAGTAACGATGGAAAGTTCTCAGTTTTGTTATTTGAATTTTTGAATGAATCATAATTCCTAAATTAATGATTGAATAAGTTTCTTTCTAGTTATACGTCTCCAAAATAGCCGTGAAGATACCCGTGGAGCTATTCGTGGAATTTCCTCTGTTGCCTCGTTGAGCTTATGATATTGCAATGATAGTCATAAGTATAAATGAGGATCATTATTTAAAGAAGTGAGAGGGTACAAATGAAAAGATTTGAAATTGACACATTTTTTGGACTATGAATGCTGAAATTAAACCTTATGGTAATAAATTCGCTTAGAACGCGAATCAGAAAGAGCGCTTAAGGAATATTGGAATTGAGACCAAGATTTTAGATCTTCCGAAAAATTGCCACATTTAATCTGGTATAATTCTCGGAAAAGTTATTGCATTGTTAGGAGACATGTTAATTCCATGCTTCACGAAAAGAATTACCACCGACAGCGTCAATCGTCGACACCAAAATAATAATAATAATAATAATAATAATAATAATAATAATAATATTAATAATAATAATATTAATAATAATAATAATATTAATAATAATATTAATATTAATAATAATAATATTATTAATAATATTAATAATAATAATAATAATAATAATATTAATAATGATAATAATAATAATAATACTAATAATAATAATAATATTAATAATAATAATAATAATAATAATAATAATAATAATAATGTTAATAATGATAATATTAATATTAATAATAAAAACATTAATAATAATAATAATAATAATAATATGGTTTATTCACTGTCATGTGATATGGGCATAATATACACGCTTTGTTGTAAGAATGTATAAAAAATGCAAATGACTTGAAACAGTTTAATAATATGAGTAATAGATAACAGCGAACGCCCGGGGAGGGGAATAATAAAACTGCGGAGAAGAACAAATATTTCGGTGATCATCTTACAAGGATCAGATTTTAATAACTTAAGTCCGTGAGAAGATCGAATTTATTCCGCGGCTGATCAAGGCATTGAATACTGAAATTTGAGCCTTATTTACAATTGCAAAAATGGCGTAGCTGTAAGAATCGAGAGGCTAGTTTTACTGCCGCTAAGAAAAGGAATGACATCTTTGAAAGCAGGTAATAAATTAAAGATTTTTTTTTTGCTTTCCGCAACTCCGAAATAATTAAGATTAACCTTATTCTGTCACCGCACTTAACTTTTATATCTGAAGATCGACAGTCATTTTGCACTCGTTTAAACATTTATCCAGTAAAAAAAAATCAACAGAAATGCATTTACATTATACAAACAATGGCCTTGTTCCGTCAGTAACACATGCATTAATTCCCGATCACAATCACCTTCTTCCTGATCCTTAATACATGCCTATAGTAAAATCTTTAGAAATGTACTTTCTTTAAACATATAATAGACCTGTAGAGTCAGTTACTCTTGTATTAATTCCTGACCACTGACAATCCACTTTGGTGATTTCCAATGCATTTCATATAGTAGGATTATAAGCAATGCATTTCCATTATAGATATAATAACCCTATTTTATTAAAATTGCTTGCATTAATTCCTGACCACTGACAATTCCCTTCTTCATGATTTTCGATGCATTCTGTTTGTAAAATCATTAACAATATCGATTAAGCATTTCCATGCTATGTATGTATATATATATATATATATAAGTATTCATCGAGTCTGAAAAAAACCTCAATAGAATGCAGAAAGCACAGGATGGCCGTTTCGTCCTACATTTGGGACTCATCAGCAGTGCGCACCGAGAATTGAAACCCGACCCAGATTAGGTTGTCAAGCAAACATCAGACGAACTGTTTCCATCGGGCCTCGGTGACGATGAGATTGCAAATCAGACTCAACATAGCGTCGCTCGCTCACATATTCCGTGGTGGAACCCTACTGAGGTCTCTGTCACCATAGAACTGGAGCCACGCTACTCTCACAAGCCGCTCACTCTAGAGCATTAGAAGCCGGTTCAAGCGATGATATACAGAGATAGTAAATTATTAGGAGGATTTGATAATTATATTTAATTAATTCATCAGTCTGATAGAATCCTCAACAGAATGCAGAAAGCACTGACGGCCGTTTCTTCATATTTAGGACTCATCAGCAGTGCGCATCCACTAACCGAGAAGTGAAATCCGGACAGTTACATTGACGGGCAAACGTCATACCAACTGAACTACGGATTTGGTGACGAAGAGGTAACGAACTAGACTCGATATTGCCGCTCGTTCACATATTCCGTGGAAACTCCATCCAAGTTCTTTACCATAAAACTGTGCCTCTGGAGAGCTACGACTACCATCACCAAGCCGCTCCATCCAGAGCATTGTATTAGCCGGTTCAAACAAGAGATACAAATGATAGAAAGTAAGGAGGATTTGAGATAATTAAGTAATTCATCGAATCTAGAAGAAACCTCAACAGAATGCAGAAAGACTGGACGGCCGTTTCGTCCTATATTTGGACTCATCAACGGTGCACATCCACAGTGCACATCCACTACGAGAGAATTGAAACCCTGACAGTTAGGTTGTCAAGCAAACATTATACCAACTGTTCAATGGGCCTCATTGACAAAGAGATTGCAAATCAGACTCAATGTAGCTCATAATAATTTCTATCATGTACATCATCGCATCGAATTACCGTATAGTAAAAGTGCATAACTAGAGACATCGGTACCATGTGTCGCTGTGCTAGTGCTCTTTTTAATTTAAAATGAATAGGGTGTTATTTTATTAATAATGTCAATAAAACGCAATTGACTCCATCAAGCAGCAAGGTGTTTTTATCAGAGATTTTGATCAGCGTAGACGGCTGCTCTTACCAGGTAAGGAACTCACAACGGTTTTAGATCAAGTCATTGATTCAACCACTGAGCCTTTGTCATTGAGGACAATATTGTATATTTTTGAAATTAATGAACTAATGACTCCTGACGATGGCTCGAACGTAAAACGGCCGAAACGTCGTGAATATGGCAACGAAGATGAGGACAACAGTCCGAATAATGCAAATAGCGTAAAAACGACTATGTAGTTGATATCCCGCTAAACAAACAGAGTGACAGAATTAATTTCAACTCAAGAACTAATTTCAACACGGAACTAATTTCAACTCGGAACTAATTTCATCTCGAACTAATTTCAACTCCGAATTAACTTAAACTGTAAACTAATTTTAACTCGAATTAATTTCAACTCAGAACTAATTTCAACACGGAACTAATTTCAACTCAGAACTAATTTCAACTCGAACTAATTTCAACTCCGAATTAATTTAAACTGTAAACTAATTTTAACTCGGAATTAATTTCAACTCAGAACTAATTTCAAACACGGAACTAATTTCAACTCAGAACTAATTTCAACTCGGAACTAATTTCAACTCGACATTAATTTAAACAGTGAACTAATTTTAACTCGGAATTAATTTCAACGCTGAACTAATTTTAACTCGAGCTAATTTCAGCTTGAATTAATTTAAACTTGGAACTAATTTCAACTCGATTTAAAATACCCAACAATTGAGTTGCAATTAGTTCCGAGTCGAAATTAGTTTCGAATTTAAATTAATTCCCGAGTTGAAACTAATCTGCATCCCAACAAACAAAAAACACCTGTAACGCAAGAACCACGATGAAGAACATTACTCCGTAAAATGTATCTTTACGTAAAAAAACTTTAAGAAGCATTTCTGACTTAGCAAGTAAAAAAAAAAGTCGTGTTCAGATTTTACAAAACGATTGAAAAACGAATCTACACCTTTATGGAATTATTAAAATGATAAGTCATCCGAGAGCCAGTGTCGCTGTTTTGCCTCAAACAGTCGAAGTTAACGGTTATGGCGAGGGAGGGTTGTGTAATAAAATGGGAAAAAATCATTAAATTTTTCGGTATGAGACATGAATAGAAAATACCTTCCAATCGACGGCATTGTTAGAAAGCTTTGAGTCTCTCCAAAGAATTTAAGAAGAAATGTCTTGTCATTAACAACACCAAACGATTCCCGTCAAGAAAGAGTTATTACGATTTAGGAATTGATTCCGACTGAAAGAATATTTTTTTTTAATTCACAGTAGAGGTTACAGCTGCTTATGAAGAACCGGCTGCTATATTCTAACAGAATTAAAGAATTTAATTGTTAAGAAAGGATAAAATTCAAAACAAATTTTCATTTATGACGTTACCAGACTTTTTGGATGAAAATTCCTAATGAAACCTAGAGTGATATATAATTGAAAGAAGACACCATTGCATAAACGATTGAAGGATGGTTTAACTGTGGCACTATGTTGTAACACTGTGGCTGCGCAGTATACGTGGTTGAGAGAGTTTTTGCTTTAGGAATAGTCCCAACAATTCTTCGCCACATAAAATAAAAAAGTTACTTGGAAGATGAAAATTGGAACGTAAACGAGTAGAGCTTTACCTCTTGTTTCCTGTTTAAGATTGAGTTTCCATTTCCTTCTAATGTCTTTTCATTCTCTTTCGCTTATCATCCAGTTCACACCCTGCCTTGTCTTTTGAACATGATTAGAGCTTTATCTCTTGTTTCCTGTTTAGAATTGGGTTTCCATTTCCTTCTAATGTCTTTTCATTCGCTTTGCATATCATCCAGTTCACACTCCTCCCCTGGTCTTTTGAACAGGAGTAGAGCTTTTATCTCTTGTTCCTGTTTGGGAATTGGTTTCCATTTCCTTCTAATGTCTTTTCATTCTCTTTCACTTATCATCCAGTTCACCTCCTCCCTGGTCTTTTGAACAGGAGTAGAACTTATCTCTTGTTTCCTTGTTTAAATTGGGTTTCCATTTCCTTCTAATGTCTTTTTCATTCTCTTTCACTTATCATCCAGTTCACACTCCTCCCTGGTCTTTTTGAACAGGGAGTAGAGCTTTATCTCTGTTTCCTGTTTAGAATTGGGTTTCCATTTCCTTCTAATGTCTTTTCATTCGCTTTTGCATATCATCCAGTTCACACTCCTCCCTGGTCTTTTGAACAGGAGTAGAACTTTATCTCTTGTTTCCTGTTTAGAATTGGGTTTCCATTTCCTTCTAATGTCTTTTCATTCTCTTTCGCTTATCATCCAGTTCACACTCCTCCCTGGTCTTTTGAACAGGAGTAGAGCTTTATCTCTTGTTTCCTGTTTAGAGTTGGGTTTACATTTCCTTCTAATGTCTTTTCATTCGCTTTTGCATATCATCCAGTTCACACTCCTCCCTGGTCTTTTGAACAGGAGTAGAGCTTTATCTCTTGTTTCCTGTTTAGAATTGGGTTTCCATTTCCTTCTAATGTCTTTTCATTCTCTTTCACTTATCATCCAGTTCACACTCCTCCCTGGTCTTTTGAACAGGAGTAGAGCTTTATCTCTTGTTTCCTGTTTAGAATTGGGTTTCCATTTCCTTCTAATGTCTTTTCATTCTCTTTCACTTATCATCCAGTTCACACTCCTCCCTGGTCTTTTGAACAGGAGTAGAGCTTTATCTCTTGTTTCCTGTTTAGAATTGGGTTTCATTTCCTTCTAATGTCTTTTTCATTCTCTTTTCACTTATCATCCAGTTCACAATCCTCCCTGGTCTTTTGAACAGGAGTAGAGCTTTATCTCTTGTTTCCTGTTTAGAATTGGGTTCCATTTCCTTCTAATGTCTTTTCATTCTCTTCACTTATCATCCAGTTCACCTCCTCCCTGGTCTTTTGAACAGGAGTAGAGCTTTATCTCTTGTTTCCTGTTTAGAATTGGGTTTCCATTTCCTTCTAATGTCTTTTTTCATTCTCTTTCACTTATCATCCAGTTCACACTCCTCCTGGTCTTTGAACAGGAGTAGAGCTTTATCTCTTGTTTCCTGTTTAGAATTGGGTTTCCATTTCCTTCTAATGTCTTTTTCATTCGCTTTTGCATATCATCCAGTTCACACTCCTCCCTGGTCTTTTGAACAGGAGTAGAGCTTTATCTCTTGTTTCCTGTTTAGAATTGGGTTTACATTTCCTTCTAATGTCTTTTCATTCGCTTTTGCATATCATCCAGTTCACACTCCTCCCTGGTCTTTTGAACAGGAGTAGAGCTTTATCTCTTGTTTCCTGTTTAGAATTGGGTTTCCATTTCCTTCTAATGTCTTTTCATTCGCTTTTGCATATCATCCAGTTCACACACTTCCTCCCTGGTCTTTTTAAAACAGGGTAGAGCTTTATCTCTTGTTTCCTGTTTAGAATTGGGTTTCCATTTCCTTCTAATGTCTTTGCATTCGCTTTTGCATATCATCCAGTTCACACTCCTCCCTGGTCTTTTGAACAGGAGTAGAACTTTTTTCTCTTGTTTCCTGTTTAGAATTGGGTTTCCATTTCCTTCTAATGTCTTTTCATTCTCTTTTTCGCTTATCATCCAGTTCACACACATCCAGTTCCTCCTCCTAGTCTTTTGAACAGGAGTAGAGCTTTTATCTCTTGTTTCCTGTTTAGAATTGGGTTTCCATTTCCTTCTAATGTCTTTTCATTTTCTCTTTCACTTATCATCCAGTTCACACTCCTCCCCTGGTCTTTTGAACAGGAGTAGAGCTTTATCTCTTGTTTCCTGTTTAGAATTGGGTTTCCATTTCCTTCTAATGTCTTTTCATTCCTTTTGCATATCATCCAGTTCACTCCTCCTGGTCTTTTTGAACAGGAGTAGAGCTTTATCTCTTGTTTCCTGTTTAGAGTTGGGTTTACATTTCCTTCTAATGTCTTTTCATTCGCTTTTGCATATCATCCAGTTCACACTCCTCCCTGGTCTTTTGAACAGGAGTAGAGCTTTATCTCTTGTTTCCTGTTTAGAATTGGGTTTCCATTTCCTTCTAATGTCTTTTCATTCTCTTTCACTTATCATCCAGTTCACACTCCTCCCTGGTCTTTTAAACAGGAGTAGAAGCTTTATCTCTTGTTTCCTGTTTAGGATTGTTTCCATTTCCTTCTAATGTCTTTTTCATTTGTATTTTCTATATCATCCAGTTCACACTCCTCCCTGGTCTTTTGAACAGGAGTAGACCTTTATCTCTTGTTTCCTGTTTAGAATTGGGTTTCCATTTCCTTCTAATGTCTTTTCATTCTCTTTCGCTTATCATCCAGTTCACACTCCTCCTTGGTCTTTTGAACAGGAGTAGAGCTTTATCTCTTGTTTCCTGTTTAGAATTGGGTTTCCATTTCCTTCTAATGTCTTTCATTCTCTTTTCACTTATCATCCAGTTCCTGTTTACACCTCCCATTCTCTTTCGGTCTTTTTCCCTGAACAGGAGTAGAACTTTATCTCTTGTTTCCTGTTTAGGAATTGGGTTTCCATTTCCTTCTAATGTCTTTTTTCATTCTCTTTCTTATCATCCAGTTCACCTCCTCCTGGTCTTTTGAACAGGAGTAGAGCTTTTATCTCTTGTTTCCTGTTTAGAATTGGCTTCCATTTCCTTCTAATGTCTTTTCATTCGCTTTTGCATATCATCCAGTTCACATAGTCCTCCCTGGTCTTTTTGAACAGGAGTAGAACTTTATCTCTTTTTTTCCTGTTTAGGGATTGGGTTTCCATTTCCTTCTAATGTCTTTTCATTCTCTTTTGCTTATCATCCAGTTCACACTCCTCCCCTGGTCTTTTTTGAACAGGAGTAGAATGTTTTATCTCTTGTTTCCTGTTTAGAGTTGGGTTTACATTTCCTTCTAATGTCTTTTCATTCGCTTTGTTATCATCCAGTCTTTTGAACACATCTCTTGTCCTCCCTGGTCTTTTTGAACAGGAGTAGAGCTTTCTCTTCTTTGTTTCCTGTTTAGAGTTGGGTCTTTTGAACATTTATCCTTCTAATGTTTCTTTTTTCATGTCTGGTTTTTTCATATCATCCAGTTCACCTCCTCCCTGGTCTTTTGAACAGGAGTAGAGCTTTTATCTCTTGTTTCCTGTTTAGAATTAGGGTTTCCAATGTTCCTTTTGCTAATCCAGTTCTTTGGTCTTTTGAACAGCTTTTTTGTTTCAAAGGGTTTCCATTTCATCCAGTTTCTTTCGCTTGCATCAGTCCTCCTGGTCTTTTGAACAGGAGTAGAGCTTTATCTCTTGTTTCCTGTTTAGAGTTGGGTTTCCGGTTCCTTCTAATGTCTTTTCATTCTTTTTGCATATCATCCAGTTCACCTCCTCCCTGGTCTTTTTGAACAGGGGTAGAACTTTATATCTCTGTTTCCTGTTTAGAATTGGGTTTCCATTTCCTTCTAATGTCTTTTCATTCTCTTTCACTTATCATCCAGTTCACACTCCTCCCTGGTCTTTTGAACAGGAGTAGAGCTTTATCTCTTGTTTCCTGTTTAGAATTGGGTTTCCATTTCCTTCTAATGTCTTTTCATTCGCTTTTGCATATCATCCAGTTCACACTCCTCCCTGGTCTTTTGAACAGGAGTATAGCTTTATCTCTTGTTTCCTGTTTAGAATTGGGTTTCCATTTCCTTCTAATGTCTTTTCATTCTCTTTCGCTTATCATCCAGTTCACACTCCTCCCTGGTCTTTTGAACAGGAGTAGAGCTTTATCTCTTGTTTCCTGTTTAGAATTGGGTTTACATTTTCTTTCTAATGTCTTTTTCATTCCTCCACCGCTTATCATCCAGTTCACACTCCTCCCTGGTCTTTTTGAACAGGAGTAGAGCTTTATCTCTTGTTTCCTGTTTAGAATTGGTTTCCATTTTCTTTCTAATGTCTTTTCATTCTCTTTTTGCATATCATCCCAGTTCACTCCTCCCTGGTCTTTTGAACAGGAGTAGAACTTTATCTCTTGTTTCCTGTTTAGAATTGGGTTTCCATTTCCTTCTAATGTCTTTTCATTCTTGTTTTGCATATCATCCAGTTCACACTCCTCCCTGGTCTTTTGAACAGGATTTTAGGTTTATCCTTCTAATTCCTGTTTAGAATTGGGTTTTTGAACATTTCCTTTGTTCAATGTCTTTTCATTCTAATGTCTTTTTCTAAAGTCTTATCATCCAGTTCACACTCCTCCCTGGTCTTTTGAACAGGAGTAGAACTTATCTCTTGTTTCCAGTTTAGAATTGGGTTTACATTTCCTTCTAATGTCTTTTCATTCTCTTTTGCTTATCATCCAGTTCACACTCCTCCCTGGTCTTTTGAACAGGAGTTTAGAACCATTTAATGTCTTTCATTCTTTTCATTTCCAGTTTGGAATTTTGGGTTTCCAGTTCATTTCATTCTAATTCTCTTTTCATTCTCCTTTCTTTATAAGAGCTTTATCTCTGTTTCCTGTTTGAATTGCTTTTTTTCAATCTCTTCTTTTCATCTGAATCATCCAGTTCATTCCTGGAACGGGAGAAGCTTTATCTCTTGTTTCCTGTTTAGAATTGGTTTCCATTTTCCTTCTAATGTCTTTTCATTCAGCTTTTGCATATCATCCAGTTCACACTCCTCCCTGGTCTTTTTTGAACAGGGAGTAGAGCTTTATCTCTTGTTTCCTGTTTAGGATTGGGTTTACATTTCCTTCTAATGTCTTTTTCATTCATTTTGCATATCATCCAGTTCACACTCCTCCTGGTCTTTTGAACAAAGTAGAGTTTAGCTTTTCATCTCTTGTTTCCTGTTTTAGAATTTGGTTTACTTGTTCCTTATTTCCTTCTAATGTCTTTTCATTCGCTTTTGCATATCATCCAGTTCACACTCCTCCCTGGTCTTTTGAACAGGAGTAGAGCTTTATCTCTTGTTTCCTGTTTAGAATTGGGTTTACATTTCCTTCTAATGTCTTTTCATTCGCTTTTGCATATCATCCAGTTCACACTCCTCCCTGGTCTTTTGAACAGGAGTAG
The DNA here is from genome assembly GCA_903632075.3 of Acanthosepion pharaonis. Classification (NCBI taxonomy): domain Eukaryota; kingdom Metazoa; phylum Mollusca; class Cephalopoda; order Sepiida; family Sepiidae; genus Acanthosepion; species Acanthosepion pharaonis. The sequence continues at coordinate 26,183 of CAHIKZ030000372.1, read as the reverse complement.
AGCTTTATCTCTTGTTTCCTGTTTAGAATTGGGTTTACATTTCCTTCTAATGTCTTTTTTATTTCTTTTGCTTATCATCCAGTTCACACCTCTCCCTGGTCTTTTGAACAGGAGTAGAGCTTTATCTCTTGTTTCCTGTTTAGAATTGGGTTTAACATTTCCTTCTAATGTTTCTTTTCATTCTCTTTTCCATATCATCCAGTTCACACTCCTCCCTGGTCTTTTGAACAGGAGTAGAGGTTTATCTCTTGTTTCCTGTTTAGAATTGGGTTTACCTTTTAAAGTTCCTTCCGCTAATGTCTTTTCATTCTCTTTTTGCGTAAAAATCCAACTTTTATTCATCCAGTTCACCTCCTCCCTGGTCTTTTTTGAACAGGAGTAGGAATATCTCTTGGTTTCTTTTAGAATTGGGTTTTCATTCTAATTTTCTAATGTCTTTTCATTCTTGTCTTTTGAACAGTTTATCATCCAGTTCACCTTTGCATATCTCCTCCCTGGTCTTTTTGAACAGGGGAGTAGAGCTTATCTCTTGTTTCCTGTTTAGGAATTGGGTTTCCATTTCCTTCTATTTTTCTAATGTCTTTCATTCTCTTTCCTTGCTTATCATCCAGTTCACATCGGTCCCTCCTTGGTCTTTTGAACAGGAGTAGAGCTTTAGCGATTGTTTCCAAGATTCGAACTGGGTTCGACTTATCTCTTTGTTTCATCCACCCCACCTCCTCCCTTGTTTTAGAATTGGGTTATCGAATTTTCTTTCAATGTCTTTTCATTCTCTTTTTGCTTATCATCCAGTTCACCTTCCCTTGTCTCCCTTTATTCTTGTCTTTTGAACATGTTTAATAGTCTTTATCCTATAATATATCATCAGTTTATGTTTAACAGAATATCTTGTTTCCTGTTTATTTTTGTTTCTTCTAATGTCTTTTCATTCGCTTTTGTATATCATCCAGTTCACACCTCTCCCTGGTCTTTTGAACAGGAGTGGAGTTTAATCTTGTTTCCTGTTTAGAATTGGGTTTACATTTCCTTCTAATGTCTTTTCATTCGCTTTGGCATATATCATCCAGTTCACACTCCTGGTCCTAATTTTTGAACGGGGGTAGAGCTATATCTCTTGTTTTCTGTTTCCTGTTATGAAATTGGGTTATGTATAATCCATTTCTTCCCTAATATACGGTTTTGTCCTATTTATCCTTCTGTTTTCATTCCTTTTGCATATCATCCAGTTCACACTCCTCCCTGGTCTTTTGAACAGGAGTAGAGCTTTATCTCTTGTTTCCTGTTTAGAATTGGGTTTACATTTCCTTCTAATATAATTTTCATTCTTTTGCATAATATATTTCACTTCCCTGGTCTAATTTAATACAGGAGTAGAGCTTCTCTTGTTTCCTTTTCTTGTCTTTTCATTGTTTTGTATATCAATTATACGGTTTTTTGAATATATTATACGTGTTTCCTGTTTATAATGGGTTCCATTTCCTTCCTGTCTTTTCATATCATCCAGTTGCATATCATCTCCTCCCTGGTCTTTTGAACAGGAGTAGAGCTTTATCTCTTGTTTCCTGTTTTATAATTGGGTTTTCATTTCCTTCTAATGTCTTTTCATTCGCTTTTTAAATATCATCCAGTTCACACTCCTCCCTGGTCTTTTGAACAGGAGTAGAGCTTTATCTCTTGTTTCCTGTTTAGAATTGCACTTTTTTTCTTTCTAATGTCTTGACAGATCATTCTTTTTACTAAATCATCCAGTTCACACTCCTCCCTGGTCTTTTTTGAACAGAGTAGAGCTTTTTTCTCTTGTTTCTGCTGTTTAGAATTGGGTTTACATTTTCTTTCTAATGTCACCATTCTTTTGCATATCATCCTATATTTCAACCTCCTGGTCTTTTTGAACAGGAGTAACTTATCTCTTGTTTCCTGTTTAGAATTGGGTTTCCATTTTTTTCTTTCTAATGTCTCTTTTCATCATCAGTGTTCTTTTGGGTGAAAGTTCAAATCTTCCTTTTCTTTCTAAATCTCTTTTATCATCCAGTCCAAAATGAGCTTATCTCTTGTTTCCTGTTTAGAGTTGAGGTTTTCATTTCTTCTAATGTCTTTCATTCTCTTTTAGGTCATCCAGTTCACTCCTCCCTGGTCTTTTTTGAACAGGAGCAGACTTTATCTTGTTTCCTGTTTAGGTGGGATACTACATTTCCTTTCTAATGTCTTTTCATTCTGACTTTGCTTTATCATCCAGTTCCACCGCTCCTCCCTGGTCTTTTGAACAGGGCCGGTTTAACGTTATCTCTTGTTTCCTGTTTAAAAAAATATTGTTTCCCGTTCTAATGGGTTTTTCATCGAGCTTTTGCATATCATCCGCCCCACACGTCCTCTGGTTCTTTTGAACCCGGAAGGCAGATCTCTTTGTTTCTGTTTAGAATTGTCGTCCGATTTCTTCTAATGACTTTTTTCAGACCGCGACTTGCTATCATCCAGTTACTACTCTCCCTGGTCTTTTGAACAGGAGAGTCTTTTATCTCTTGTTTCTGTTTGAATTGGGTTTCCACCTTCTTTAATGTCTTTTCATTCAGACCTTATCATCCAGTTCACAAAGCCTGGTCATTTGAACAGGAGTAGAAAACTACACTTGAATTCCTGAATTGCGACATTTCTTTCCATAATTCAGATTCTTAGAAAAGACAAACATCCAGTTCAAACAGGAGGTTTTGGTTCTTTGAACAGGAAAAAAATAACAAAGGAGGTCGTTTATCCATAGCGTAAAATTGGGTTTACATTATGGGAGCTAATGTCATTTAAACTTTTTTTTGCGCATTACTATAGTTCATAGTCTCCTTCTTGTTTTTTTGAACAGGAGTAGAGCTTGTCTAGATCCCATGTTTAAAATTGTCTTCTAGGAATTGGCTTACATTTTTAAAAAATTTTCATCGCTTGCTATAGCATCCAGTTCACCTTTTTCCTGGTATTTTGAACAGGAGAGCTATCTCTTGTTTCGTTTAGAATTGCTTACATTTCCTTCTAATGCTTTCAGGATCCCATAGGTCGTTTGAACTATCTTTATCTCTTTGTTTCCTGTTTAGACCTTTTTTACTTAACCGCATTACTATATCATCCAGTCTTTCTGGTCTTTTGAACAGGAGTAGAATTATCCCTTGTTTCCCATAGTTTAAAATTTCCGGTTCCTTCTATTTTATTCTAGCTCTATTTTCCAAAGTCTCCTTGTCTGGATCATATCATTCAGTCTTTTAACACAGAAGGTTTATCCTTGTTTCCAGTTTGAACAGGAAACTTGGTTTCCTTCTAAAGTTTTTCCTGAACAGGAGTCTCCATTTCTGGATCATTTTCAGATCTTTTCTGGTTCGCTGCATATCATCCATGGCATCAGACCTTTAAAATTAGGAACAGGACTATAGCTCCTGTTTCCTTCTTTGAATTGGGTTCAGATCCCATATTCTAAAAATGTCTTTTTCATGGCATCATAGACCTCTTTCCAGTTCACACATCCTATAGCTTTAGTCTTTTCGTTTTTGAATTTCCGAGAATGTCTTGATTCCATAGCGTAAAATCTAAGTCTCATTGTCTGGCATCTGTCTTTTCAAAATTTTTAGCGCATTACTATAGTTCTACACTCCTTGTTTGGTCTTTTTGAACAGGAGGAGCTTATCTAGTTTCCTTCTAAAATTACTTCTATTTCTATGTCTTTTAAAGTCTTGCATATCATCCAGTCTTTTCTGGTCTTTTGAACAGGAGTAGAAGGTTTATCCCTTGATTCCCAGTTTGGAAATTCTTTCTCGCTATGTTTTTTCATTCTCTTTTTACAAATCTAAGTCTCAGTAATATATAACCTCTTTTTTGGTTTTTGTTTTGAAAGTAGAGTTTATCCCTTGTTCCAGTTTAAATCCCATATTTTCTTTCTAATGTTCTCTTTCATCTCTTTCGTTATCTCCATTGTCTGGATCATAGTCTTTTCTTTTTGAACAGGGTAGAGCTTTATCCCTTGTTTACAGTTTAGGATTAAATTCTGGTTCTTCATGCCTTTTCATTCTCTTTTGTTCTCATCCAGTTCATCACCTCTTTCTTTGAACAGGAGTAGAGGTTTATCCCTTGTTTCCCATTGGGTTTCCCGTGTCTTCTTTCGGCTTGGCATCTAGTTCTACTTTAACAATTCTAAGGAGTAGAGCTACTCTTTTCTAGAATCTTTTCGACTTTTTCATTCAAGAAATGTTTATCCCCCTGGTCGTTAAAAGTTCATTTCAGTTTAGAATGGGGATCTATTTTCTTTTAAAATCTTTTCATTCTCAGTGTCTTATCACCTAGTTTCTTTCCTGTTCTTTTTGAACAGGAGTAGAAAATGTCTTGATCCCATTTTAAATTGGGTTTACCATCACTTCCAGAACATTTTCATTCTCTATTGCTTACTCCAGTTCACATAGTCCCTGGTCTTTTTTTTGAACAGGAGTAGAATGTTTTTTTCCAGTTTAGGATAGTTTAAAAATTTACTTCTTTTCTATTTGTGGCATCTCCAGTTCACCTTTTTCTTTTGAACAATTCCCTTGTTTCGCAGAATTACTTCTAAAGTCTTTTCATTCCTCTTTTCGCCCTATTCATAGTCTTTTCTAGTCTTTTGAACAGGAGTAGAAAATCCATTTCCTGAATCAATTGCCCATTTCTTCTAAATTCTCTTTTTCGCTTTATCATCCAGTTGTATGGATCATAGTCCTTTCTGGTCTTTTGAACAGGTGTAGAAAATGTTGTTTCCCATGTTTAAATTCTCTTTATTTTCTAATGGCAGTTTGCTTTAGCTCTATAGTTCTCCATTGTCTCTTTCTGGTCTTTTGAACAGGAGTAGAGGTTTATTCTCTTGATTCTAAAGCGTAAAATTGTTAGATCCTTCATTCGCTTTTGGGATCTGAACCTCTCCAGTGTCTGGATCATAGTCTTTTTGGTCTTTTGAACAGGAGTAGAGATCTAATTTCCTTTTAGGATGGTTTACAAATTTTGAAACTCTTTTCTTCATTCTATTATTGTTCAAAGTCATCTATTGTAGAATCCCATTATGGGAACTAGTCATTTAAAAATACTATGGCTTATCTCTTGTTTCTTTTTTACAGTATTGGGTTTACCAATCCTTAAAATTTCGCTGTCACTATAGCTGTAGTCTCCATTATAGCTCTTCTTTTCTGGTCTTTTGAACAGGAGTAGAAATTGTCTAGTTCCCATAGCGTAAAATTCTCTTCGCTTTGGGATCTAGAACTAATTTAAGCCTTTTACTCTATTTCTTTCTGTTCTTTTGCGCAGTATCCTAGATCATAGTCTTTTCTGGTCTTTTTGAACAGGAGAGAAAATGTATCTCTTGTTCCGATAGCGTTAAAATTTTAAATGTTTCCCATATCGTTCTCTTCTAATGCCTTTTTTTTCCTTTTAAGCGCAGTACTATATCTCTAGTCTCTTCTGGTCTTTTGAACAGGAGTAGAAATTTATCCCATGCGTAAAAATTCCTCTTTATGGCATTGGGACCTTTAAAAATTTAAGCGCATTACTATAGCTCCAGTTTCTTTCTGGTCTTTTGAACAGGAGTAGAAAATTCAGATCCCATAGCGTTTAAAATCTTCGCTATGGGATCTAGACCTTTAAAATTTAACGCATATCATATAGTTCTAGTCTCTTTCTGGTCTTTTTGAACAGGAGTAGAAAATGTTAGATCCCATAGTTTAAAATCTCTTCCATTTTATTCTAGTGTCTTTTTTACAAATTTATGCGCAATACCATAGCTCTAGTTCTTTTTCTTGTCTTTTGAACAGGAGAAAATGTCTAGATCCCATAGCGTAAAATTCGTTATGGAACTAGACCTTTTAAAGGCATTACTAGACCTTTTTTTCATTCTCTTTCGCTTTACTATAGCCAGTCTAGTCTCCTTCTGGTCTTTTTGAACAGGAGTAGAAAATAGCTCTAGATCCCATAGGAACAGAGGTAAAATTCGCTAAATTCTCTTCTTTTTTAAAATTTAAGCACGCAATTACTATAGCTCTAGTCATTTTGAACAGGAGTAGAAAATGTTTAGATCCCATAACGTAAAAATCTTCGCTATGGCATCTAGACCTTTACCAATTCTAAGGCATTACTATAGTCTCTAGTCTCTTTCTGGTCTTTTTGAACAGGAGTAAATGTCTAGATCCCATAGAAATTCTCATCGCGTCTGAACCTTTTAAATTCTAAGCGCATTACTATGGCTCTAGTCTCCTTCTGGTCATTTGAACAGACTCTTCCCATACGTAAAATTCTCTTCGCTATAGCATCTAGATTTTATTAAGCGCAGTACTATATCTCTAGTCTTTATCTGGTCTTTTGAACGGGAGTAGAAAATGTCTAGATCCCATAGCGTAAAATTCTCTTCGCTATGGCATCTAGACCTTTTAAATTTAAATGCATTACTATAGCTCTAGTCGCTTTTCTGGTTTTTTGAACAGGAGAGTAAGTGTTTAGATCATAACGTAAATTCTCTTCGCTAGGCGTTTTTAAATTTAAACGCATTTATAAATCATCCTCTGGCATCTAGAACAGGAGTTGTCTAGATCACAGAGCGTAAAATTCTTCGCTATGTGACAGTCCTTTACAAATTTAGCATTACTATAGCTAGTCTCTTTCTGGTCTTTGAACAGGAGAGTAGGTCTAGATCCCATAGCGTAAAATTCTCTTCGCTATGGGATCTAGACCTTTTGAAATTCGCGCATTACTATATAGCTCTAGTCTCTTTCTGGTCTTTTTGAACAGGGGTAGAAAATGTCTAGATCCGATAGTAAAATTTCGCTATCCTTTTCTTTTAGAATTTAAGCACATTACTAGCTCTACCTTTTGAATAATGTCTAAGCGCAAATTCTCTTCATCTATAAGCGCATTACTATAGCTCTAGTCTCTTTCTGGTCTTTTGAACGGGAGTAGAAAATGTCTAGATCCCATAGCGTAAAATTATCTTTGCTAATCTAAGACCTTTTTAAATTTAAGCGCATTACTATAGCTCTAGTCTCTTTCTGGTCTTTTTTGAATACAGGAGTAGAAAATGTCTAGATCCCATATAGCCTTTGTAAAAATCTCTTCGCTATGGCATCTGAACCTGGCATTACTATAGCTCTAGTCCTGGTTTTTTTGGTTGGGGTACCAAATGTCTAAGCGCTCTTCCGCTGTGGCAACTTTAAGCGCATTACTAGAATCTCTTTTTTTGAACAGCAGTGAAAATGATCCCATAGCGTAAAAATTCTCTTCGCTATGGCATCTAGACCTTTTTAAAATTTAAGCGCATTACTATAGCTCTAGTCTCTTTCTGGTCTTTTTGAACAGGAGTAGAAAATGTCTAGATCCCATAGCGTAAAATTCTCTTCGCTATGGCATCCTAGACCTTTTGAAATTTGCATTACATAGCTCTAGTCTCTTTCTTGTCTTTTGAACAGGAGAAAAATGTCTAGATCCCATAACGTAAATTCTCTTCCTTTATGGCATCTAGACCTTTTTAAATTAAGCGCATTACTATAGCTCTAGTCTCTTTCTGGTCTTTTGAACAGGGTAGAAAATTGTCTAGATCCCATATGTAAAATTCTCTTCTCTGCTATGGCATCTAGACCTTTTACCAATTTAAGCGCAGTATTATAGCTCTAGTCTCTTTCTGGTCTTTTTGAACAGGAGAGAATGTCTAGATCCCATAGCGTAAAATTCTCTCGCTATGGCATTCAGACCTTTTTACCAATTTAAGCGCATTACTATAGCTCTAGTCTTTCTGGTCTTTTGAACAGGATTAGAAAATCTCTAGATCCCATAGCGTAAAATTCTCTTCGCTATGGCATCTAGACCTTTTTTCAATTTAAGCACATTACTATAGCTCTAGTCTCTTTCTGGTTTTGAATAGAGAAAATGTCTAGATCCCATAGCGTCTCTTCGCTATGGCATCTAGACTAACTTTTAATTTAAGCGCATTACTATAGCTCTAGTCTCTTTCTGGTCTTTTTGAACAGGAGAATGTGTCAGATCCCATAGCGTGGGGTATCTTCGCTATGGCATCTAGACCTTTTTTACTATTTTGGAGCGCAATTATAGCTTAGTCTCTTTCTGGTCTTTTGAACAGGAGTAGAAAATGTCTAGATCCCATAGCGTAAAATTCTCTGAGCATCTAGACCTTTTATGGCAGTACTATAGAGTCTCTTTCTGGTCTTTGGTGGGGTAAAAATTTAGATCCCGCGTAAAATTCTTTCGCTATAGCTCTAGTCTCTTTCTGTCTTTTGAACCTGGTCGCAAGTCTTTCTAGTCTCTTTTGAACTGGTCTTTTTGAAAATCCCCCATAGCGTAATCTTCATCATCTAATTTCTTTATAATTTAAGCGCAAATAGCTCTAGTCTTTCTGGTCTTTTTGAACAGGAGTATGTCTAGATCGTAAAATTCTCTTCCTTCTATGGCATCTGAACTTTACCAATTTGAATCCCATAGCATCTAGACAAATTTAACCGCAGTACTATAGCTCTAGTCTTTTCTGGTCTTTTGAACAGGAGTAGAAAATGTCTAGATCCCATAATAAAAATTCTCTTCGCTATGGCATCTAGACCTTTTAAAATTTAAGCGCATTACTATAGCTCTAGTCTCTTTCTGGTCTTTTGAACAGGAGTAGAAAATGTCTGATCCCATAGCGTAAAATTCTCTTCATATGGCATCTAGACCTTTTTAAATTTAAGCGCATTACTATAGCTCTAGTCTCTTTCTGGTCTTTTGAACAGAACAATGTCAGATCCCATATGAAAATTCTCTGCTATGGCATCCCATTTGAAATAAATTACTTCTCTTTTCTGGTCTTTTGAACAAAGGATCCTCCATAGAAAATTCTCTTCTTTTAGACCTTTTAAATTTAACCGCAGTACTATAGCTCTAGTCTTTTTCTGGTCTTTTGAACAGGAGTGAAAATGTCTAGATCCCATAGCGTAAAATTCTCTTCGCTATGGCATCTAGACCTTTTAAAATTTAAGCGCAGTACTATAGCTCTAGTCTCTTTCTGGTCTTTTTGAACAGGAGTAAAAATGTCTAGATCCCATAGCGTAAAATTCTCTTCTATGGCATCTAGACCTTTTTAAAATTAACCGCATACTATAGCTCTAGTCTTTTTCTGGTTTTTTGGTGGATGTTAGATCCTATAGCGTAAATTCTCTTCGCTATGGCATCTAGACCTTTTGAAATTTAAGCGCATTACTATAGCTCTAGTTTTCTGGTCTTTTGAACAAGAGTAAAAATGTCTAGATCCCATAGCGTAAAATTCTCTTCGCTATGGCATCTAGACCTTTTTTTACCAATTTAAGCGCATTACTATAGCTCTAGTCTCTTTCTGGTCTTTTGAACAGGAGTAGAATGTCTAGATCCCATCTAGCCTTTTAAAATTTAAGAGCAGTTCTAGTCTTTCTGGACTATGGCATCCCATAGACCTTTTTAAAAATTTAAGCGCAGTACTATAGCTCTAGTCTCTTTCTGTTCTTTTGAACAGGGAAAATGTCTAGATCCCATAGCGTAAAATTCTCTTCGCTATGGCATCTAGACCTTTTAAATTTAAGCGCATTACTATAGCTCTAGTCTCTTTCTGGTCTTTTGAACAGGAGTAGAAAATGTTTAGATCCCATAGCGTAAAAATTCTCTTCGCTATGGCATCTAGACCTTTTTTGTACAATTTAAGGCATTACTATAGCTCTAGTCTCTTTCTGGTCTTTTGAACAGGAGAGAAAATGTCTAGATCCCATAGCGTAAAAATTCTTCGCTATAATCTAAACCCATCTAGACCTTTTCTGAAATTTTCTGGTCTTTTGAACAGGGATTACTATAGCTCTAGTCTCTTCGCTTCTGGTCTTTTTGAACAGGAGTAGAAAATGTCTAGATCCCATAGCGTAAAATTCTCTTTCGCTATGGCATCTAGACCTTTTACAAATTTAAGCGCAGTACTATAGCTCTAGTCTCTTTCTGGTCTTTTTTTAACAGGAGTAAAAATGTCTAGATCCCATATCGTAAAATTCTCTTCGCTATGGGATCCCTTTTATTTAAGCGCAGTACTATAGCTCTAGTCTCTTTCTGGTCTTTTTAACAGGAGTATCTAGATCCCATAGCGTAAAATTCTCTCTTCGCTATGGCATTCGACCTTTTTACAAATTTAAGCGCAGTACTATAGCTCTAGTCTCTTTCTGGTCTTTTGAACAGGAGAAAATGTCTAGATCCCATAGCGTAAAATTCTCTTCGCTTATGGCATCTAGACCTTTTTACCAATTAAGCGCATTACTATAGCTCTAGTCTCTTTCTGGTCTTTTGAACAGGAGTAGAAAATGTCTAGATCCCATAGCGTAAAATTCTCTTCGCTATGGCATCTAGACCTTTAAAATTTAAGCGCATTACTATAGCTCTAGTCTTTTCTGGTCTTTTGAACAGGGAGTGAAAATGTCTAGATCCCTTTTGAACGTAAAATCTCTTCCCATATCTAAAATTCTCTTCATCTAGACCTTTTTACCAATTTAAGCGCATTACTATAGCTCTAGTCTCTTTCTGGTCTTTTGAACAGGAGTAAAATTCTGTTCGCTAGTGGGATCCCATAACCACCGTAAAATTCTCTTCGCTATGGCATCTAGACCTTTTTAAAATTTTAAAATTTGCATTACTATAGCTCTAGTCTCTTTCTGGTCTTTTGAACAGGAGTAGAAAATGTCTAGATCCCATAGCGTAAAATTCTCTTCCCTATGGGATCTAGACCTTTTAAAATTTAAGCGCAGTACTATAGCTCTAGTCTCTTTTCTGGTCTTTTGAACAGGAGTAGAAAATGTTTAGATCCCATAGCGTAAAATTCTCTTCGCTATGGCATCTGAACCTTTTACCAATTTAAGCGCATTACTATAGCTCTAGTCTCTTTCTGGTCTTTTGAACAGGAGTAGAAAATGTCCAAATCAGATCTAGACCTTTTATAAATTTAAATATAGCTCTTCTTTTCTGGTCTTTTGAACAGGAGTAGACCTTTTAGCAAATTCTCTTCGCTATGGCATCTAGGTAAAATTCTTTTTTATTTAAGCGCCTTACTATAGCTCTAGTCTCTTTCTGGTCTTTTGAACAGGAGTAAAATGTCTAGATCCCATATCGTAAAATTCTCTCTTCGCTATGGCATCTAGACCATTTTAGAAATTTAAAATTACTATAGCTCTAGTCTCTTTCTGGTCTTTTGAACAGGAGTAGAAATGTTTAGATCCCATATCGTAAAATTCTCTTCGCTATGGCATCTAGACCTTTTAGAATTTAAGCGCAGTACTATAGCTCTGTCTCTTTCTGGTCTTTTGAACAGGAGTAGAAAATGTCTAGATCCCATAGCGTAAAATTCTCTTCGCTATGGCATCTAGACCTTTTTACCAATTTAAGCGCATTACTATAGCTCTAGTCTCTTTCTGGTCTTTTGAACAGGAGTAGAAAATGTCTAGATCCCATAGCGTAAAATTCTCTTCGCTATGGCATCTAGACCTTTTTTAAAATTTAAGCGCATTACTATAGCTCTAGTCTCTTTCTGGTCTTTTGAACAGGAGTAGAAAATGTCTAGATCCCATATCGTAAAATTCTCTTCGCTATGGCATCTAGAACTTTTTACCAATTTAAGCGCATTACTATAGCTCTAGTCTCTTTCTGGTCTTTTTGACAGGAGGGTAAAATGTCTAGATCCCATAGCGTAAAATTCTCTTCGCTATGGCATCTGAGACCTTTTTAAAATTTAAACGCATTACTATAGCTCTAGTCTCTTTCTGGTCTTTTTGAACAGGAGAAAATGTCTAGATCCCATAGCGTAAAATTCTTTACGCTATGGCATCTGGTCTTTTGAATAGGACCTTTTTAAAATTTAAGGCATCTTACTATAAATTTAAGCTCTAGTCTCTTTTTCTGGTCTTTTGAACAGGGAGTAGAAAATGTCTAGATCCCATAGCGTAAAATTCTCTTCGCTATGGCATTTAAGCTAGAGTCTCTTTTGGTCTTTTTTGAACAGGGTAGAAAAATGTCTAGATCCCATTAAAATTCTCTTCGCTAAGGATCTAGCATTACTATAGCTCTAGTCTCTTTCTGGTCTTTTTTAACAGGAGTAGAAAATGTCTAGATCCCATATCGTAAAATTCTCTTCGCTATGGCATCTAGACCTTTTTAAAATTTAAGCGCATTACTATAGCTCTAGTCTCTTTCTGGTCTTTTGAACAGGAGTAGAAAATGTCTAGATCCCATAGCGTAAAATTCTCTTCGCTATGGCATCTAGACCTTTTTAAAATTTAAGCGCATTACTATAGCTCTAGTCTCTTTCTGGTCTTTTGAACAGGAGTAGAAAATGTCTAGATCCCATAGCGTAAAATTCTCTTCGCTATGGCATCTAGACCTTTTAAAATTTAAGCGCAGTACTATAGCTCTAGTCTCTTTCTGGTCTTTTGAACAGGAGTAAAATGTCTAGATCCCATAGCGTAAAATTCTCTTCGCTGATCTAGACCTTTTAATTTAAGCGCATTACTATAGCTCTAGTCTCTTTCTGGTCTTTTGAACAGGGTAGGTCTAGATCCCATAGAAAATTCTCTTCGCTATGGCATCTAGACCTTTTTACCAATTTAAGCGCAGTACTATAGCTCTAGTCTCTTTCTGGTCTTTTGAACAGGAGTAGAAAATGTCTAGATCCCATAGCGTAAAATTCTCTTCGCTATGGCATCTAGACCTTTTTACCAATTTAAGCGCATTACTATAGCTCTAGTCTCTTTCTGGTCTTTTGAACAGGAGTAGAAAATGTCTAGATCCCATAGCGTAAAATTCTCTTCGCTATGGCATCTAGACCTTTTTGAAATTTAAGCGCATTACTATAGCTCTAGTCTCTTTCTGGTCTTTTGAACAGGAGTAGAAAATGTCTAGATCCCATAGCGTAAAATTCTCTTCGCTATGGCATCTAGACCTTTTTTAATTTAAGCGCATTACTATAGCTCTAGTCTCTTTCTGGTCTTTTGAACAGGGTAGTGAAAATGTCTAGATCCCATAGCGTAAAATTCTCTTCGCTATGGCATCTAGACCTTTTAAAATTTAAGCGCATTACTATAGCTCTAGTCTCTTTCTGGTCTTTTGAACAGGAGTAAAAATGTCTAGATCCCATAGCGTAAAATTCTCTTCGCTATGGCATCTAGACCTTTTTTAAAATTTAAGTCTCTTTCAGTTTTGACAGGGTATAGCTCTAGTCTCTTTCTGGTCTTTTGAACAGGCAGAATGTCTAGATCCCATTTGAGCAGGAGTAAAAATTCTAGATCTCTTCATGGCATCTAGACCTTTTTAAAAATTTAAGCGCATTACTATAGCTCTAGTCTCTTTCTGGTCTTTTGAACAGGAGTTTGTAAAATGTAAAATTCTCTTCGCTATGATCCCTTTTTAAATTTAAGCATAAAAGCTTCTCTTTCTGGTCTTTGGCATCTAGATCCCATTTTCTCTTCGCTGTGGCATCTCGATTTTTGAAATTTAAGCATTACTATAGCTCTAGTCTCTTTCTGGTCTTTTGAACAGGAGAAAAATGTCTAGATCCCATAGCGTAAAATTCTCTTCGCTATGGCATCTAGACCTTTTTAAAATTTAAGCGCAGTACTATAGCTCTAGTCTCTTTCTGGTCTTTTGAACAGGAGTAGAAAATGTCTAGATCCCATAGCGTAAAATTCTCTTCGCTATGGCATCTAGACCTTTTTGAAATTTAAGCGCATTACTATAGCTCTAGTCTCTTTCTGGTCTTTTGAACAGGAGTAGAAAATGTCTAGATCCCATAGCGTAAAATTCTCTTCGCTATGGCATCTAGACCTTTTTACCAATTTAAGCGCAGTACTATAGCTCTAGTCTCTTTCTGGTCTTTTGAACAGGAGTAGAAAATGTCTAGATCCCATAGCGTAAAATTCTCTTCGCTATGGCATCTAGACCTTTTAAAATTTAAGCGCATTACTATAGCTCTAGTCTCTTTCTGGTCTTTTGAACAGGAGTAGAAAATGTCTAGATCCCATAGCGTAAAATTCTCTTCGCTATGGCATCTAGACCTTTTAAAATTTAAGCGCATTACTATAGCTCTAGTCTCTTTCTGGTCTTTTGAACAGGAGTAGAAAATGTCTAGATCCCATAGCGTAAAATTCTTCGCTATGGCATCTAGACCTTTTTACCAAATTTAAGCGCAGTACTATAGCTCTAGTCTCTTTCTGGTCTTTTGAACAGGGTAGAAATGTCTAGATCCCATAGCGTAAAATTTTCGCTAAAATTTTTAAAATTTAAGCGCATTACTTTAGCAGTTACTATAGCTCTAGTCTCTTTCTGGTCTTTTGAACAGGAGTAGAAATGTCTAGATCCCATAGCGTAAAATTCTCTTCGCTATGGCATCTAGACCTTTTAAAATTTAAGCGCATTACTATAGCTCTAGTCTCTTTCTGGTCTTTTGAACAGGGGTAGAAAATGTCTAGATCCCATGCGTAAAATTCTCTTCGCTATGGCATCTAGACCTTTTACCAATTTAAGCGCATTACTATAGCTCTAGTCTCTTTCTGGTCTTTTGAACAGGAGTAGAAATGTCTAGATCCCATAGCGTAAAATTCTCTTCGCTATGGCATCTAGACCTTTTTAAAATTTAAGCGCATTACTATAGCTCTAGTCTCTTTCTGGTCTTTTGAACAGGGGAGTAGAAAATGTCTAGATCCCATAGCGTAAAATTCTCTTCGCTATGGCATCTAGACCTTTTTAAAATTTAAGCGCATTACTATAGCTCTAGTCTCTTTCTGGTCTTTTGAACAGGAGTAGAAAATGTCTAGATCCCATAGCGTAAAATTCTCTCTTCGCTATGGCATCTAGACCTTTTTAAAAATTTAAGCGCATTACTATAGCTCTAGTCTCTTTCTGGTCTTTTGAACAGGAGTAGAAATGTCTAGATCCCATAGCGTAAAATTCTCTTCGCTATGGCATCTAGACCTTTTGAAATTAAGACTATAGCTTTCTCTTTCTGGTCTTTTGAACAATTTAAAATGCGCATTACTATAGCTCTAGTCTCTTTCTGGTCTTTTGAACAGGAGTAAAAATGTCTAGATCCCATAGCGTAAAATTCTCTTCGCTATGGCATCTAGACCTTTTAAAATTTAAGCGCATTACTATAGCTCTAGTCTCTTTCTGGTCTTTTGAACAGGAGTAGAAAATGTCTAGATCCCATAGCGTAAAAGCGCATTACTATCTCTTCTCTTTCTGGTTTTTGAACAGGATTTTTCTGGGAGTAAAAAATGGCATCTAGACCTTTTTTTGAAATTTAAGCGCATTACTATAGCTCTAGTCTCTTTCTGGTCTTTTGAACAGCTCCCATAGTAAAATTCTCTTTCTGGTCTAGACCTTTTTTAAAATTTAAGCGCATTACTATAGCTCTAGTCTCTTTCTGGTCTTTTGAACAGGAGTAAAATGTCTAGATCCCATAGCGTAAAATTCTCTTCGCTATGGCATCTAGACCTTTTACCAATTTAAGCGCATTACTATAGCTCTAGTCTCTTTCTGGTCTTTTGAACAGGAGTAAAAATGTCTAGATCCCATAGCGTAAAATTCTCTTCGCTATGGCATCTAGACCTTTTTAAAATTTAAGCGCATTACTATAGCTCTAGTCTCTTTCTGGTCTTTTGAACAGGAGTAGAAAATGTCTAGATCCCATAGCGTAAAATTCTCTTCGCTATGGCATCTAGACCTTTTTAAAATTTAAGCGCATTACTATAGCTCTAGTCTCTTTCTGGTCTTTTTGACAGGAGTAGAAAATGTCTAGATCCCATAGCGTAAAATTCTCTTCGCTATGGCATCTAGACCTTTTTAACAATTTAAGGCATTACTATAGCTCTAGTCTCTTTTGGTCTTTTGAACAGGGTATGTCTAGATCCCAAGCGTAAAATTCTCTTCTTTATGGCATCTAGACCTTTTTAAAATTTAAGCGCATTACTATAGCTCTAGTCTCTTTCTGGTCTTTTTGAACAGGAGTAGAAAATGTCTAGATCCCATAGCGTAAAATTCTCTTCGCTATGGCATCTAGACCTTTTTTAAATTTAAGCGCAGTACTATACCTCTAGTCTCTTTCTGGTCTTTTGAACAGGAGTAGAAAATGTCTAGATCCCATAGCGTAAAATTCTCTTCGCTATGGCATCTAGACCTTTTAAAATTTAAGCGCATTACTATAGCTCTAGTCTCTTTCTGGTCTTTTTGAACAGGGTAGAAATGTCTAGATCCCATAGCGTAAAATTCTCTTCGCTATGGCATCCCTTTTATAAGCGTAAAATTCTCTTTCTGGTCTTTTGGCAGATCCCATAGTACCTTTGGCATCTAGACCTTTTTACAAATTTAAGCGCAGTACTATAACTCTAGTTTCTTTCTGTTCTTTTGAGCAAGAGTAGAAAATGTCTAGATCCCATATCGTAAAATTCTCTTCGCTATGGGAACTAGACCATTTTAGAAATTTAAGCGCATTACTATAGCTCTAGTCTCCTTCTGGTCTTTTGAACAGTAGTAGTAAATGTCTAGATCCCATAGCGTAAAATTCCTTCGCTATAATTAAGCGCCAAATAGCTCTAGTCTCTTTCTGGTCTTTTGAACAGGAGTGGCATCCCATAGAAAATTCTCTTCTTTTTTTAAATTTAAGCGCATTACTATAGCTCTAGTCTCTTTCTGGTCTTTTTTTTTTGAACAGGAGTAGAAAATGTCTAGATCCCATAGCGTAAAATTCTCTTCTATGGCATCTAGACCTTTTAAAATTTAAGCGCATTACTATAGCTCTAGTCTCTTTCTGGTCTTTTTGAACAGGGGTAGAAAATGTCTAGATCCCATAGCGTAAAATTCTCTTCGCTATGGCATCTAGACCTTTTAAAATTTAAGCGCATTACTATAGCTCTAGTCTCTTTCTGGTCTTTTGAACAGGAGTAGAAAATGTCTAGATCCCATTGCGTAAAATTCTCTACGCTATGGCATCTAGACCTTTTTAAAATTTAAGCGCAGTACTATAGCTCTAGTTTCTTTCTGTTTTTTTTTAATAGGAGTAGAAAATATATAGATCCCAAAGCGTGAAATTCTCTTCGCTATGGCATCTAGACCTTTTAAAATTTAAGCGCATTACTATAGCTCTAGTCTCTTTCTGGTCTTTTTGAACAGGAGTAGAAAATGTCTAGATCCCATAGCGTAAAATTCTCTTCGCTATGGCATCTAGACCTTTTACCAATTTAAGCGCATTACTATAGCTCTAGTCTCTTTCTGGTCTTTTGAACAGGAGTAGAATGTCTAGATCCCATAGCGTAAAATTCTCTTCGCTATGGCATCTAGACCTTTTTAAAATTTAAGCGCATTACTATAGCTCTAGTCTCTTTCTGGTCTTTTGAACAGGAAAATGTCTAGATCCCATAGCGTAAAAATTCTCTTCGCTATGGCATCTGACCCATAATTTAAGCGCAAACTATAGCTCTAGTCTCTTTCTGGTCTTTTGAACGGGAGTAGATCTAGATCCCATTTTTCGCTAAATCTAGACCTTTTTTTTTAACCGCATATAGCTCTAGTCTTTTCTGGTCTTTTGAACAGGAGTAGAAAATGTCTAGATCCCATAGCGTAAAATTCTCTTCGCTATGGCATCTAGACCTTTTTTTTGAAAATTTAAGCGCATTACTATAGCTCTAGTCTCTTTTCTGGTCTTTTGAACAGGAGTAGAAAATGTCTAGATCCCATAGCGTAAAATTCTCTTCGCTATGGCATCCCTTTTTACCAATTTAAGCGCATTAATAGCTCTAGTCTCTTTCTGGTCTTTTGAACAGGGTAGAAAATGTCTAGATCCCATAGCGTAAAAATTCTCTTCGCTATGGCATCTAGACCTTTTAAATTTAAGCGCATTACTATAGCTCTAGTCTCTTTCTGGTCTTTTGAACAGGAGTAGAAAATGTCTAGATCCCATAGCGTAAAATTCTCTTCTCTATGGCATCTAGACCTTTTAAAATTTAAGCGCATTACTATAGCTCTAGTCTCTTTTTCTGGTCTTTTGAACAGGAGAGAAATGTCTAGATCCCATAGCGTAAAATTCTCTTCGCTATGGCATCTAGACCTTTTTAAAATTTAAGCGCAGTACTATAGCTCTAGTCTCTTTCTGGTCTTTTGAACATGAGTAGAAAATGTCTAGATCCCATAGCGTAAAATTCTCTTCGCTATGGCATCTAGACCTTTTTTCTGGTCTTTTTGAACGGGGTTAAAAATGCGCAGTACTATAGCTCTAGTCTCTTTCTGGTCTTTTGAACAGGAGAAAATGTCTAGATCCCATAGCGTAAAATTCTCTTCGCTATGGCATCTAGACCTTTTTAAAATTTAAGCGCAGTACTATAGCTCTAGTCTCTTTCTGGTCTTTTGAACAGGGAGTAGAAAATGTCTAGATCCCATAGCGTAAAATTCTCTTCGCTATGGCATCTAGACCTTTTAAAATTTAAGCGCATTACTATAGCTCTAGTCTCTTTCTGGTCTTTTTGAACAGGAGTAAAAATGTCTAGATCCCATAGCGTAAAAATTCTCTTCGCTATGGCATCTAGACCTTTTAAAATTTAAGCGCATTACTATAGCTCTAGTCTCTTTCTGGTCTTTTGAACAGGAGAGAAAATGTCTAGATCCCATAGCGTAAAATTCTCTTCGCTATGGCATCTGGACCTTTTTAAAATTTAAGCGCATTACTATAGCTCTAGTCTCTTTCTGGTCTTTTGAACAGGAGAAAAATGTCTGATCCCATAGCGTAAAATTCTCTATGGCATCTAGCCTTTTAAAATTTAAGGCATACTATAGCTCTAGACCTTTTTTGAAAATTTAAGCGCAGTACTATAGCTCTTAGTCTCTTTTTCTGGTCTTTTGAACAGGGTAGAAAATGTCTAGATCCCATAGCGTAAAATTCTCTTCGCTATGGCATCTCGACCTTTTTTTAAAATTTAAGCGCCTTACTATAGCTCTAGTCTCTTTCTGGTCTTTTTGAAAAATGTCTAGATCCCATAGAAAATGTCGCTATGATCCCCATATCGCAAATAGCTCTAGTCTCTTCTGGTCTTTTGAACGGGAGTAGATCTAGACCTTTTAAAAATTTAATGGCATCTACTTTAAATTCTATTACTATTTCTCTAGTCTTTTTCTGGTCTTTTGAACAGAAAAATGTCTAGATCCCATAGCGTAAAATTCTCTTCGCTATGGCATCTAGACCTTTTAAAATTTAAGCGCATTACTATAGCTCTAGTCTCTTTCTGGTCTTTTGAACAGGAGTAGAAAATGTCTAGATCCCATAGCGTAAAATTCTTTCGCTATGGCATCTAGACCTTTTAAAAATTTAAGCGCATTACTATAGCTCTAGTCTCTTTCTGGTCTTTTGAACAGAGTAGAAAATGTCTAGATCCCATATCGTAAAAATTCTTCGCTTCGCTATGGCATCTAGACTCTTTTTAATTTAAGCGCATTACTATAGCTCTAGTCTCTTTCTGGTCTTTTGAACAGGAGTGAAAATGTCTAGATCCCATAGCGTAAAATTCTCTTCGCTATGGCATCTAGACCTTTTAAAATTTAAGCGCATTACTATAGCTCTAGTCTCTTTCTGGTCTTTTGAACAGGAGTAGAAAATGTCTAGATCCCATAGCGTAAAATTCTCTTCTTCTGCTTTTAAAAATTTAAGCGCATCTATAGCTCCTAGTCTCTTTCTGGTCTTTTTGAACAGGAAAATTTAGATCCCATAGCGTAAAAATTCTCTTCTATAGGCATCTAGACCTTTTACCAATTTAAGCGCAGTTATAGCTCTAGTCTTTTTGAAACAGGAGTAGAAAATTCAGATCCCATAGCGTAAAATTCTCTTCCTTGGCATCTAGACCTTTTACCAATTTAAGCGCATTACTATAGCTCTAGTCTCTTTCTGGTCTTTTGAACAGGAGAAAATGTCTAGATCCCATAGCGTAAAATTCTCTTCGCTATGGCATCTAGACCTTTTTAAAATTTAAGCGCATTACTATAGCTCTAGTCTCTTTCTGGTCTTTTGAACAGGAGTAGAAAATGTCTAGATCCCATAGCGTAAAATTCTCTTCGCTATGGGATCTAGACCTTTTTAAAATTTAACCGCAGTACTATAGCTCTAGTCTTTTCTGGTCTTTTGAACAGGGAAAAATGTCTAGATCCCATAGCGTAAAATTCTCTTCATCTTTTGAACAGGAGGCATCTGACCTTTTTGGCAAATTTAAAATTTAAGCGCAGTACTATAGCTCTAGTCTCTTTCTGGTCTTTTGAACAGGAGTAGAAAATGTCTAGATCCCATAGCGTAAAATTCTCTTCGCTATGGCATCTAGACCTTTTTAAAATTTAAGCGCATTACTATAGCTCTAGTCTCTTTCTGGTCTTTTGAACAGGAGTAGAAAATGTCTAGATCCCATAGCGTAAAATTCTCTTCGCTATGGCATCTAGACCTTTTTACCAATTTAAGCGCATTACTATAGCTCTAGTCTCTTTCTGGTCTTTTGAACAGGAGTAGAAAATGTCTAGATCCCATAGCGTAAAATTCTCTTCGCTATGGCATCTAGACCTTTTTAAAATTTAAGCGCATTACTATAGCTCTAGTCTCTTTCTGGTCTTTTGAACAGGAGTAGAAAATGTCTAGATCCCATATGTAAAATTCTCTTCGCTATGGCATCTAGACCTTTTAAAATTTAAGCGCATTACTATAGCTCTAGTCTCTTTCTGGTCTTTTGAACAGGAATAGTCTAGATGAAAATGTCTAGATCCCATAGCGTAAAATTCTCTCTTCGCTATGGCATCCTAGACCCCTTTTTAAAATTTAACCGCATTACTATAGCTCCTAGTCTCTTTCTGGTCTTTTGAACATGAGTAGAAAATGTCTAGATCCCATAGCGTAAAATTCTCTTCGCTATGGCATCTGGAACCTTTTTTAAAATTTAAGCGCACTATACTATGGCTCTAGTCTCTTTTCTGGTCTTTTTTTGAACAGGGTAGAAAATGTCTAGATCCCATAGCGTAAAAATTCTCTTCCTTTATGGCATCTGAACCTTTTTAAATTAAGCGCATTACTATAGCTCTAGTCTCTTTCTGGTCTTTTGAACAGGAGTAAAAATCCCATGTCGTAAATTCCCATATCGTAAAATTCTCTTCGCTATTTCTGGTCATCTAGATCCTTTTTAAAATTTAAAATTTAACCTTAACTATAGCTCTAGTCTTTTCTGGTCTTTTGAACAGGGTAAATGTCTAGATCCATGGCGTGGAATTCTCTTCGCTATGGCATCTAGACCTTTTTTAAATTTAACGTACTAAGTCTCTTTCTGGTCTTTTGAACAGGAGTTGAAAATGTTAGATCCCATAGGTAAAAATTCTCTTCCTTTATGGCATCTGAACTATTTTAAAATTTAAGCGCATTACTAGACCTTTTAAAAGACCTTTTTAAGCGCATTACTATAGCTCTAGTCTTTTCTGGTCTTTGAACAGGAGTAGAAATGTCTAGATCCCATAGCGTAAAATTCTCTTCCTATGGCATCTCAGACCTTTTAAAATTTAAGCCACATTACTATAGCTCTAGTCTCTTTTCTGGTCTTTTTGAACAGGAGTAGAAAATGTCTAGATCCCATAGCGTAAAAAATCTCTTCGCTATGGCATCTAGACCTTTTTTAAAATTAAAGCGCCTTACTATAGCTCTCTAGTCTCTTTCTGGTCTTTTGAACAGGAGTAGAAAATGTCTGAATCCCATAGCGTAAAATTCTCTTCGCCAAGCATCTAGACCTTTAAAATTAAGCGCATTACTATAGCTCTAGTCTCTTTCTGGTCTTTTGAACAGGAGTAGAAAATGTCTAGATCCCATATCGTAAAATTCTCTTCGCTATGGCATCTAGACCTTTTAAAATTTAAGCAGTACTATAGCTCTAGTCTCTTTCTGGTCTTTTTTGAACAGGAGTAGAAAAAATTGTCTTCGCTGGGATCTAGACTAAATTTAACCCGCAGATCCCGCTGGTCATCTAGATTTAAAGCACATTATCTAGTCCCTGGTCTTTAAAAATTCTCTTCCCATTTAAAATTATCTCGCATCTTTAGACCTTTTTTCTGGTCTTTTGAAAAATGTCTAATCCCATAGCAAATTATCTTCGCTATGCTCTAGTCTCTTTCTGGTCTTTTTCTAACAGGAGTAGAAAATGTCTTGATCCCATAGCGTAAAATTATCTTCGCTATGGCATCTAGACCTTTTTAATTTAAGCGCAGTACTATAGCTCTAGTCTCTTTCTGGTCTTTTGAACAGGAGAAAATGTCTAGATCCCATAGCGTAAAATTCTCTTCGCTATGGCATCTAGACCTTTTTTAAAATTTAAGCATTACTATAGCTCTAGTCTCTTTCTGGTCTTTTTGAACAGGGAGTAGAAAATGTCAGATCCCATAGCGTAAAATTCTCTTCGCTATGGCATCTAGACCTTTTAAAATTTAAGCGCAAATTCTAAAGCTTTCTGGTCTTTTGAATAGAGAATATAGCCCATAGCGTAGTCTCTCAAATGGTCTTTGAACAGGAGTAGAAAATGTCTGATCCCATAGCGTAAAATTCTCTTCGCTATGGCATCTAGACCTTTTTAAATTTAACCGCAGTACTATAGCTCTAGTCTCTTTCAAGTCTTTTGAACAGGGTAGAAAATGTCTGAATCCCATAGCGTAAAATTCTCTTCGCCATGGCATCTAGACCTTTTTAAAATTTAAAGCATTACTATAGCTCTAGTCTTTCTGGTCTTTTTGAACAGGAGTAGAATGTTCTAGATCCCATAGCGTAAAATTCTCTTCGCTGTGGATCTAGACCTTTTAAAATTTAACCGCATTACTATAGCTCTAGTCTTTTCTGGTCTTTTTGAACAGGAGTGAGAAATGTCTGGATCCCATAGCGTAAAATTCTCCTTTCATGGCATATAGATCTTTTTAAAATTTAAGCGCATTACTATAGCTCTAGTCTCTTTCTGGTCTTTTGAACAGGAGTAGAAAATCCTATCTAAAATCATGGCATCTGGACCTTTTCAAATTCTCTTCTATGGCGTCTCACGTTTTTTTTAAAATTTAAGCGCATTACTATAGCTCTAGTCTCTTTCTGGTCTTTTGAATAGGGTAGAAAATGTCTAGATCCCATAGCGTAAAATTTTCTGCCATATGGCATCTAGACCTTTTAAAATTTAAGCGCATTACTAGCTCTAGTCTCTTTTCGGTCTTTGAACAGGAGAATGTTCTTAGATCCCATATGTAAAATTTCTTCGCTATGGCATCCAGATCTTTTCAAAATTCTAACCGCATTACTATAGCTCTAGTCTCTTTCTCTGGTCTTTTGAACAGGGAGAGAATGTGTCAGATCCCATATCAAAATTCTTCGCTATGGCATTTCAGACCTTTTTAAATTTAAGCGCATCATTATAGCTCTCAGTCTTCTGGTCTTTTTTGAACAGGAGTAGAAATGTTCAGATCCCATAGCGTAAAATTCTTTCGCTATGGCATCTGGACCTTTTAAAAATCATGCATTACTATAGCCAGTCTCTTTCTGGCCTTTGAACAGGAGTAGAATGTTTTGATCCCATAGCGTAAAAAATTCTCTTCGCCATGGCATCAGACGTTTTTAAATTTGTTGGAAGCGCATTACTATAGCTCTAGTCTTTTCTGGTCTTTTTGAACAGGAGAAAAATGTTTAGATCCATATCGTAAAATTCTCTTTGCTATGGCATCTAGACCTTTTTAAAATTTAAGCGCATTACCATAGCTCTCCAGTCTCTTTCTGGTCTTTTTGAACAGGGTAGAAAATGTCTAGATCCATGGGGTGAAATTCTTAAAAAAAAATCTAGACCTTTTTTCTGGTCTTTTGAACTAAAATATCTATTCTATAGATATATACTCTTTGGTCTTTTATACGTATATCTTCTTTCTGGTCTTTTGAAATAAAATTTATCCCCATATAAATTCTTTCATTTTTAGACCTTTCTAAATTTAAACGCTAGTTAGATTTAGTCTCTTTCTGGTCTATTCATTATGGAAACTGTAAGCTAATGCCGGAATAGACTGCTTGTCATCAAGACATCAAGAAAGACAGGTACCTGAGGGCAAACTGATGGCTCGTCGTGGCGCGAATGAAGATGGATGTGATCTCAAACACGCATTCAATAGTAAGAAGGGTTGGGCAGATGAATATATAAACAATAGCCCAAGAGATAATTTGGGGGGCCTCTCATTCATGCCGATGGCGTATGTAGAGTCCGTATGTCGGGCCTGGGTCTGCATACATAAAGACTTTGGTCGACAGTAATTGATAAGATATCGGAATATATTATGGTATGTAATAAGATTCAAGTCTCACGCTATCTTGGTATGGTGTGTGTGTGTGTATGTGTGTGTGTGTGTGTAACGAATACACATGCAATTTTTTATGGATTTGCACCAAAATTTTACATGCACATGCTCCAAGTTAACTAGAACGCCAAAACTGACTTTTATTTCCCACCCCACCGATAGTATAAATAATCGATTTCTTCATGCTTTTACGGCAGTTTTCATATAGTTTGCGGCCATTTTCTACTGGCCAGAGTGAGAGTTTATAGCTGGCTGCCACGAATAGGCAGCAAGATTCTATTATTGGCAATGAGAGTAACAGCTGACTGACACGAATGTTAACTCAGCATGCGCGAAAAAATCGATAGCTGCATTCGTCACAAGTGGGAAAAATTTAAATCTGCATGACCTTTTACTCAAAAGGTGGCTCATTCGCTTGCTTAAACTCAACGTTGATTCTGATTCCACAGAACTGGGTTGGGTGTGAAAAAGTATTTTGTTTGTTAACATTCTTTTTTCCATTCGGTTTTTCCAGTTACGAGTCCTTTTTTTTAAAGCTGATCGTTTTGTGTTCATTTTGTTTAGTTCTTTTTCGTAACAGATTTAATGTTTTAGTATAGAGCTTAGAAAAATTCGCTGTGTGAGATGGGCAAGAAGTAAATCAGCACGTTTAAAAAGGCAAGGAAGGGCAAAAATATTTTAAGTCGAAGTGATAGCGATTGCTGTATGGGTCGTACGATTTTTGAATCAAACACAGGCAGCAACGGGCCATGCTGCTGGTCTTCTGTAAACGGGTAAATTTTACATGTATAATGTGCATGCAATTAATTTTTTCTGTTTTTTCAATCATAATTCTGAAGGATGGGCTTGATATCTGAGCGATATACACAAATTGTCATCATTAAATCAATCGTATCGCATTCATCAGGATATGTCCTCTGCTTAGTTTCATTCTATAAGGAAAAATACAACCAACCAACTTGCTAACTTACGCAAAACAACGGATATATTTAAATTACAGCGTGATTGTTTGTTTTTTGTTTGTTTTTTAGAATAGAATCTAAATGGAATATTTATAGATATTTATAAAAAAAATTAAAAAAGATTATATTTAAAAAAAATAACGGTTGACGGAGCTATTTTTGATAACATTATTGAAACAAAACAATTTTTGTAATTATATTTCTCGATAGCAACAGTGACATATTTTTTTTGGTAGGACGATATTTGTATCAAGTAATTTTGATTGAGTCTAGTCCAATTTATTAATTTCAGCTTCATGTTATGCTTAAAATATAAATCCGATAAAGGGTTAGAAATGTCGTTAAAATATCTACGTTAAAATACGTTAAAATATCTGAACCTCAATTCAAAAGGGATTAAAATATGCTTATTGTTTGACTAAGCCGATGGTTTATTGAAAAAAAAAACTGACAATCCGTTGTTTGTCTCTTCAAACTTGTTTTACGGATGAGGCAACATTTGAAAGTGATAGGATAACAAATTTATACAATGAACATTTGTGAGTGGATCTGAATCCCCATTATAGAATACAGGCTAGATTCCAGTTTAGTTTATGATTAATGTACAGAATGGAATTGTATCTGTCTTTCTGGTAAGTCTATAGGTTCTTCAGAACGTCTTTTTACAGGAGCTATCTCCAGAGATTTTTATTCAGAACTCACTTCCAAACCTGCTAGAGGATGTATCCTTGCTAATACGTAAAGCATGTTTTTTCATGCATGATGTGACAACTGTATATTTTAGTCAAATTGTTCGGGATCTACCATTAAAGATGGTTAGCAGAGGACGACAAGTTCCATGGC